>WEKX01016043.1:109949-159655 GCA_013390025.1 Pitta sordida
TTGGCTTATAGGTTGGACTTGATGATCTCAAAGGTCTTTTCCAACCTTGCTAATACTGTGATACTGTGTGATACTGTGAAGACTCTTGATGAGCACTTCATTTTTTAGGGATGCATACAGAGCTTCCACAACATGTAAAGGAGGAATTTCAGGCTCTGCCTGTGGATTTAGACACTTAAATAATCTAAAATCGTCTCTAGCAAAGTGATTTTTTTTTTTACTTTGTAGGGGTTGGGCTGTTATTGTTCCTCCTGTATACATTTATATTTAAACTTATGAGTTACACTGAAAACTCACAAGATTTAGAACCCCTCACATGCACTTGACATCAGCACAAATATACACTAGATTCAATTCTGGCTTGATTTTTTTTTTTTTTTTAAAGCCTGGAGATGTTCCAGATGCCACTGCTGTTACATGTATGCAATGAAAACAGGATTTCTTTATCTGGTTAAGCACTGTAGAATAATGTAGGATGTAGACATTACTATTAGAATAATGGTTATGGTAATTTCCAAGGTAGGTGATAAATCTATTACTTAATCTATCTCTTCCTTAATTAGACAGCAAGCATAACATCACTATCTGGGACAGAAGAAGTCTCAAGTGAGATCAGTGTTTAAAATCTAAAATTCAAATTATCTTTTCCTTTCTGAAGATGGGATGAGGGGCACTGTTTAAAAATAACAGGCTCCAGTGATTTATATGGTATCCTCTTGTCTTATCAAAAAGCACAGACTCAGACTGAAAGAGCTTTTTTGGTCCTAATGGAAAAAAGTCTTGAGTTTAATCCTACTAGGCATTTTAAAACCGTGAGATGATACAGAGCACAGATTTTAAGCGGCAAAATGAAATAGTTAATCTTCATCAGTTAAAAAAAGGCCACCTCAGTAACACAGGAGATTATGTAACTTTGAGGAGAGGGTTTAACTGGTTACTACAACCTAAGAGATGTGAGATGTGAGTAGGGATTTTGGCTTTGACTCAGTGTTGGGGGGTCAGTGCATGTGAATTCTAGACCTGACCTCACTCAGGGCTCTCCTTAAGCAGGAGCAACCCAAAATGTTTCAGTAACTCAACGGAGTGTGGCAAGCCATGCATTTCCCTGTGGTGCTGAAGCATGGACCAAAGCAGTGCGTGGAAGTGGCTTAGTGGGTACAGCTCATATGGTGATGGATTGCTGGCCTTCTGTTTTAGTGCCCTCATTTTAATTTGCTAAAACTGGATATGCATTTTGTAAAGGGTTGGCAGCCAATTTTACTGTTTAAAGAAACCCTTCAAGTACTGAAGCTCATGAACTTGAGCTCTTGTAAAGAGTTCTGTACTCTTGTCTATGGTTTCTGGATTAGTATTATTATTATAGTGTACTTGGCATCAAACCTACATGAGGTCCTTTCTCCAGAGGGCTTAGAAGAGAGAATAAATTACAGTTTTTGCAAGAAAAAAAAGAAAAAAGGTGGATCAATCTGTTTAAAATTTCACTCAGTGCAAGCGTGCAGATGCTCTGTTAGTGCTGTGTAACTTTTTATTCCATGAACTTTTAACAGGATGTAACAGGTGGTTTTGAGAAGAAAAAGGTTTGCATTTAGAGTATTTTTAGCTGATTTACAATATAACAAGCAGCTTATGCCTGTGGTCTTAAATGTGATTGGCAGGGGCTTGTCACTCATAAATTCTATCTGATGCAGATTTCCTGCATCTGGAGATTCTCTGTTCTGCCAACTTTTATCCTACTGGATCACTAATTAATAGTATCCCAAGGATATTGTCTTAAGCCAGTGCAGTAAAACAGAGCACTGATTTGAGTTGTTTCTTTTTCCTGCCTTAAAAGACTTTGAAAAAACTCCCACTTCAAAACCAAAAAAGCACCCAAAACCAAAAAAACAAACAAATTAAAAAAAAAAAACCCACACAAAACACCCAAAACTGGAAGTGGCAAAAATCTAGATGTAGTGAGACTGCTGCATGTGCTGGAGGACGGGGGAAGAGGGAGGAAAAGCCCATCTTGCTTCTCCCCCTGCCAGGACCAGAGAGAGTGATCCCTCATTGGAATGGTCTGTCCAGGGAGGTGGTGGAGTCGCCATCCCTGGAAGTGTTTAAGAGAAGACTGGATGAGGAGCTCAGTGACATGGTCTAGATGGTGGGAGGCTTGGATGGATGGAGCGTGGTGCCCATGTTTCCATGCTTGTGGGCCTGATCCCTGGGTGGGCGTTTGCTTGGGAGTTGGACTAGATGATCCTGTGGGTCCCTTCCAACTCAGAATAACCTGTGTATAAAACAGCTAAGCTAGTTCATAAAAAAAGCTCTGCAAACTAGACTGAAAGCATTCAGCGCTGCCTCAACAGCAGCCCCAGGATATTTTATGTGGCCTCAATGGGCCTGGCTGGGACAGGCATGGCTAGTTAGGGGCAGTTCTGCAGAAGCACTGCTTTCAGAGATGATGTGCGGATTAATACCAGCCATGGACCGCCCCCCACCAGCCACCAGTTGTTTTTTACTTTTAATTTAAATCGGCTTAACTCAGATCAAAATTGGGACTGGTGTGCCAATAAACCCACAACCAGTGTTCTGACGGGGTATGAATTGGTGGCCTATTACTTAGACCTGCGTGCATTCATTTCATATACCAACATAATCATCTGGCATTAGGATCCAGATGAGAGTACTAAAAGAGGAAAATTAACATGGCATATCAGAGGTGACATTCAAATACAAAGTCCCCATCATATTCTTGACTAGAATACTGCAATTACAAAAAAAAAAAAAAAAAGAGCCCATTACATGCTAGGGGTCCTTTCATACTGCGGGACAGCCTTGCAGGCAGGGAGCATGGCAATAACACAAGCTGCACATTGTGTTCAAACAGTATTTGACAGCACTAAATATAAAACAGACCCATCTAACCTTCACGTCTCCATTCAGGTGCCTAACAACGGCAGCACTGTTGTTTTATTATAGAGTGAAGTGCATTTTCTTTTGACTAGCTTTTATTTCCCCTTCAGACCACGCTAGACATGCTTTCTTTTGGTGTATTGAAACAGCTGAGGGTATTCTCTTCTCTCTCTTGTCTTTCCCATGGTGGGGCTGTCCCCTGCAGCTGGCTGTAGGGGCTCAGCATCTCTAGCCCTGTCAGGGGCCATGCCCCTTGCTCCCGATTCGAGAGCAGCATTGAGTATTTGGTGAGTGGCAAGAGGCCGTGGGGAGAGAATAGGAAATGAAGGTGCAACAGCTCAGTCACACTAGTGCTATTTGACATTATACACCAGCAGCAGCAGCGTGGAAGGGATGCAGGGGTCTATCTGGCTGCGGGTTAATCTATCCTGACAGCAGAGCTGCCAAGGTATCTTTACTTAGTGGGACCTCGAAATAATTGGATTTAATGCTCGGGGCCAAGCTGTGAACTCCTGGGGTGAAGGGGCTGCTAATTGGGATTACCTCCCGTGGCGGAGTCGGGATGTCTGCCCGGCCAGGAGGTGGCCGGGCCGAAATCCGTGTTACAGTCCTTTTGCCTTCTGCCGAGGCTGGGGTAATGGGCCAGAACCCACAGCTCCCCCCTCAGGGTAAAATTCCTTCCAGCATCGCCCTATTTAGTTCCCCCTCATCTCAGATGACTTCCCCTGCCCCGCCCNTATAAAACTCGGTGTTTTTTTCTTTTTTAATTGTAGTCTTATACAGTATTTCAGACCATCCTTAGGAAATAATAAAAGTTATAGAAGTCAGAGTGAAAAGAAAGATGAAACACAATTATTCCAAAACGTAATTTAAAATGCAAATTTGCCAGAGAAACTGCAAGACCCTAATTGCGGTGTTCTCTCTTATCATTGCTTCAAAAGCTCGGCGTGCTCCCTTCCTCCCTCCGGGAAGGGCCTCCGCCGCGGCTGTGCTGCCACACTCTGACCTCTGCAGTGAAATACGGGTGACCCGAAATAAAACCGAGAGGGGAAGGAGGGGGCTGGGGCACCTGCCCCTTCCCCGGGGCTCGGCGGTCTGCCGTGGATCCCAGGGAGGGGAGCCTGCCCCACAGACAGGGACGGGAGTGATGCTTTACAGGGCAGTCTATGAACATAGACTGGAGGCAGTCTGAAGGATGCTAACCTGCTGCCTGCACCTTTGGGTCAGTCTGCCATGGCAAAAAAACATAATTGCACTTTAAAAAAAACTTGGCTGAGAAATTTGATTGAAAATACTCGAGCTATTGAGACACCTTTTTCACAGAGTCTGGTAAGGGTGTATCTAAAAAAAAATATACTTAGCTGTTGACCAAAAAGTTTGCAGCTCTGCAAAGTTGTCCTTGGTGTCTGAAATCCCTGGTTGGACTGTGTAGCAGACAGCCTCTGTATGCTTCACACACCACCATGACCTTCTGGCCAGCCCCTCTCCCCTCTGGTTGGGGCAGCCAGAGCCAGAGGGGCCTCTCCAGTGTTCTCTTCCTTGGTTTCATGGCCAGCTGCTGCCAAGTGCTACAGGGGAGGTGCCAGTCTTTGTCAGCCAGCATGTGGATGTACAGCCATGCTCAGGTCATTAAACATGTCCTCAAAGACAACACAGAGGCCATTACACCCCATGGTCTCAGACTGGCCTGTGAGCATATCTAAGTGCTTTCTGAAGCGGTTTGTGCTTTAACCTTTACATTAACCCTCTACAGTAGCCCTCATGGTTTTACTCTGATTCCTTGTGTGGCCTTGGAGTATCTTGGCCAGGCTTTGGGCTCTGCATCTCACAGTGAATTCAGAAGAACTGGGTATTTCTAACCAGTTCAGTCATATTGTGGCCTTTTCTGTTTGTGGTCTGTCCCACTTTCTATTTAGTTATGCTTTACGTATATGTGAATTGGAGGTGCCCTGAGACTTTCTGATTACTGAAAGGCAGTTGAGTAATTTCAGAAGCTCTGATCACTCTGGGAGGGACTGACAGCTCCATTTCCCCTGCCCAGGCTGCCCAGGGTGGTGACAGCAAACTGGGTGGCACCAGTCACCTTGCATCACCCCACCTACACCAGGACTGTGAAGTTTAACTCAGCAATTACACATCTCCACTGAAAGGTACCATGTAGCCGGCAGCCTCTGGCCAAAATCACGGAGTCACAAATGTGATTTGCTGATCTTACGTTCACCATGGTTGCAGGACACATTTCACTTTCCAGTTCCCTTCTGTGCTGTAGACTGCTGTACTTTGCCTAAATTTTGGCAATGCACTGAGCCAAAGCACTAACTTTGTCATTTCACGGGCAAGGTTTCACAGAGGCTGGGGCATATCGGGGATGCAGGTAGGATGTCTCTCTGGTTGCTGGCTCCTGGAGCTGTGGTGGGTCTGAGAGTGCTGGACTGAGTGGTTTTTCTTGTACATCTGACCCAGCAAGGTGCCAGTATGAGCAGTGGAAAAGCCATGCCAAGGTATCACATTTTCAGCAATCCTAGATGGAAGCTGGGAAGGAGTAGGTGGAAAAGAGGATGAGGGCAGGTGTGTGACCCTGTTGCACAAGGAGCTCAGGAAACAGTCTTGCTGTTGGTTTTCCCTCCTTCCTATTGCAGCATGAGTTGTAGAGCAAAATCAACCCACTTGGTGACTTGTGGCTAGTTTAAATCCACTTCCATCAGTGATGTAGGCTCAGATCCTTGCACTGAAGCATCTGGGCTGCATCCTGCTGGGCCACCATTTGGGACAGGAGCTGCAGGATGACAAGGGGTTGAGGGCCCAGCTTCTGGGTACCCATGTGTAGGACCTGCTGCTTCAGTGGCTGCTGATTGCTGCTTGATTTTGCTTATAATTTCTCTGCCTCTCACAGGCCCTGGCCCTTTTCTTAAGGTTGCATCCTGTACAGCTGCTCTTTGGCCATGGGGTCTGAGTTCCTTCCATGTTTCCTCACCAAAGGCATGCCTGAGCATGATGAGGGCTTCACAGCCTCTATGTTGGCTCTTACGGGAAAGAATTGTCACAGTAAGGCATTTGGGTTGCTCTAAAACAGTGAGGAAATGAGTTCTTCAGGACAGCTGCTGACATCTCCTCTGGCCTTGCATGCTCTGGGGGACACTTGGGGCACAGTCAGTCACATGATCCTTCCATTGTAAATGAGAGGGGACAGGGCTTTGCAGGCAGACTGGCATGTGTATTGCTATCCAAGCTGGTTTAGGTAAAAGACTATTGCTTGGCACATCCAACTTCGTTTAACTGCGTGAACAGCTTGCTCGGCAGGTACGGAGCCAGCTGGAAGCACAGTTACAAATGTAAGCACGCGGAAGAGGTGTTCTCATAATCTGAGAATCAAAACCTGGCTCTTAAAGGACAGAGTGTTTAGTTTTTCCTGACCTGGGACCTTGAATTATTAATGAACTTTATACTGGAGATACATATTAGATGTGGAAATTTTTACTGTTACCACTTCTTGTTGACATTTCCAAGTTGGATTTTGCCAATCTCATTGAGCTGATCAGTTCTTTACTGAATAATGTCCCACATTTTCTCTGGAAATACTTATATATGTAGTACTACTTACCTTGTGACCTAATGGCATGATTTAATTTGGCACATCATTATTATTATTATTATTGCTGCTGTTATTGTGCCCTCAAAGCACAGCAGCAGTGTCCCAAGCCTCCACTGTGCCAGGAAAGGCCAGGAAGGTGGCAGCAGCAGCAGCTAGCTTAAGGAGATTGAAGCAGCAAATAAAGTTTCAAAATGAGCTTCCAAATATTATTCCTGCCCCAAACTTGGGTTGGATGTTGTGCCCAATCAACCACAGGCATCACCCCACTCCTGAAAGCTTCTAATGGTTTTCATTCAGAAGGTCTCAGAAAGTTAACCACAATGCACAAACACTAGTGAAAAGGATTTTTATAAAGCCAAAATGTGGGTCATCCTTGGTTTGTATGGATTGGTAAAGGCAGCAGGCACTTGCTGTCATGCTAATTGTAATATGACTCTCAAATATTGGAGATGGAGATTGGGTGCTTACACACAGTCAAGGGACCTGCAGATGCTGCTCATGGCTTGACAGCAGCGGAGCTGAGCAAAGATTATTTATTTCCATGTTGCAGAGCCATAATGGAAAACTTCTTGCCTCAGACAGGCGCAGTGCTCACCTGGCCCCTTCTGTGCTGATGGATGGGAAAATGAATGAGGTTCTACTTGCCTACGGAAAAAGATTCGCAAAGAAAGCCAGACCGAGCTCAGCTCATTGAAAGGGCTGCCAGGGACTTCTAAAGCCATTTTTAGGGGGTAGGGCAGTCGTGAAGTAATTATTATCTAGATGCATGCATACAGAAAAATGGGTATGTTTTCTAAATGGTCTCTTAAAGCAAAACTGAGTAGTAAGTAGGAATGCTTCCCTGCAGGCTGGCAGAAGGACACAGTTGGTATCACACATTTTAGCAGCTGGCATCTTAATGAGACCATTTTTATTGAAATGAGCTAAATACTATTAACATTTGTGGACTCCCAACTGATTTCTGAAGCATTTATTGAACTTCAAAAAGTGCCTCGAGAATCAATTAAAAACAATTTTTTAGATTTGATGGAAGGAAGACCAAAGAAAATTATGCCGTCACATTTATGTTTATCTGGACAGATCTTACCTTTCTATCANAGAATACCAAGGCCACAGCAGCAGAGCCTTTGTGCTCGTTAACACTCTCTCCCACAGTTGCAGTATATAAAGCTTGAGAAGGGTGCCTCTGGGAGGGTGCTTCAGCCTGGGAAGAGCCTCTGGAGTTTGAGGCATTTTGGCTGGGAGGGAGAGGTGTTTCTGGAAGAACGGGAGCAGCAGCAGCAGNAGCAGTGTCCCAAGCCTCCACTGTGCCAGGAAAGGCCAGGAAGGTGGCAGCAGCAGCAGCTAGCTTAAGGAGATTGAAGCAGCAAATAAAGTTTCAAAATGAGCTTCCAAATATTATTCCTGCCCCAAACTTGGGTTGGATGTTGTGCCCAATCAACCACAGGCATCACCCCACTCCTGAAAGCTTCTAATGGTTTTCATTCAGAAGGTCTCAGAAAGTTAACCACAATGCACAAACACTAGTGAAAAGGATTTTTATAAAGCCAAAATGTGGGTCATCCTTGGTTTGTATGGATTGGTAAAGGCAGCAGGCACTTGCTGTCATGCTAATTGTAATATGACTCTCAAATATTGGAGATGGAGATTGGGTGCTTACACACAGTCAAGGGACCTGCAGATGCTGCTCATGGCTTGACAGCAGCGGAGCTGAGCAAAGATTATTTATTTCCATGTTGCAGAGCCATAATGGAAAACTTCTTGCCTCAGACAGGCGCAGTGCTCACCTGGCCCCTTCTGTGCTGATGGATGGGAAAATGAATGAGGTTTTACTTGCCTACGGAAAAAGATTCGCAAAGAAAGCCAGACTGAGCTCAGCTCATTGAAAGGGCTGCCAGGGACTTCTAAAGCCATTTTTTGGGGGTAGGGCAGTCGTGAAGTAATTATTATCTAGATGCATGCATACAGAAAAATGGGTATGTTTTCTAAATGGTCTCTTAAAGCAAAACTGAGTAGTAAGTAGGAATGCTTCCCTGCAGGCTGGCAGAAGGACACAGTTGGTATCACACATTTTAGCAGCTGGCATCTTAATGAGACCATTTTTATTGAAATGAGCTAAATACTATTAACATTTGTGGACTCCCAACTGATTTCTGAAGCATTTATTGAACTTCAAAAAGTGCCTCGAGAATCAATTAAAAACAATTTTTTAGATTTGATGGAAGGAAGACCAAAGAAAATTATGCCATCACATTTATGTTTATCTGGACAGATCTTACCTTTCTATCACTGACTTTAAAGAGTTTCCTCTCTTTTTTCCTTTCTGTGCTTTAAATAGCACTGAAAAATAACTCTTTTGAGAAAGTGATAAGGTAGTTTGTAGCCAAGACAGTTTTTGTTGGTGTGGGTTTTCTTCTGCATGGGAAGAGAATTGGTGTGTGGGTGAAAATGAATACGTATATGGTTCTGTTATACAGTGATTGCACTTGGCCACTTTTACCAGTGAACGTAAAGTGTATTTAAATTATTCATTATTAATTGAAATGTTAAAAACTTCTAGAAAGCAAGACAGCAATGAAAAGCTGTCTGGCTTAGCATTGTTGGGAGGTAGTGTCTTAGGTTAGTCATATGATACATGTGGTAAATGCACCTTAGTATTTTGTATTCCATATTGCTGTCTTAAAACAGCATTGTCTGTAACACCCTCCTTCTCCTTCTCCTTCTCCTTCTCCTTCTCCTTCTCCTTCTCCTTCTCCTTCTCCTTCTCCTTCTCCTTCNTGCACCCTGGGGGAGGAGAATACCGGCCTGTGTTGGACTGGAAACAACAGGAGAGGAAGATCTCACTCTAAACTACAACAGGTAGGATGACAAACAGTGCTTCCCATTTATCTTCTCTCCAGGCAGATCTGGGGGGAAGCCTGAGCAGCTAAATCTGGGAGCAGTGGTGAGGAGCTGCTTGTTGCATCAGCAGGGCATCTGGTGGTTCAGCACACCTGACTCCACCACGGCATGAGGAAGTGAAATGTTGTCAACTCCTTGGCTTCTTCCCTTAACTTTGAGAGCTGCAGCCAGCCTAATATTTAAAGCATTGTGACAAGCTGTAGTATCTTCAAGGCAGAGTCAATTATTCGGTGCTGAGGTGAGGGGCTTGTTGGTAAAGACAAATGTTTAAAAGAAAAATCAAGCCATGTTCTTGAAAGCGACATTAATCTAAGCAGCATGTCAGCCTGCAGATGCTGGTGGAGTCATTATCCTGAGCTGAAATAACAACCTATGCAATTTTATTCCCCTTGTTTTGTATTTTTTGTCACAGCAGGGATTCGTTGCCTGCAAATATGTGTAGTGTTCATCAAAGACAGTCAAATGTTGCCCCAAGCTTTCACAGTGCATTAGGGTGGCAGGAGCCAGGCACAATGCAGTGGCCAAAGGCACCCCTTGAGTGACCGGCTTGGAGCGCCCTGTGCAGCTGCTTCAGGTGGGGGCGAATTCAGAAAAAGGGCTGACTGACTTGTTTGTTGAAATACATCTGAATAAGGACGGCTAGGCCATCCTCTGACCCCCCCTGGGGGCTGCAGATGGGCTTTATGACTGAAGCAGAAAACCTGTTCATCAGCAAGGCTCCCAGGAAAGAAAGTTTGTGCACTGAATGCTATTGGAGGGACTGACATAAAGAAATGGAGTGGGAAATTTAGTCTTTATCCCACATGTATCTTGCCTATTTACTAACAAACCCAGCCTGTGGCAGAGAAATCCTGTTGGCTCTACTTAACAGCTCTGGCGAGGAAAGCAGAGCATTGGAGTATGATCTACAGTTACATACCAAAAATATGGGCTGGTAGGTTTATGTGTGGTCTCTGAGACCACAGTCTGGCACAAATGTGCAACTGTGCAGCAGCTAAAATGAGCTGTGTTTTTTTGTATCCCCTCCAAAAAGTTGTATCATTGCTTCTGTTTTTTTCATATCTAGCCTGATAATTGCATACTACCCACTAGGATGTTTTTTTCATTGGTTTCCTTTGTAAGAAAAAAAAGGACAACAAAATAAACTCTCAAATCAAGCAAAAAGATTGCATTATGAAAACACCAGTATGAATAAACCAGTAGACAAAAAAAAGGACCACATTGTATAAATATACCTAGAAGTCAGGGCTTTTTTCTCAATTGACTTGAATAACTTCCCAACTTTATAAATATCCTTGTCAAAAGGAAGGGTAAGGAAACAAGAAGAAAGAGTCTATCACCCCAGTGCTTTAACAGCAAACCTGTACTTCCCCAAGCTGCCAGGCAGTTTCCCAGCCCATGCTTAGGTGGTGGGAGTGTGACACACAAGAAAAGGAGACTGGAGCTCACCAGGAGGTGAAGGAAGGAGCATCTCCCCTCCTTAAATACTGGAGACAAGATGTAAGTCTTGTGTGGAGGAGAGGCGGTTAGCATCTGTGGTGCAGGCTGGAGCCATGGCAGCAGCATGGGGAGGTGCAGGCTCATCCCACCAGCAGAGAGTAAAGTCCTTCATCTGCCTCCTTCACCCTTCCTTGCTGATGGCATCCCCTTCATGCTTATGCTTCTGGCTGTCAGGGGAACAAACATGGTGAACTCTGCATGGCTGACAAAATCGGCAAACTACAGCTGGAGAAATGACTCAGTTTACATTTCTTCAACTCTTCTGAGTCCAGTTCTGTCATATGAAAAAGAAGCATGGAGGATGCTGTTGCCTAAGTTAATTGCTAAACATGGATCTTTATTATTTAGCCCTGTGGCAAAATCTGGTTTGCCTGCTTGTTGTGTCTGAGGCTGCACAGTTGCTTCAAGCTTTATCCAGGGGACGCTTAATTCTTTGACCCTTATGAAAATCAAGGACTGCTTTCTCAGTATGTGAGACAGCACCCTCAATGGAGTGTGTGCTGACTTACCTTCTCTTGGGCACAAACACATGTGAGCACCCAAGATGAACTTCAATTTCTCACTCTGTCAGTCCCTCTGTGAATGATGTCTGTATTTGTATATTCTATTTATTTAGAGTCCAGAGTTAGTGATCTGCCTGGCATAACCTGACTTTATTTCTGGTGTCATGGAGCTGATATAGTACAGCTGTTCATCTTGATCATTCGCTTTAAAATACAGATTCAAAATACTCTTAAAATGCTTTCTGATTACTTTTTGAATAACTAGAAACCCTCTTCCAACTCCTTTGTGCTGATGTTCACATTACTCACTCAGTTTCCCAGAAAAGGGCAGCATGCAGGTAAGCCTGCTAAAGGAGGAAATGACCATCACTGTCAAAAATCAGTGCAAGACATGCATTGTGCTGCAATTTCAACACATAATTAATTAATGCATTTAAATAAAAACACCAGCCGAGGTGTTTGATGATAAAGGCAAAGTTCAAATACCTCTGTCAATTAATCTCTGGGTGGGGCTGGCACTCCTCAAGCCCAGGTGCTGCTGTGGGACTGGAGGCTGGTCTGATGGCGGCTGCTGCCTGGAAAGGTTTATGTGCCAGGGCCCTAATCCTGAAATAGTAATTTAGGTGGTTACTCTCCCTAAGACTAATAGCTCCTTGTGACTGGGATGGGATTGTTCCCAGTAGTTAACCATGCAAGAGTTTGCTGAAAGATGATGCAGATGAAGATCTGAAGTCAATGAAAGGATGTGATAACTGGTAGGTGTTGAAAGAAGCAGAAAGAATAACTAAGATGATGGCATTAGGGAGATAGGATTTCAGTTTAAATCTTCTTACTGCCATACAGCTTCCCTTCTATAGTTTATTCTTTGTCCTATTTTTGTTAGGGTTTAGGTTTTTTCCCGTTTCTTTTTTGGGTTTTTTTTTTGTTGTTGTTGTTCTTNTTTAGGGAAATCCACCTCATCCAGCCCCTACCTGTCTTGGTCCCTCTGCTGCCAGTTGGAAGGGACCCATAAGGATCGTCGAGTCCAACTCTTAAACCACACCACTGCCTCCCTGGCAGGAATCGAACCCCTGGTCTCCCATGTGAGAGGCGGGGACACTCACCACTGTGCTAAAGTGGATTCCTGCTCCTTGGCCCGATTTGGTTATGAGGAGCACTGGCAGTGTGCCTCCTTGGGAAGCTTAGAAGTTTGGATGCTGTTTCACTTACATTCTCATTTAAAAATTAAAAATGTAGCAGCAGTGGGGCCCTTGCCCACAGGACGCTGGTATGCCAAAATGAGTGGAGCCAAATGGTATTGGCTGCAGTTCCCTGTCCACACTGTGCCACAGGATCCAAGCACAGTCTGCTGAAGCTGGACAGGGCTAGGTCAGGTTCCTGATTCTTGTATGACAGAGTGAGAAATGTTGAAAAGCAGGGCTGGCTCTTGCCTACAGAGAAAGTAGGTAGCTGCTAAAGAGGAACGAATATAAAAACAATTAATGTCTGTTTATTGCCTGAGAGGGCAAATGGCTGTTTTCCCTGGCAAATAAGAGTTTAGAGTTGGCATGGGTAAAGATTGTTTCCCCACTGCCTCCTCTGCATGAGCCTGTGCCTGTGTGAGAGTCCAGGAGGGAAGGGTTTGCCGAGCAGGGAGCGACTTAGGAGGGACTTGAGAGGCGAGATCCCAGAACAAACTCTGTGGCCCAAACTCTCTTCTCTGGGCTTGGCTCTGCTTCTCCATTTCCTGCCAAGGTGTCTGCCTTTCTGGGACAGACAGCCCTCACCCAGCACACGCGACAAGCAAGAACTGCAAAGAGATGAGTGAATTGACTGAATCCCAGAATAAAAAATGAGCTCAGATGGGAGCCAGCATCTCCTTTATGACTCATTGAGTGAAAGCCCAGTGAGTTGCTGTACACAACCCAGAGGCCTTAACTCGAGGTGGCTTATTCAGGAAATAACATTTTCCTTCCCTCCCCATCCAACAATCTCTCTCTTCCAAAGTGTTGGTGCCCTCCCTGCTCGGCTGTTCCCTATCCCAACAGGAATACTGGCAGCTGGCGCTTACCTGCCTGCGCGGGGCAACAGCAAAGAGCCGGGGGCTCCCCGACAGACATACAAGGGAAGCACCAGTCATTTTGAGGACTTGTCCAAAACCAAGCAGACTTCTCGGTATGATGCTGCCGGAGTCAGTGCCCCACACGTGGTGAAGTGCACAGTGCTGTACTGAGTCCCTGCTTTTTCCAATTGCACTCTATTATGTTCAGGAGGCAACTCTTTGCATCCCTAATAAACAAACAAAAATCCAACAAAAAAAAGAACACTGACACCCCCTGCCCCCGCTGGCCCCCTCCTAAAAAAAGCTAGCAAAAAAAGAAGTGTTACAACTACATTAGTTAAATGAAAGTGTTTTCATCAGATCTCTGCTCTCTAATGTCACAGTGTGGTCAAATTGAAGTCACATGTTCTTAAGGCTTTAACAGTTAACTTTTACTGCAAGCAAGGCATAAGGGCTGATGTGCGACCTAGTGATTCCTGAGTAGAAGTGAGTGCCATTAGATGTGTAAAACCAGAGAAAATGGGTCTCTTTGAGGAGCTGGTATGGTCTGTTGATGGTAAAGCTGGACATAAAATCATAATGCAGACCAAAATTAGTGCAATTAGTAAAACAACTCTTTTCTTAAGCTCAACATTTTTGCAAATGCTGTTTTTATCACTGCCTCCCACTCATGATGGGGAATACAAGGGGCTGCCCTCTAGAATTATCTGACTCATTTATATACAAACACCTTGAAATCATGTGATGGTGCCATAGTCTTCTCCAGAAAAATGCTGCTCTAAACAGAAATCTCTCTGCCTGTAGAACTATAAAAAATGTATGACTCTGTAAACACCAACTGAAAGGGCTGAATTTATCATTCCTGTAAATTCACTAAAGCTGGTGCTATAATCTGTGTCTGTATGAACGAATGAAATCAGCCTGAACATCAAGGGAGCCAACATTATACTAGAATATTGTAAATGTTTCCAGATATTCCACTTTGCTACCAGAAGCGGATCACTTTTGTGCAAATGTTTAGTACAATGTATTGCATAAAACCAGAAATAGGAAACTGTTTTGTTAAATGACTGAATATCAAATATTTATTATAAACACCACGCTTTGTGAGACATTGGGAAACCAGCAGTCGCTAGGAAAACAGAGTTTGAACTTGATTTTGCAATGGGGTGGTTTAAATGGTTACCTTTGGTGAATTTTTGCTGTTCTGGACTTTAAGCAAAGTTATTGTTCTGCTGCTGTCTCTTCAGGAATTGTGCTGCTATTTTTCACTTCCTTGTGAATGGCAAAAACATAAAGCAAGCTGGCATGAAGGATTGTGCTTTATAAGAAAGGAATGAAGAAAGATAAAATAGCTACATATGGCAATATGGACAGTTTCCAACTTAATGGAAATAAAAGAGTCTGATTTTTGCAGCATATACCCAGAATTGAACTGTATTTTTATGTAAATGCTATAGAAAATGCTGCTCAGCAAAGGCTGTTTGCCTGCCATTGGTTGGAAAGCGCTTTGAGTGCCTAAAGACTTGTATTTTCTATGAGAACTTGGTGAGAAAGACTATAAAAAGGTAATAGAGCGCTGAAAAACATTATGCCTACCACAGTTTTCTTCTTTTTAAATTCAAGAATCAGCTAAGAGGAGGAAATACTACTGAGCCTTTAACAAACCTAAACAGTGATTCTTCATTGCTGTTTTGGTGGCTGTTGTTGTTTGGGACTTTTTTGTTTGTTTGTTGTTTTCTAAAGGCAGGGCAAGAGAAAATCTGCTTATGGAGTAAAACACCAGAAAAAAACAGTGTTTGTCTGCAAAACATGATTCAGCCTTGAGGGCAGCCACTGAAGGTACTTTAGGTGCAATACAGCTTTGATAGGATGGAGCTTTGTGTCAGAGAGGAAAGAGCATGGCATTGTTGTGCAGTGTTAATTCCTCTCTGCTGCCGAGAGGAACCAGCCTCACCCAGGCATTGTTGTATCAAATGATGGTGTGCACATCAATTGAAGACTCATTGCATGCGGTGGATAAGATGGTATCACTACTCCATAACCTTTGGGATAGGGTAATTGGGACACAAGGTAATTGGAGTATGGATGACCATGTCTCAGAAGGAGAATGCACCTTAGAGAAAGAGCTGAAGGACCTGAGCCCCTTTACTAGCATGGATGCGATGGGTTGACTCTGTGTAGTCTGTTAATGTGAAAATAAACCATGTGGTGTTAAGACTGGGAGACTATCAAAGAAAAATTTCTAGAGCATGTCTGAAGGAAACACCTTAACCTTCTTGTTAAGGTGTCCCAGAAAGGAGAGAGAAGGAGTTTTAGGCTGTCTGGTTGTCACAGTAACTTCTCCATATGCCTGTTTGCCCTTAGAGTTAATTGGGACTGAAGGAGATCATCTGCTGCTGATGGGCAGAAAGTGGCAATATATAAGTGTAAACCAGACCAAAGAGCAGCATAATAGAGACTCACCAAGGAGGGGCAGCCAAGAGATAAAATACAGAGCCCTACTTAGGGCAGACACTTGTTTTATACGCAGCACAATAAGAAGGCTGGAGGGAGCAGGTGGTGCCATTTCTCAGTTGGTGTGGGTAAGCCTGGTGCCATTTGTGTAGGGGAGGGTGGTTGCGGAGAGGTGGCCAGATGGATTGGAGGACCAGTGGGATGGACGGAAGAGGCACCTGCAGATTCCAGGGCAGGGGCTATACCAGCCATACATGCTTCTAAGATGGGGTAAAGATTTGTGGGAAATATAAAGTCACTGTAAAACCCCATCTGCGAATGGATCAATACCCAATTCCTACATAATAAGATTCATTCACAGCAGTTTTGGGAAGAGGGAAATTCACATATCCCAGCTGGTCCTAGATCTTCCAAAATGATTTGATGGTGAATGCACCCAAAGGCCCATTTACAAATATGTCATTATCCCTCAGAGTGGCCAATCACAGTATTCATAGTATAGATAAGGCTGGAAAGGACCTTGAAGATCATCTAGTTCAACCTATAGCCCAACTAACCTATCATCTACATCTAGATCTTATCACTCAGCACCTCATCCAGCCTTCCCTTAAACACCTCCAGGGTTGGCGACTCAACCACTTCTGTGGGCAACTCATTCCACATCCTGATCACTCTTTCAGTGAAAAACCTTTTCTTAATATCTAGTCTGAACTTCCCCATCTGAAACTTAAGACTATGACCTCTCATCCTGTCTCCAGTGGTCAGGGAGAAAAGACAGACCCCCGCCTGACTACAACCTCCTTTTAGATAGTTATAGACAGTGATAAGGTCACCCCTGAGCCGCCTCTTTTCTAGGCTAAACAGACCCAGCTCCTTCAGCCTCTCCTCATAGGGCTTGTCTTCCATCCCCTTTACCATTCTAGTTGCCCTTCTCTGAACTCATTCCAGCACCTCAACATCTTTCTTGAACTGAGTGGCCCAGAATTGAACACAATACTCGAGGTGTGGTCTAATCAGCGCTGAGTACAGAGGAAGGATAACCTCTCTTGACCTACTGGCCACACTATTCTTGATGCAGGCCAGGATGCCATTGGCCCTCTTGGCTGCCTGGGCACACTGCTGGCTCATGTTAAGTTTGCTGTCTACTAATATCCCCAAGTCTCTTTCTGCCTGACCACTCTCTAAACATCCCCAGCCTATAGTTCTGCATTGGGTTGTTATAACCAAAATACAGAACCCGACATTTGGACTTGTTAAATTTCATTCCATTTGAGTCTGCCCATCTCTCCAGTCTGTCCAGGTCCCTCTGCAGGGTCCTCCAACCCTCTAACAGATCAACACAGGCTCCGAGCTTGGTGTCATCCGCAAATTTGCTCACAATGGACTCAGTCCCATCATCAATATCATCAATGAAGATGTTAAACAGGATGGGACCCAGCACCGATCCCTGGGGAACACCACTAGCAACTGGTCGCCAACTAGATGAGACACCGTTTACCACCACTCTCTGGGCAATACATATGCCACAGGATGAGGGGGTAGGATTTATCTGGTTTTTTTGGATGATGTTTTCATAAATGGGATGAGTTCAGAGGAACACTTCTAAAAGTTGAAGAGCACACTAAAGAGACTATGAAGACTTGGCTTTACTATTAACAGAAGTAAGCTCATTTTACTTCACCAGACTTACTGCCACTGAACAGATGCAGGCACAATCCATTTATTAAAAGGGAAAACAAAAATTACTAAGAATGTAGTGGTACTACAGAATACTGTTTCTGGGCATGTTAAGCTGTTATAGTTTAAAAGTTTCCTCCAATTATACTAGCTTTGATCAGCTTGATATCTGGCTTGTTTAAAAACAAAAAGAAAAGCTTTATTTCAGAAGAGTGAAATTAGACATTTTGCTAATCAAATAGCTTGAGCCCTTTGATACATTTTATTTTTTAGCATTAACATTATTACCTATACTGAAGGACTGGTTCATGTAATTTCAAACATCTATTAAGAGAGGAGTGAAAAAAGCTCATATAATTATCTTACCGAATATTCCCAAACTGGTCATCATTCCTCTTAAATAATGCTTCTCTGCTGCCCTCCTTTCACTACAAAAACCTTTTGTCCATCATTTGCAGATAAATGCTAAAATGATTTGTTGGGATGAAATTACTGTCCTCATCACCAATCCAAAACTACTGCTAGAAGCATTGAGGATGAGAACATGCATTTCTCTACTGGCAGAGGCCAGTTAGCAGACACTGAGATACAGCCTTTTTCTTAATAGTGATAAAGAAATTGTTCTGGAAGCAAGAAATAACTCCATTTTGGTTATAGTTATACACTCTGGACTTTAGGAATGACCACATTACATCACTGGCAGCCAGCTTAAGCCAGAATGCTTTTAAAAAATTGATATTTTCCTTAGTTCCTTAGCCAAGGGGAATACTAGGGACAATAAAAAAAGCTTACAGAGAGACACACTAGTCTAATTACCTGAGTAGTACCAAGAGACTCCTAAATTGAAAAGGGGGAAGAAACTCATTTTGCTTTACTGCAGGCAGCAGTTTCTGTCCTTGCAGCAGATCACAGGACTTGCAGAGGCAGGGTGTGCTGTTACCTGGAGATGTGTGCTGTGCCACCGCGTGTTAATTTTACAGGGGCCAGAAACCCCACTGCTTTCATCATTGGCTGGAGCATATTACTGGTGCCAGGACATGCGGGATAGGAAATGTGTACTGTAAAACAGCCCAAGCACTTCATGCCGACCACAGTCCTGGTCTGTCCGCCCTGCCAACTAGACCAAGTGATTCAGAAGGGAGGCAGTGAGAGGCAGACCTGCTTTGGTGCACTGTTACAACTTCTCTTGACTTGCACGGGCACAGAAACAGTGTCACCAAGTACTCCTGACATAACACATATCCTGTGCTGAAATCAAGCAGACTCAAACATCTGGCAATGGGAAATCTGCTGTACAGGGCCCACATGTAATGCCCTAAGTTTCTGCTGAGGGCTAATGGTGCCAGTATGAAATTGGATGGGACAGGGAAATCTGGGAAAAGGCGTGGTAAAACAGATTTTCTTGCCAGTGATTTATTATGTAGAGGTTAAAAAGGGTGCGATGAAGAGAAGTGTTGATTAATTGAAAAGCTTAGGAGAGATGTAATATGTGGGTCCAGAAGTCAATAAAAATGGCCTCATTTTTACAGATTTTTGTTGCGTCAAAAAATGATAGCCAAGGAAAGGAGACGATGGAAATACGTGACTGGTCCCAGAAAGAAAGGAGAAGAGAAAAATCAGACATTGTGCTCCCTCCCTGATGCCCAGCACTGTGCACTAAATTCAGAGTGCTCCCCCAGGGCTCATCGTGTGATTTATTTTCCTACTGAGGATGTTACTGGGGTAATGTATAAGGGAGAAATTTGCTATATTGACAGCTGTGCTTTAAAGGTTATGGTGCTGTTGATTTCCAGTTCACTGGGTAAAAAGTGTCTAAGATTTTGTTCATCCTTTCAATCATGACTATGGCATAGTGGGAGCTGATGAACATTCTGTGGCCACTTCCTCGCAAGAGTTACTGGTTTTTAACTTCTTCATGTATATCAGTCTTCACGTATATCAGCCACCTAGCTGTTTGGAAGCAGCTTACAGAAATGAATATGAAAGATAACAGCAGCAATCGGAAATACCTGGAGAAATTAATTTAAAAAGTGAATTGTAATAACCTCATT
Organism: Pitta sordida; assembly: GCA_013390025.1. Lineage (NCBI taxonomy): Eukaryota > Metazoa > Chordata > Aves > Passeriformes > Pittidae > Pitta > Pitta sordida. The sequence goes on from WEKX01016043.1 coordinate 129,564, forward strand.
TAGATTTTTGCAATGGGCAGCACAAATTACCTACAGCTAATAATGTTCTTCATCAGAGAGATGGTACCTCACTCACTTGGAAGACAAACACCCACGTGACCTTAAGAGTCAGGTCCTTAACAGACTGGGAGCACCCATCCTTCCCTGTGCTGTGACTGCTCACTTGGGCATGTGCCAGGATTTGGCTCAGGTAAAGGGATGTTACCCAGGTGATGGCCCAGGGGGAACTTGGCCAGATATTGACTTTGTTGGTTTCTTGACCCCCAGGCAAAGGCAGAAAAGGGGCTGTGTATAACGGGTTTTACCCTGGCTGGATNTAGGACCTCTATGCTCCAGGTTTGGTGCATGAACAGAGGGCTGGGCATGGCCCTTGCCCAAAGGCACAAAGGTAGCCCTGGACAGCCCTTTGCCTCTTTCTTTAAGGGCTAAGTCTTGCAACATGTTTATTCTCCAGCTGTATGCTTTTACAATCTGATGCAGTTTTCTACTATGTTATTCAAAAAGGAAAAAAATGTTATGTGTATTGTAATGATCAGCTCACTTCTCTTAGAGAGATGACAATTTGCTTCTATAGAGGCCATTACTATTGTCAAAGATTGCTTATGAAATGCTTATCTCTTATGGACCATCGCTTTAAGTCTCAGAGCTGTCTGTGCCTTTAGCACTGCCAAATCACATGGACAAAGAGCTTTCCTTGAAAATCTAACTTTGGGATTCATGTGATTAAGCTGGATCCTCATTTTCCATTGAAAAAAGTAAGTTTTCAGCTGCTGTAGTTGCAAAGAAAAGGTTGAAAGTCTGAGGCCAAAGTATGCAAAGCAAGAGAAGCAAATATAAAGAATATGAGGGTTTTTTTCTTTCATTTAGTCCTATGTTTTGAATGACTTCTTTCTCCAGTAGACTGATTCATTCCTTTGAATGGATTATGCTGGCAATATTGTATTTTTTCCCCAAGGGCTTTTATTCCAGAACTTCTTTGCCCAGTTTAGATATCTCTTAGAAAAAGTAAATGAGAAAGAATTTGTAAGAAAAATTAATGATCTGCTACAAAAAATGTTCACAACTTCCTACACGGATGGAGTAGGTTTGTAGAATTACAGAATTGCAGTGACTAATAATAGTAATAAAGTGTCTGATGGTATTCTGTGGTTAAAGATAGTCATAATACTCTCATTGTCTTTGCCATCTTCCCACTCCTTGCTGTGACATCAGCCCATCCCAGACCATCACATCCTGCTTATGCCTGTGTCTTTGTTGATAAATAATGAGTCATTCTACACTCTGCTCTATGACTCGTACAGCTGTATGGCCCAATTTTCCTTTCTCCAGCATGAAATCGCCTTTTATAAGGATTTAGTATGCCTTTAAAGCAGGAAAATTTGTCTTGTGACAAATGTACACATCAGCTGAAGCAGGAATGAATGAAATAAGACTGCACCTATGCCTCTCAACAACTTTCTACCCCCATTTCCCTCTCTGTAAGGACAGAGGTATAATGCTCATCACAGAAGCGTCAGGTATTGCGTGAATGTGCTGCTATCAAGCAAGATCTAAACTTGAAAAAAGTTGCATACATTTGTTGTGTTCAGGGGTGGTTGAGCGGGGGTGCTGTATGGAAGCTCACCACCTCACTGGCAGAGCCTGTGTGTTGCATTGAGTGTGCTCTTCCTCGTGTCTGGCTTGCAGAGCCTCCTCATGAGTATCTCTTTTCCACTAAAGTGATTCAGGAAACTTCTGTCTGAATCTGTCCCTGAGTGAAGCTTTCTCACCCCTGCCCATTTGCCATGAGCTGGCCTGGGCCAGGTGGCAAGATGCATCTCTCACCTTGCTAACAAGCCTCCTGCAGAAACAAAGATTTGACTGCAACAAACCAGTATATTTCACTGCAAAACAACTGACTACTTACACATCTGTTCCTTTCCTCCCCATCTCACAGTCTCCTCTTTTACGTTTCTGAAGGCTGGGGGTACCATGAAGTATTGACTGTAGTGCATCAGACCTGTACCCTCTGCTCCCTAGCCCCATTTCAGAGCCTTTCTTGTGCAGAGGAGGAACTGGGTTTGGACAAACAGAGAAATGCCCCCGCAGCTGTACCTGGGAGATGAGCCAACTGCCCGTTCACTGCCTCTCTATCAGTTCCTTCTGATGTATTTTCGCGTGGAGGGATTGCAAATTTGATTTGTTAAATAGGTTTAAGAAAATGTAAATGATAATTATAAAATTCCCTGAGTCTTTTTTTTCCATGATAAATTTTATGTAGCTGGCAGTTAAAATAAGTGATTACCTCATAAATACCATTTTAATAGCCTAGTCAACGGTATAGCCTCTGCTGTTCTGAGATTTTTATCTCAGAAAAGGGAGGAGAAAAATCCTTTCCCATGGATTTATATTGCCGTACCGGCTGCTGCTGATTACTTGCTGAGTAATTTGGGGGGAACAATTTCTTTTAATGCAGGCAGACACAGAGTGAGTGAGTGTGGATGCTGGTGGGCACCGGCCACCCTGCGCCCATGCCACCAGCTGTGCTCTGGCCAAGGGTGGCCCTGGCCAGTATGTCAAGTGCTCCAGATGAAGCTTTTGGGGTAACAGCCTCATGTTTTCTAAAGGCAGTCATTCCTGCACACCAGCACCATCCTCCTCCATCAGCAATGGCCAGGCCCCTCGCAAAGTCCTTGTTGCTAAATTGTAGAGAGGTAAGTTTTGTGGATAAGTTTGGACAAGGAATTGGCTAGATGGCTGCATCTCAGGAATTTTGGTCAATGGCTCAATGTCCAAATGGAGGTTGGTAAGAAGAGGTGTCCATCAGGGATCCATATGGGGACTGGTCCTGTTCAATACCTTTATTCATGCTACAGACAGTGGCAGTGAGTGCTGCCTTGGCAGGTTTGTGGACAACAGCAAGGAAGGTGGTGCAGTGGGTTTGCTTGAGGGTGTGGAGGAATCTGAACAGACTGGAGGGATGGACCTGTGTGGACCTCCTGAAGTTCAACAAGGCCAAGGGAGCCGTTTTTGAGCCCTTTCAATCCATACAGTGGGCTTGTAAGGAAAGAATTTTTACCAAGACCTGTAGTGACAGGGCAAGGGGCAAATTTTAAACTGAACGAGTGTAGGTTTAGGTTGGACACAAGGAAGAAATGCTTCATTGTAAGAATGCTGAGGCACCGGAACAGCCTGCCCAGAGAAACTGTGGGTGCCGCATCCCTGGAAGTTTTCAAGATCAGGTTGGATGGGGCTTTGAGCAACTTGCTCTAGTGGAAGGTGTCCCTGCCCATGGCAGGGGAGCTGGAAACAGGTGGTCTTCGAGCTCCCTTCCAACCCAGCCCACTGCGTGAGGGGGGCTCGGGGCTCCCTCAGCATTTCCATTTACACCCCGTTACCCCCCAAGCAAACCCCCCGCCCCCATCTCCCCGCGGGTGCCGCNGTCGGCTGGCAGGGTGACGGAGCGGAACGGTGCGGGAAACGCGCCCACCGCCCCCGGGGACTGATAATAAAGCGATAAAAGCTCCTTTGTGACTTTAATTGGCGCACGCAGCGCAGTCGTTTCGCATGCGAGCGTTGGCGTCGTTCCCGCAGAGGCGAGGGATGCCGCGGCTCGTTGCGGCTCTCTCGGGGGGCAGGACGGGGATCCCTGGACGCGGTTGTTGCCGCCCGGGATGTGCCAGCGGCTGGCTCCGGGCACCACAGCAACCTGCCTTGAGCAAACGCAGGGGTGGTCGTGTGTTGCCCGCTGCCTCACAGGCCGGCTGTGTGCCTGCGCTGTGTTGTCGGTGTTTTGCTGGAGAGGCTGTTTGTGGCTGGGTGTTACTTGAGGGAAGAGTGTGGAGCAAGTGGATGAGGCCTTTAACGTGTGCTTGTGTGGGTACCAGTGCATCCAGGAACAACGCAAGTGACTTCGCCATTTGCATGGGAGCTCCTGGCGTGGCGTAGGAGAGTTCGGCATGGCCCTGGTCAGTAGGAGAAGCTGCCAAGTGCCCTTTCTTCCCCTCCCCTCTATCTGCCTGGGGTCCAAGAGGTGGAGTTTCGTCGCCCTATGTGCTCTCTGAACAAAGGGTACACGCTGATTTTGCTCCTGGGCTGTGCAGGGACCCTGGACCTCAAGTGCCAGGGCCAATACAATGTGTGTGTTTGGGATACATAATGGGACAGAAGTACCAGAGCTTGCCTGCTGGCTCCTGGTCCTGCTCTCAGGCTAGGACATGATGACCACTGTCTCTCTCTGTATTCATGTAAGCACTTTTTTCCCCTCTCCATGTGAGCACATATTAGTCTTGCTAGGGACTCCATGTTTCTGCAGGTTTGCCAGAAGTAGAAATACGAATTCTTCAAGCTCAGTCTTAAAGGTCTTAAAGGTCTGGACTGTAGTTGCGTTTACACACTAGTTTTAAACATGTAAATGTAGAGTTAACTCTGCTGAAAGAGTTATGTGGCAGAAAACCATTCTGCATGTCTGTGAACGGATACAGCTGACTGTCACAGATATAAAAATAATGAAGTAGTGGTGAATAAGGCAGGCACCTTATTTTCAACCATACTAAGCAGAGTTTTTGAGAAGCAGATGTTCTTCCTCTTGCAACTGCTGGTCTCTAGCTGAACATGGCTGAGAAAGTAGTGAGGTCCTCTGAACCTTTGTGAGGCGTGAGTGTATATACGGGTTTTAATGATGACTTGGAGGCAGAGTCCCCACAGTCTCATCCTTAGATGTGGAATTAAAATATGAGATGTCCTGCCAAACATGTTATAGACCTGGACTGGCTTTACAAGGACCTGCCTTTGTATATCTCTTGATGTGTGTACCTTAAGCTATTAAAGCAAGATTAATGGATATATTCTGCTGTGGCTCTGTTCTGTCACGGCAGATTTATATCTCTAGATGGGTCCTGTAGTCACTGGTGCCATACTTTACATCTTCTGCTGATTGCTGGTGCCATAGTGTAACATGTAAAGGACTCTTTCAGTCCTTTACAACAGGTAGGAGTGCCATTTTTTACAGGACTGCGCAGCTTTGCCACTGCCTGGGCTATAGTGTGTTAGTGGGCTTGAAAAAGGTTTCTCCTGCCCTTTCACTTTACCGTGGTCCCTGATCCCAGCAAATAGCTGTGTACCGAGCTGGGACAATGGTTCTCTGACCTTTACAGGAGCTTGGAATGGGCATGAGGAGAAATCACCTGGTCTGCTCTTGAGGTAAACTTCTTATCTAAGAGTTCTCAAATGCTTCTGTTTTTCTTCTAGTGGCCACCTAGAAAACACAGTTTATAATATGTTTTAAAGAGGTTTGCTCTACAGGTGTTTCTAGCTGCTTTCTGTATTTAAATTTTCTGTTTCTTTGCACTGACCTTTTTCCCCATATAACACTCTCTTGCTTTCTTCTCTGTTGTCTTACAGTTACCTAGAATGGCAAGCAAGAGCCTAATTGTTTATGTTTGCTGTTATGCTGTCAGAGAACATTCCTCATTCCCCCCAAAAGTTTTATTTTCCATTTTTGTTTGTTTAATATTGTGTTCCTAGCCCCTGCATACAGTAATACCTTTTTAGCTATTCTCTTCTCAAAATTCATCTAGTTTTTTGTTTTCTCCAGCCCAGCCCATACCTTTACCTTCTAGAGTTCTTTTTTAACATCTTCTTCATCATTCTCTGGCTGTTTGGATTCCTGGTTCTGTTTTGCTATTGTGTCTTCCACCTTCTTCATGTTGGCTGTCGGGTTCCTCTTCAGAGCCTCACTTTCTAGCCACTCCCCTCCTGCGCAAAGCTGTGGGTAAACTTTGAAGGAGCTTGATGTCTCCTCTAGTTGTGCTTCTAGGGTGTTTCATTTACTCATGCCCTATTGCTGCCTTGGTTTGGAGCTGAGTATTACCTGGAGATGGTCACTGCAATCTGAAAGGTCTTTTACTTTAGAATGTTCACAGTTACAAATGCTGAACAATATGAGTTTTTACTTTAGAATGTTCACACTTACAAATGTAGCATTCCTGCCTGGGAATGTGGGCTCATACTCCTCTAACACGTATGCAAGAGCTGCATTGGTGTCTGTGTTCAGTAATTGTGTCTTTCTGTGGCTTTAATAGTTTGTCCTTTAAAGTCCTGGCTGTGTAGAGAAGGTCTGTGAAGATGGATTGTTAAGCAAAGATTTGCACTGTAGTCTTGTGATCCAAGGAAGTGAACTCTTTTGTGGATACTGCTTAGTAGAATGTAGCGTAAATATTGGCCAGTACCTTGTTCTGCATCTAACATGGATCTGGAGGAAAGAGGTTTAAACCTCTACCTGTCTCCTGCTGTATTCAACAGCAGCTTAATAAAGTCTGGGATGCTGGGTTTTGTGATTTGGGATTGACCCAGACACTTCTGAATCTTTCCCACTTCTGTCATTCTGAGAGCTTCAGTTTTGGTGTACTCTTGAATATCTGTTTCCTCTACTACAGTGATCCTCCGCGTAGTTGCGATCCATAATTTGTGAGATCCCATACTCGCTGTTGATTTTCCAGCGAGCTGTTGGACCTGGCACGTGCGCAGAACCTACCGTGACCCCAGCCTGCTAGGCCGCGGCCCCGCTGCTTGCTCGGCACCGGGCACCCCTGCTCGCCACCGGCACCCCCTGCTTGCCATGCAGCGCCGACAGCCCCCACCTGCACCCCCCGCTTGCTGTGCGGCACCGGCCCCCGCCCTGGCAGAGCACAGCCAGACATCTGAAACAAGCTCTGCTCTCAGGACCGTCCTCCAAACCTTATATGGGGAGGGGGCATGGCTACGGGCGTGGCGTACTTGACTACTGAGTGGGTTCGCTATCTTTGTGGATTCCACGACTGGTGTGAGGAGGACCAGACCCAACAGCCTGCGAGTAACAGGGGATTACTGTATATGGTATTCCTCATATTTATCAGCCACAGTTCTGGTATATACGTGCTGAATTCGTAGGTCTACAGACTTAAGATTTTTTTTCTCTTTTATTCTGAACAAATTTCATTTTAATTTTGCTGTATGTAGTGGTATCTCATGAACTTTACTGCCACCAGTGAAATCCATCTGTACTTTTCATTTCCCATGGGTACTCCAGCAGGAGCTTACAGGAGAACAAAACAAAGGGGTCAGTACTTATGGTAAGTAAGGCTGCTTATCTCTGCTACCAAGGATGGTATTTGGTCCTCTTCTGCCTTCATGGGGAAAAAAATCCATCAATCAGATTTTTGATCCATAGTGATGGGTTTGATCAGTTTTCTTGCTTGAAAACTTGTTCCTTCTTAAACAAAAATGGTCTCTGTAGTTCAGATTGTACAGCTCTTCGTAGACCTGGACCTCAGCAAAGTGTTTTAAGTAGATTTGCTGAAAACAAATGTTTCAGGGAGACCAGATCTACTTTGGTGTGACATGAGATTTGGTGAAGTTTATTTTAAAAAGTAAAATCTCAAAATCAAAGAAGAGAATAAAAGGAAATGTTAAAATATTATTTGATTTTGTGGACATTTTTTCCTTTTTCAAAGGCAAATATTTCCTCCTTTTTTGTGGTGTTTGCTCCCTTAGCCAAACCACCCCCCTTAGCTTTTATTTCAGGTAGATTCAACTGGAATTTTTTCTGCCCATGATTGTTTTTTGTTTGGCCATTGAACCAGATAATCCAATATTTGCACAGCACTCCCTGGAGCTGCACAAAGAGGTAATGTTGTCATTATGACAGGTAGACCTCAGGAGATTACGTGGAAGCATGAGGTCTCCTAGCAGAAGCTCCTTGGCCTTTAAATGTTCACTTTTAGATCTTTAGTATTTCCCTGCAGATCTCTGGACTGTGTTACATTAGAGAGGGTTGAAGTATTGAGGAGCCTATCCTTTCCTGAAGGAAGGCAGAGGGGTAATGGTAGCATTCAGCAACACGGCACAGACTGGACTGTTCATAAGTGTTTTTTGTCTATGGATAAGATAAGTCTTCTGCTGCTAAATGGTAGGACTCACTCCTATGTATGTTTGAAATGTATTTTGTTTTTAGCTTGTGGGGTTTTATTGTTTTGAACATACGGTGACTTACATATGTAGTACCTCTTTTCTGCTGTGGGTTCTTGCTTAGGTCAGTGTAGCTTGTTCTGTTTGTACAAAAATATTTGTTCCTACTCACCTTCTTCTGTTTGTACCAAAATATCCTGGGTTTCTGAAAACTGCTGGACCCATGAAGCTGTCTGCTTGGACAGAGGCTTTTGCAGGTCGCTCAGTTGGCACATAGAAATTCAGAATTTTTCCTGCCTGGGTTAGATGCTTAGCAGTGTAAATTTTCTTAAGAAAATGCCCACTGTTACAAGAAACTGTAGGTTTCGTGCTTCTGAAACCTATTTGCACAAATATTAAAAGCCACCAGAGTCTCCGCCTACATCTGCCACAATTGCTCAGATCTCCAAACAATTATAATCTAATTAGACCCGGCATTCAAAGTAGCCTCCAGCATTTGAAACAAAAGTAATTCAGTGGTAATAAAAGCGGTAGATTGGCAGCTCTGGAGGCTGAACTCTGCTTATCCAGACAACGTAGCCAGGATGGGAAAGAGCTGCAGGAATCACGGCAGTGACTGACTGAAGGGCTTGACCCCCTGCCTTGAGATGACACCCCCTGAGGGATGAACAAATGGGTAATTTTCTACAGGTCCCTCTACTGCCACTGCCAGGAGTGCTGCTAATTACTGACAATAATTATTATGTTGTCTATGGCATGAATACTTTTCTGCTAGGAAAACCACCTGATTCATTGTATGATAACAATCAAATGCCCATCATGTAGTGATGGTGTTTATAAAGTTAAGAATTATTCTGAATTTGGTCTGCAGCTTTTGAGGTGAAAAGCTTTATCCCATTACCAGTCCCCTGAATCACTCAGTCTGCTGTGTGTGAGGCACAGGGCTGTGATTACCAATTCATTTCATAAAAGTCAACCGTTTAAAATTCTCTCAAACTGGAAGGTGCTGGAGGAATGAAAAAGCACCTGGGTCTGGACAGATATCTTCTTTAGGTTTAATATACAAAGAAAGCCAACAATTCTTCCCCCTCACAAATGAGACCTTCAATCAGCATTGAGCTATTGCTGCTGAATGATAGCGTGTCTATGTTTGCCTGTCATACAGAAGTCTACCAGTTCCAGAGGTGGAAATCATGGTTAGGCCGAAGAGCACCTAATAAAATAAGCTGCTTCGTGTTACCAGTCAGTAAGAGGACCATTTGGATCTGATGTGGAGGTGAGTTCTAGGTGAAGCTGCTTTACCAGGGGAGTTGGACTAGATAATCTTCCCTTCCAGCCACCACCATTCTGTGATTCTGTGGAAAGAATTCGCCCTCTTCAGTTTCTTGTGGTGCATCTGGATTATTTTCTTGCTGTCACTTGTAACCACAGACAGAGACGAGAAATACTTTTCTTTTGTTCTTCTATTTCTCTCTCTCTCATCTTTCATCCATCCATTGTTTTTTATGCTCTAAAATACTGAATTATAACACGGAAAAGACCACTAGTGACTTTTGAAAACTGACACATCTTAGCTTTCTTCCAGCTAAAATACACCCTACTGTGGAAGGCAAACCTTAATTCACTTGGCAGTAGGATTAGACCAGGTATATTTACTCACAAGAACTCTCATTTCCATTTATAATTATCTGCTTATCTGCCAAGTCAGGAGGCAAATCAAAATTATCCCGTTTTAGATTGTTTTCCTGGGACTGACATGAAAAATTCTGGGTGACATTGTCAAAAGCATCCAATTTATGTAGGATCAAAAGACTGCGGTTTCCAGGATCTTCTGCTTCTCAGATGTATAAGGGACATTAGAAAACAGTACTTTTGGTTTCTAATGTTGAGGATGGAGACGTATAGATAGAAGATGGCTGCTTCTGTTGCTCTTAGTGTAAGATAAGATCATAATTTATGTTTTCAGGTGAGGCTTTGAATATGAGGAGTGTTCTAACTGGAAGCCAAGTTGCCCCTGGTGTGTGTTTCAGAAGAGTATGTGTGCACTAATAGTTCCGCTAAACTTTTTCTTTGTCCCTCTGCAGTATGTATTTCTGGCAGCCACGGTTCACTCCAGAGGATGAAGAAGGATGTTGGAGGCTTTGTGGATGTGTGCGTGAAAAAATATTTCTTCTGGGGGAAGTTGTGGTATTCTGTTGGGTTTTTTTCTGCAGCATTCCTGTCATCTGCCAATTACAGTCTGCCCTCTTGCATTTTGTGCACCCCCTATTGCGGCTTCAGATCTTAGTGGTGTGATTTTTTAGCGATGAAGGAGTCCCCTTTTCGCAACTGCGCATGCGTGACCTGTGACGGCGGCAGCCACAGCTGTGGCCGCTGTGCAGTTATGAAACTGTGTCCCTGGCCGAGCCGAAAAGAGGTTTTTCCCAGCATGGGGTGGCTGTGGGTGCCGGGAAGGGCCGGGACAAACACTTATACACAGCAACAGGGTGCCGAAACAGCGCTGGGGCCACGTGAGGGTGCAGGGCAAATTTGCATATTAATGAGCTGCCATTCAGTGTGGAAGTAGGGCTTCGTGGAACCTGATTAAGACCGCGGGTCCGTGATATAGGAGACCCAACTGTACTACGTATTTCCAAATTGAAAACTGGGTATAAGCAAGATGCTTTTATGCCTCCTTCACGAGTCTATGCCACTTTCCTTACAGGCAGATTCAGACTGATGATGTCTCATTCCAGGAGTGTGTATGCCAGCAATATCCATGCCTCAATGATCTAGAAATACTATGACACCCCACTCACAAACCAAAGCTGATGTAGAGCAGTTGCACCTAGAGACATGTACTGCAGATCCTTTCCTCATCCAGTTCTGTTCCCTCATCCCTATTTAAGAAAAGCAGGTTTTTGTGGACAATTATAACAGCTAGCAACCTGTCTCCTCATCTCTTACTGCATGGAGCTATATAAGCAATTTGGCCCAGTGTCTAACCCAACACCTCATGAATCTCACCAGAATGCAAGATAACCGTACAGATGGAAGCTTTTAAGTTAGTCTATGTTTGTAGAGTAGTTTGGGTTGATAAATGTTGTAGAAGTTTAAAGCACTATTTGGTCTCATACTCACATAAACTTACATTCTTTGGCTTTGCGTTTTGCTGCACAGATTAAGTTATAACAGATCTGTCTGGAACACCCATTGAGCCTAAACAGTGGTGTGTCTTCCACTCCATTGTTTAATATCAGATGCTTTATTATGGGAATTCAAATAAAACTTAGCTAAACAACGCGGGCCTTCCTGCTATTTTTAGAATGTTATGCCATATCCTATGTCCGTGTTTCACGGGCCCGTGTGTAATTAATGATGTGTGTCTTTCCTTGCCCTGTTAATTGACGCACAAGCTTTTGGGAGGTTTGTGTCATTATCTAAAGTAATCATGAAGAAATGTGAAAAGCAGAAAAGGGAAGAAAAGAAAAAAAATCTACACGCCTTGATGTCTTATCACAGTTGAAGTCGGAGTGAGGGTGGGTTGCTCTAAGCAAGTTCAGAACTGAACTTGTGGGATCCACAAGGTTGAACAGTCTCTGGCTCCAAACACCTCCATGATCCTGTTCAGAGAAGTTGTTTCAAATATGTCTGTTCCTTCGGTTGCCTCTTGCCCTGGCATCTGGCAAGAGGGCAGAGGAGCCTCTCCCTCCAATTTCTGCTGAGTGATCTCCATCTCCCTGTTGTTCGCTTTCAGGTTGGAGGCAGGAGTGCAGGAGACCATAGGCTCCTTTAATCCCTATTATGAACAGCAGATCACAGTGGCCCCTCTGGCCTTGTTCCCTATGACTATGAAACTAGCTTTAGCAGCACAGAGATTTTGTCTTTCTAGTGGAAATGTAGTGCTGGTCAAAGGTCTGCACTGCATCTTTTAGGACAGTTTCTTAGCTGTGTGAACTTAATTGTGAGGCAGTGTCTGTTCCAAGTCACAGATTTTGGCAGAAGGCTTGTGCTACAGGCTTGCCTTTCTGCAGCCCTACTCTCTTCCCTGGGGGAGATCCCAAAGAGGAAAGCCACAAACTCTCCCAAAATGCAGACAACTCCGGCCCTCTTACAGGTTCCTTTTCTTGTATTCCTCCTCTTCCCATCACCTGTCTGGTGACCAGTGGGAGGGAACAAGCAGCTCTGAGGTGTGGGGATGATAAGGAATTCTGTTTTCCTTTGTTATCTTTAAAATCTGCCTAATGTGGTCTGTCAGCTGGTTCAGGTACTCTCTGAGAGCGCAGACAGGGAGGGATGAGCCGAGATGTCTATGCTACATAGCGTTCTGGCTGTACCCTTGCCAGTGCCTGCTCCAGATATGATGGGCTGATAGGAAGCACCCATTCATTCCTTCAGCAGTTGGTGCCCAGTTTTGTTCCTCCATCTTCAGTTAATTTAGATCATACCTTAAGTGCGTCCAGAACTACATTTAAGCAAAAGCTGTTACCATAGTAACATTGGAGATTTTCTGAATTCAGTCTATGATGTAAACAACTAAAATGACTGTCACCCCTAATAGTTTATTTCTTCAGTGTAGTTTATTGAGTATTTAAATCTGTTGTAGCACACACAGATTTACCACTTCTAAGTATAACTTGGAGGAGTAACACATTTTTTCTTACTGCTTCCATTTCGGCAGATCTGTTTCCATGTCAACAGCTCACATTGATAAAGAATTGACATTCTGACTGCATTTGGCAGTGTACGGTACAAGGTGACAATTAAAATAAATCAGTGCTTCTAATGATGCTGATGTTAAAACCATGCCAAAATACTGGGATTCCCGTGCACACTAGGCAGAGATTGCTGCTTTTAATCTGTCGAGAGTGAGGCAGGAATTCTCATGGGAACAGACTTTCTTTGTAAGGTTTTTAAGCCTTCCTGCTTACAGATGCAGAAAGACTAGGAAAACAAACTCTCTCTCAGGCAGAAAAATGCACCTAGCACTCTGTGTGTGTGTGTGTGTGTGTGTGTGTGTGCGCGCACGTGTGTTTGCTTTAGCTCATCCACTTCTAATCTAGGTGAGGTCTAGGAATGCATAAAGCAGTAAATAAAAGTAGAATGCAATTCTTGGTCTAAAAACTGTGTTTGAGCCAAGTTGCTAGCAAAAACGGTGAAGCAGGAGGGCTTAATTAATGCTCTCTCTTTCCACTCCTGATTTCCTTGTAGTGACTATATGTGTTGAAATTATTGAGGGACAGGAAACATGGAGGCCCAGAGGGGCATTTTTTAGGCTTGCAAGGCTGTTCAGCAAAGACTGGCACTTCAAATTGTGTATGTGGGGAATGGAACTGGGGGATGGTTTTCTCTGTCTCTGTGAGCAGCATGTAGATACGTAGTCGTCACTATTAAGGTGTGATCACTGTGCTTGTTTTCCCTTGGTGTCTAAAGGCTAAGATCAGTGGCCTACTGTAGTAAGCACCCCAGTTACACATGATACGAGAGGCAGGAAGAATGCACGAAAATTCACAGACTAAGCAAATGGCAAACAGGGAAAGGAGAAAAAACATGACCCCATTTTACAGGGGCATAGAGATTAAGAGAGGATTTTCAAAGCTGCGGATTGGAGTGGAGGCTTCCAGGTGATGCAGGCTCTCTACCTTTGCTTGGGATGCCAGAAAATTCCTTGTCTGGTGCTTGCTTAGGGTTGTACTGAAGTCTTGTGGCAGACATAGGAGTCCAGTTTAGCACTCGTGATTTATAATGTGCTCACCTTCAAGGGCGTGCAAAATCTGGGAATTCCATTTGTCGGAAGGCACTCTGTCTACTTTGAAGTAGGTTCCCTTGCATCTGAGCACTGTACGTACCTCCTAATGTTAGGCTTGTAGGTGATGTGCTTAGTGATCTTGGTTGCTGTAGATTCTCTTGAATGCAAAGAAATAGTTTTGTCCAAGCATTGTGGTTCAGATCACCTTCAGTATGTGTCTAGCAGTGGCTGATACTGCTTTGTAAATGTAAATTAAAAAAGTAAATTCACTTGTTATGGCTTTCATGTAATTCACAAATTGGCTGTGAAATACGGCTTTCATGAATTTCACAAATTCACTTGTTATGGCTTTCATATTATGGAATTATGTAATTTTTGTGGGTTTGACAAGTCCACAAACTTACTTTGTCTAGTAAGGCTTCTATGTTTAAATGAAGTTGTCTAGATATTGATGTAGAGAAAAGACTAAAACTGCAGAAATAGTGGTAAGAGTAGTGCAATTCCTAGTATCAGTGAGGTATACCAAAATGTGGTGAGCTTTTGCTCTCATGCATACATACATGAGCAAACTCCAAACCCCCAAATCAATCATTTGTGTAATGGAGAATGGAGATGAATGTAGTAAACCCCTCCTATATACTAACGACAGTTTTATTTTCAGATTGCGTTCTTTGGAGGATCCCTGGGCAGTTTGGAGGAATTAGTGGATTATGCCCCACAGGAGCCCACAAGGTGGTAATTATTATTACTGTATTTTGTAAATGTGAAATAATTGTGGTTTATTAATAACCAGAGGAGTTGCCAAATCAGTCAAATCTGTGGCAAATACCTTTTCCCTGTAAAAAAATCCTACTCTTTCAAATACAAGACGTGCAGTGTTTATATGTTTCAGCAAATGAGCCATTGCTGTGTGACTTTAATTTGATTGTGCAAGAGTGAGACACTTTTAGGACATACCCTGTTTGATTGTGCAAGAGTGAGACACTTTTAGGACATACCCTGTGAATGTCGTTGAAGTGCTGTAGCATAAAAACAGATTGCGAGTGAGAAGGGATGTGTAATCTCTGTTCCTTAGTCTTGAATACTGGCTGTAGCTGACTGCAGAGCAGCAACTGGTTAGATGGGGTTGCACAGTAATGAAGGCTAAGAAGATGCCCCTCACTGTTGAACTGCTGTTGGCCTGCCTTATCGTATTACCTCATCTCCTAGCTGCAGGGGTTGGCAGTCTTTCAAAGAGCTGTGCACAATATTGTTTTCCCCCGCGTTGAATTAGAGGTATGAAAATAGCAGGGGCTCTGAGCGCTGCTTCTCAGAGATTGGGTTGAGTGAGTGGTCAAGTTGGGGGGTAGCCACCAGAACTTGTGGAGTTTGGCTTTGAAGGGCACCAGGATTGGGTCAGTGTGTCCTTCCTAGTGCCACAGGCTTCAGTACCTGGCTCTGCTTGAGTTCTTGTGCCTTTGGTCAGAAGTCTTTTACCACATGCCTACAGCTGTTGACTCTCAAGCTAAGTTTCAGTACCTACAGCCATCATTCCATGGAAACATGACTAGCCATGTGGTAGTGCTGCTTCTACCCCTGTTTATTAGCTAAATTTAATTAACAGGCAATTCTTATATCTAGACAGACAAATATAATAATGTACTGCAGTGCTTCTTCGTAAATAATGTCTGTAGTAGCCAAAGCAATATTTTTTGACTTAATATGAATGTGCTTGACATATGCCATTAGGAATGAGATGAACATGATGCCTAAGACAAACTCTGTAGTAAAGTGGTCCCTGTTGTTCAAAAGCTCTGAAAACCTGGCTGTAATCAATAACAGTAAAGTTCTGAAGAATGAACAGGCCGTCATAGCCATTTATAGATGAGTTAATGCAAAGCAGAAGAAATGTATAACCAAATGCAGAGAAGAGTTGAAGAATAGCTTTAACTTAGTCCAAGAAATTCTGTACTAAAGACTTAGACTTTAACAGGAGTAAACAAGACCCATTCCTAAGACAATCGAGAAACCTTTGTGCAAAACAGTAGAAATATATGAATAAAAAATGTTAAATGGTGTTTGTCTGTAATTGGATACAGCATAAAAGCTGTGAAAATGTTAACCTAATTCTGCCCAAATCTGAAAAAACCGCTTTGCTCTTTCCACCCAAGATTTCTTCTGATTTTGCAGAGATGCACCTGTGAAATCACTCATTGAAAGAAAACTATAATTGTAATAGCTAAACAAGCCCCATTGTAATCCTACACTAGAAAGTGAATGAAGAAAGAAATTAGTTACAACCTTGAAAAAAATAAAGGGTGTGAAATAATAAAAAAATTAATTTTTTACTAAATCGGGTATACACTTTAGGCTTCTGCCAGTCTGAAATAAAAGAAAGCAAGAGGTTGTCAGTGGCAAAAATACTACCTTGTTGGGTGTTAATGGAATTGTAAAACCCATTCCCCTGCATTTGTGATGATGTAGTGGAAATGCAAGATGCTACTCACAGTTCTACTTGGTTTCATTTAGTGTCAAAGTTGCCTTTTGTTGTCAGTGGGGTGCAGTTCCTATAGAGTGAAACAATGCATACATGGACTAAAGTGTCTCAGAACAGCTGTGTGCTGCTTTAGGCAGTACCTCAATGGTTAATAGGGAAGATGGATTGTGTACACAACTGTGTATGACTGTGAATACAGACAGTTTAAGGATCAAGACCAAAGGTTATTTTTGGATAAAAGAAAATAGAAGGTGAAAATATACAGGCATGCAGGAATACAGTGTTATGAGCAGATCTAGGGCCTTGGCACAAAGCAAGGATTCTTTTCCCTCTGCTATTACTTTTCAACAAAGGTTGTAACCTGAAACATACCTAGCTAAAATATTGCTTCAAGCTTCCTTAAACTTCACAGTGGCCCTGTTCTGCTGGTGAGGTTGGGCAGAGCAGAAGAGAAGAGCAGTAACTAGGGCTTAATAGAGTAATGGAGCTTTCTCCTGGGGCATGCATTATTGAGCAGTCACTTTGCTACCTTTTGAAAGGATATGTGTGCCCCTCCTAGACTTTCCATGCTAGTGAGGATAGTTGTGCAGGCACAGCAACCTCTTACCAGAGAGAATGGTGTAGTGCTTCAGTGGTAATAGATGTTGGGCCAAAAAGAGAGTGAAAGAGCCTAGAGTGACACATGTGATACCCTGTCTGCCTCCACTGTCCTGGATGTGCCAGGTACAGTCAAGTTCTTTTTCTAGTCCACAATAGAGGAGCAATATAGCAAGTTGCCTGGTCGATCCATTCACTTCCCTGTACCTGTAAATGAAGAGCTTTTGCTACCTCTGGAAGGGCAGTGGGTCTCTGGTGATTAAATAAGCAGGTACAAGTGATTGGCAAGTGCAAGGGAGTTGCTAGGGTGTCAGGAATGTCTCACGTTGGTTCTATGTTTCGATGTTTAAATGCTGAGTCAGCATCCCAATGCACTGTGTTATTCTGGAAGAAAGTTGCTACATTTACTCCTCAGGTTCCTAGAAGGATTGCCAGGGTCAGAGAATGGCCTGTAATTGCAGCTGTCAGCTCACTGTTAAATAGAGAGATGTAAAATACCTCCTTGCACATAATTTATTAACGTTTAAAACCATCGGGGGACATATAAAACATTCCTTTTTTTGTAACATTTATAAACTACTGAGGAGTGCAGAAATATTCCACTATATTAATTACTGTAATTTAGGCAATGTCCGTGGAGGGCCAGTGAGCACAGTAGCTATGATTCTCCCCCACAATTCTTTTATTTCTAGGCATTGCGATTCCCCTGAGCCTTTTCCAGCTGCAAATTCTCCCAGCATGAAGCAGGGTAATGCTGGAGAGTGAATGTATTTTCAGACCTTGTATACATGAGGGAGTTGCACTAAGATTACTGGTAAGCCTGCTTGGTTAAACTGATGGAAAATGTGGTGTGGACAGTCTAATTTAATCTGGTCGCTTCTTTTGGATTTGGATTAGGTTTGAAATCAAGTAAACCCCCATTTAACATCTTTAAATAAAGATGTGTGGAGGCATTCACATCAGTTTAACTTGAATTGTTTCAGTCAGATTTAAATGAAATCGGTGAAACTTTCTTGTACTGAGATGACCTCAGTAAATACAAATTTCTGTCTTTATTCTCCGGACCTGAGGAGCTGCAGCTCTTCTGGGTTTTCACAAGGCATAATTCTAGTCACTTATACCAGTAGCCAGTGGGAATTATAAGCTTTGCTGGATGAGGGTAAATCATGTGAGGGACATTTAGTAGTCAAGAAAGGAACATGAAAGAAGGCAGCTTCACTTGTCACATCGGGAAAATGAGCACAGCAGCTTCTTTGAACCTCTCCAGTCTTGGTGCTGTGAATGCCTGAGCCTGCCACAGGCTCTCAGTGTCTTGCTGTTGCTGTCAGAGTATCTTGTGAGGCTAGCACAAGCAGACACTGGGTAGTCCAAGTGATGCATTTGACTGGGGAAGGGTCAGCCTGCAGCGTCTCTAGATGGTAAATTCCCTTTGGAGCGTTCACTTCTCTGCTGTGCCAGTACGTGGGTGTTGGTACTTCTGTGTGAGTGCAAGAGTATGGGCAAGTACCTGTTCCCCTTGGGTTATTTCAGCCAGCTGATGCAAAGGAAGAGAGGCAACTACTTTCAGTTTGTGGAACCTTTGTGGTGGGTGTGTTTTCCTGCAGTAGTGTGACATTTGGAGAATAGAATGTGTTATGCTGAATGTCACCTTGAGTTTCTCCCATGAAATAATTTGAAGATTGTTCCCCAGCTGAATGTGCTGATCTGTGAGAAGTGTTGCTAGAAGCACATAATGTTGTGTATACTTAAACTCAAATGACGCCAGCATGGAGAAGTGTTAGAGAATTACTGTGGCTTTGAAGGGTACAGATACGTGGTTTTCTTCATCAGAAGTGAAACAATAGACACGGTTTCCCATAATAAGCTTCAGGGGAAACTCATAGAGAATGGACTGGACAGAAGCATTTTATGTTGGGTTAGGAACTGGTTGGATGGACGAGCTCAGAGAGTGTTGGTGAATGGTGCCACATCCAGCTGGCAGCCAGTCACTAGTGGAGTCCCACAGGGGTCAGTGTTAGGCCTGGCACTGTTCAACACCTTTATTGATGATATGGACGAGGGAATCGAGTCCATCATCAGCAAGTTTGCGGATGATACCAAGCTAGGGGCAAATGTTGAACTGCCAGAGGGTAGGAGGGCCCTTCAGAGGGCCCTTGACAGACTAGAGAAATGGTCAGACTCCAACAGTATGAGATTTAACAAGACTAAATGCTGTGTTCTTCACTTTGGACATAACAACCCCATGCATCGCTATCGGCTGGGGGATGAGTGGCTGGAGAGTGGTGAAATGGAGAGGGATTTAGGAGTNATCTCCAAGGTCTCTTCCAACCTTGGTAATACTGTGATACTGTAATATGTATGCTGCTTGTCACTTTCTTGCTATGCACTTGCTGTGTCACCTGTGAATGTTTAGTGAGTGTCCCAAGTCAGTGATGGAAAAGCCCTGGATCTAGAATAGTAGGGTTCTTGGGCAAAGGGGAGCTGATTTCAGTGCCTGAAAGGGAATCCTTCTGCAGAGGTATTCTTCCCATTAACTGTGCCACTAAGCCATATATCATCGGAGGGCTGAAATTTGTTTTTATCAATTCAGGAACAAGATCCTACATCTGTTCCTAATTACAGGTGGGGGTCTCAGAGGAGGTCTGACTTACTGTGTATGTGGATATCAAAATGCAGAGCTCTCATTACTGGAATAGGTAAATAATTTTATTCATCATCTGTGCAGGGACATAGGAAGCATAGCCCAGGAGATGTTAACAATTAACAGCAATCTCTTCTGCATTACTGGCTATCAATATCTTCAGCTCTTCTGCTCAGTAGTTTAATATTGACTATGTAAATCTCCTGAAAAGTGGTAAATTTTTTTCTGTGAATTGGACATTTATAAATGTATTTCTGGTTTTGCCAAATTGAATTTACATTGTATTTTTCTATAGAGGGTATGATTCTTTGATCTCTGTGGGGGAATGAGGGACCGAGTTTCTTCTGCAAAATCTGGGCTACGATGTCTTATGACTGGCTTCCGCTTAGGTCAAAGTACTAACCACTGCTTAGGACTGCTTCCTCTGTATGAAATGGATAATGTCCCTGGACCCAAAATTTTAGTCTTGATAGAGCTGATATAGTTACTTGTCATTTTGAGGGTATCTGGCTCTTTTCTGTGCAGTGTACAGTTTTACATTCCAGTAGATGAATGATTTGCTCTTAGTTTTTAGGAGGTCTTGCCTTCACGGTAGGGTTACTCTAGTTGCTTGCAAAAAAGTCATACGTAAGAAATGCACCAATCCATATTGATACAATTTATTACTATAGATTCAAACAGACACAAGAGAAAAAATGGTGAGAAGTGTAGCTGTTTGCAAGCAAGTACACTGCTGTTAATATTTTTAACTTGAGCTGGCTTACCTGAAGCATAATGGTGCCTTTTACTGAAGTCTACACAGCTAGAAAGTATAGGTGGAAACCTGAGTTAGTACCACACACCAGATGCTAATACAGCTTCATCCGTATCTTAACCGTGACACTACAGCATGGCTCTTCTCCATGGAGTAACTGTAACTCAGAGATTGTTAACCACCCCTCTGTTAGCTCTAACTCCTTTTTTCTTTGCTGTTCGAAATGCCAACTGTCTTCCAGGCAATGCAAAATACTGCTGACAGATTTGTTCTGCCCTCTGCTTATTGTGGTAGCAAAAACACTTTGATGGTTTGTATGTATGAGGCTGGGAAATCCCTATGAGAAACTTAACACATGCAGTAATACAAAATACAGCAGTGCTGTTACTTGGATTTTTGAGTTTGTTGAGGTGAACAGCAGTTACCTGCAAATGGGAACAGGAGACAATGTGATGATTTTAAACAAGTGCATTTAACTTGAATTCAGTACCAAGCACATTGTTACAGTTATTAGTAAACCAATCACTTTGGAAGCAACTACAGCTATACGGGTGGTAAATAGATGGCAGCATGGATTTATTAAAAGTAAATCATACAAACTAACTTAATATCTTTCTCTGATAGGATAAAAAGCTAAATCCACCAGAATCATGTGTCTCCATTTCACAGACGTTTTTCTTACAGTTCCATATGCCAGTCTCATAAGAAAATTAGAAGTGTGGATAAGATGTAATATTTTCTAAAATATGATGCATTGTAAGTGAATTTGAGTGACAGTAAATATATATGACAAGGTATATCTAAAGTACTTGTCACATTGGTGCTTATGTATGCATTAATAACTCCATTTTGATAGGGGAGACTGCTATCTTTCAGGAATCAATTCTGGCTCAAATACTAAGTTAATGTGCTCTAGT
Source organism: Pitta sordida (assembly GCA_013390025.1). NCBI lineage: Eukaryota > Metazoa > Chordata > Aves > Passeriformes > Pittidae > Pitta > Pitta sordida. The sequence continues at coordinate 150,603 of WEKX01016043.1, forward strand.
TTCATTAATTGCTTTCATGATAGAATTAAGAATTCACTGATTGTATGTGTGAATTACATTAGTTTTGTTGGGACTGCAAATACCATGCAGAGAGTAGTCATTAAAATATATCCTTCTTTGGTTGTGTCCCTAGCATACACCCTAGGGTCTTAGACAGCGAATATGTAGGTAGCTGTGCCACTTTGGAATTTCTCTGTAAAGCAAAACTTCTTCTGTCCTTCTAGCTGGGATCAAGAGATTGTCTCTCTATCTGCAATTACATTAGGGAGGAAAGAAAAGCACCTTGAAAAACCTCCATTAAAAGAACATTAAGATTGTAAAGCCAACCACTGAGTAATTAGGAAATAATAGAATTCAAGTGGCCTGTATAATTTTATTTCAACTTCCTAATGCATATGTATTATGAAGCAGTCTTTAATTCCAGGAATTCACACTACACATTTTAAACTCCTTTGGTAGCTGTCTGCAACTGAAGGGATGTCACGCAGGTGGAGTTTGGCTTCATGCAATTTCATGAACTTTGTTACAGGCCGGTTTGCAGCCCACCATTTCTAATGATATTCTTACAAAATGAAGATGTGCAGGCAGAAATGCTGAAGCACCTCAGTTTAATGTTTCAGAAGCACTACAAAGAAACATATTTTGAAATGGAGCAATGATACAAGAAATTGGCAGAATTTTTTTTTTAATAGATGAAACTTTAAAAATACTTCCAAATTCAAGTTTCAGTGCAGATATTTTGCAAGGTCTGTAGTTAACGTCATAATATGATATATATGTACACCGAATCTTTGTGTCTGAAGGTTTTCACTGTTGCCTTAGATGAATGACAATTAGGTATTTTCTGTTGGATGCTCTGGATAATACCATTAGATGCACAATAACTAGGTGGTTTTGTCTCATTAATATTCATTTTCATACATTTAAATGCCTCTCTTATAGCATTTGTTAATTAACATACATTTACAATGGTATATTCCTCTTCCCCATTCAGCCATTCTGACTAATTTAATGAGCTGACATATCAGATGACTTCTCTTACAGGATTCTGCTGTTGTATCTTTGGTGGAAACAAAGGAGTGGTTATCATGCTGTTTGCAAGCAGTATTAGCACTGCTGTTTTTTTCTCATAAGGAATCTGGACCATGGAGAGCCTGTCCTCAGTGATGCTGTTGCAAAATAGAGGACTGCTTACTGTCTATTTCCTTTTAGTGATCTTGTTAAAACCTGAATCACAGACGCAAAGTTTGTGGCCTAATGTATTAGTCAAATTGAAAGCAAATACTGTTTTGTACCCCTTAAAGTTTTTGTTTTGTGCATCTCAGAGAGTAGAGTGGATCCTTCAAAACTGTAGTGAGGGACACACCAACCTTAAAAAAAATCTCTTTATTCATTCTTGTAAGTAGGGCTAATTTAAAAGGTAAACCAAAACATTCAGGGGAGTTGAAGGAAATCCCTGTCTCCTGATAATGTCTGCTAGGAGGTGAAATAGTAACTAAAATGCTGCTGTATAATTACACCTATTGGGGATATTCATTATGATTCTTTGGTTTCTCTGGAGTCTGACTGTTAGTATTAGATTAGTCAGCTTGCCTGTGTATTGTACAAATATTTTAACAGACCATGCACAGCACCTCCCACAATAAGGTCTGTGATTTCAGTTGCTGCTGAAGGACTAATAATAATAATAATAATAATAATAAACACATACAGAAAATAAACATAGTTACTTCTGTAGATTTAGCAGGTAGAGTTTTTGCAATGGTGTGCTACAGTTTTTGGAGTCTCATTTCATGAATAATTAAGGGGGAAAACTTCTGTAAAATTCTTCATACTGATAAATCAAAAAGCAATCTCAGCAGTTAACAGATTATTCAAATTCAACGGGCGAAAACACACCTGGAGGGGAATTTTCAAAAAGGCTCAATGTCAACTTAATTCTGTTCCCACTGAAGTCAATGGGAGTTAAGCCAGTACAGAGCATTTTTCAAAATCTTAACCCTGGATCTGCATACCCATCTAAGTTCAATGAGGTTTATTCTTTAGGAGATTCCAAGTTATTAAGGGAGAGATTTTCAGTAGCACCTGGGGGATTTAGAAGCACAGTTCAATTAGTCTTTCAGTGCAATTTGTGCTTCTAAATACCTGGGACAGGTTTGAAAATCTCTGTCTCAGCTGCTGGTTAAAGCCTCAGTGCACATGTCTATTCTGATAAAAATAGGATTCCAGTCTGAGGCACATGCAGAATTTTGCGTGTGGTTAGATGGTACGCCAGGAGAATAGGCTGTCACATTATCGTTAACTATAAATGAAGGGCACTGTCAGGAGAGGAACATTTGAACAACATTGCAAACGCTGCTGCTGTGGTCCTGGTGGGTTCTGCTTAGTACCCAGGAGTCATGTTGCATGACCTGTGTTAAACTGAGACTGAAGATGGAAGGGGAGGGTAAGTTAGTATTCATTTTGAGTGCGATGGAAGGACCTGGTGCCCCACTTTTTGGATTGGCATATCATTTAGGAGTGATGGATGTGGTTATACGTCAGTGAACATGATTTACATGGGTCTAAATGGCTCCTTTCGACGTGGTTTTTATACAGTGTTACTGCAACTACTCAACAAAACCCTCTCCTGATAGTGTACTGAAGATGATCAGGTCTAGGTGTCTTGACAGCCCTCACTTTTTTGCTGGCAAGAAAAGATACATCCCTCCCTTCACAAATTTCATGGAAGAGAAAGCATAATTCCTTTCAAATGTCTGAAAGAGAAAAGAGCAGAGCATCCTGTCAGTGTGTTAGAAACTGGGAGATTCAGCCATGCCTCTTAGGAGGAAGGGTTCAAAGCTCAGTTTTCTTCATCTGAGGGCAGCTTGGCTGACAGTGCCAAGTTATCCCTCATTGTTTGGAAGCTCTAGCTATGGCATGCTGGTGGTTCAGAGATTAGTTTATCATTTTGCTTACAGCTTGCAGTGTATACTTCCCACAGAAATGGGCAATATGCTTCTTTTAGAGGTCAGAAACTAGTTGGATGGCTACTGAACGACATTACGGCCAGAATGAAGTTTTGTAGATACCAGTCCACCTATGGACCTCTTGTGGAGGTGTCTTACTTTGCATTTTAACTCTGTGGCAGTGTGCTTCAGCAGGAATTTGGAGGACAGGAAGGAGGAAATGGGAATAAAAAATTCATAACGAAGTTGTTCTCTGTTAAAAAGAATGATGAAAAAAAAGGATGCTAAATTTGAATTAGTGTACAATACATTGCACAAAAACAAAGAGGACGCTTGTAATTTATTACAAGGGACTGTTCTAGTCACTCGGAAATTAAACCTAACAGTAAAGCCACTCAGTATTCACTTGGGTAAGCAGATGGGTGAAAGAAAGTAAGTCTGGTTTTGTACCATCCCTTCTTCTCAGCAAGCCTTGTACTCATGTCACAGGGAGGAACAGCAGGAACATTATAGCAGCAGACCTAGAGAAATGCCAGATGCTCTTCTGTGAGCTAAGGGGGATGAAGCAGCAGGAAATGAAACGAGTCTCATCCTGATGAAAGCAGGGAGGTAGTGAGCTCTGCAAAGCAGGGTGAAATAGCTCCCCACTCTGTAAAAGGAGGGAGTCTCGGAGGTGAAGTAGCTGTAATTCACACAACCTGTGCTAGCCTGTTCAAGGAGCTATGTGTAATTCAATGCAAAATGAAGAATTACCATCTTTATACACTATTGAACCTAAACCAAGCCCACTGCCTAACTGTTTCAAGGGAAAGCGTTTGGACTTGCACTGGAAATAACACGAGTCGCTGTCCCTGGAGGTGTTTAAGAGAAGACTCGATGAGTAGCTCAGTGACATGGTGTAGATGGTGGGTGGCTTGGATGGATGGAGTGTGGTGCCCGTGGTTCCACGCTTGTGGGTCTGGGAGATGGACTGGATGATCCTGTGGGTCCCTTCCAACTCAGAGTAACCTGTGAAACCTGTGAAACTTAATGAATGGCTGTAGAACCTTCAGATTACATTAAGTGTTGAGATTTACTCAACTCTTACTCATTTTTTTTACTTACTCATCCTCTTACTGAGGATATATCTTTATGACAGTATCTTTGCTTAAATATAGCTTCCCCTTTGGAGCTGCTTGATAAAGGAAAATATGACCAACAATGTTATGGAGGTAGCATTTCAGGGGGAACTGCAAAGAACTTCTGCTTCTGAGACCTTTTGAGTACACTAAAGTAGGAAGTCTCTGGGTGTTAGAAGAGTGGAAGAGGATTTGAAGTAGGCAGTTCCTAAACTGAATAAGGCAAGGCAGTGTTTGGCTTGCTCATCATCAGATCAAAAAGTGGATGCATTATTAATGTCATAGGAACTGAGGATAGGTCAAGAGGCGACTGAATTAGAAGTGAGAGAAGTGAATCATATAATAGTTTGTGTTGGAAAAGACCTTCTGAAGGCCATGTAGATCAACTACCCTATAATAAACAGGGTCATCTTCAACTATATCAGGTTGCTCAGAGCCACGTCTAACCTGACCCTGAATACTTCCAGGGATGAAGCATCTGCACTCTATGGGCAAACCTGTTCCAGTGTTTCCCCACCCTCACATTAAAAGATTTCTTCTCTATGTCTAGTCTGAATCTACCCTTTTTTTGGCTTAAAACCATTCCCCCTTGTCCTATCACTACAGACCCTGTTAAAAGTCTATTCCCACCTGTCTTACAAGGCCCCTTAAAATGTATTTTTATTACCATATTAACAGCAAAAAGAGGGGCAAGGACAACTTCCACTCTTTATTGGATGTGGAGGGGAACTTCATAACTAAAGATGAGGAAAATGGAGAGGTACTTAACAACTTCTTTGCCACAATTTTCTACAGCAAGGCGGATTGTCTTCAGGACAACTGGGCTCCTAGGGTGTTAGACAGGGTCAGGGAGCAACATAGCCCCCGTGTAATCCAGAAGGAAGCAGTTAGAGATCTGCTGATCCACTTGGATCCTCACAAGTCCATGGGATGCATGGCAGAACTCACTGAGCCACTCTCCGTAATTTATCAGCAGTCCTGGCTCACTGAAGAGGTTCCCAATCTCCTTTTATGACTAGGTAACCCATCTGGTGGATGAGGGGAAGGCTGTGGGTGTAGTCTACCTGGACTTTAGCAAAGCCTTCGACACTGTCTCCCATAGCAAACTCCTGGAAAAGCTGGCAGTCCACAGCTTGGACAGGTGCACTCTGCCCTGGGTTAAGAACTGGCTGAATGGCTGAGTCCAGAGTGGTGGTGGATGGTACCACATCCAGTTGGTGCCTGGTCACTAGCAGTGTCCCTCAGTGGTCAGTGTTGGGCCCAATCCTGTCTAATATCTTTATTGATGATCTGGACAAGTGAATTGAGTTCAGTATTAGCAAGTTTGCAGATGACACCAAGTTGGGAACAAGTGTCAATCTGTTAGAGGGTAGGACAGCTCTGCAGAGGGACCTTGTCAGGCTGGATAGACGAGCAGAATAAAACACCATGAGATTTAACAAGTCTAAGTGCTGGGTTCTGCACTTTGGACGCAACAACCCCATGCAGCGGTATAGGCTGGGGACGGAGTGGCTGGACAGCAACCAGGAGGAAAGGGACCTGAGCGTGCTGGTCACCAGGAGGATGAACATGAGACAGCAGTGTGCCCAGGTGGCCAAGAGGGCCAATGGCATCCTGGCCTGTATCGGGAACAGTGTGGCTGGTGAGGCTGCACCTTGAGTACTGTGGCCAGTTCTGGGCCTTTCAGCTGAGAAAGATTTTGAGATGCTTGAACGTGTCCAGAGAAGGGCAACAAGGATGGTGAAGGGACTGGAGCAGAAGCCCTATGAGGAGCGGCTGAGAGAGTTGGGATTGTTTAGCTTGGAGAAGAGGAGGCTCAGGGAAGACTTTATTGCTCTCTGCAATTACCTGAAAAGAGGTTGTAGCCAGGTGGGGGTCCGTCTCTTCTCTCAAGTAACCAGTGACAGAGTGAGAGGGGACAGTCTCAAGCTGCACCAGGGGAAGTTTAGGCTGGATGTTAAGAAGAAATTCTTCACAGAAAGAGTGATTTGCCATTGGAATGGTCTCCCTAGGGGTGTGAATCATTGTCCCTGGAAGTGTTTAAAAATAGACTGGATGTGGAACTTAGTGCCATGATTTAGATGGTGTTAGGTAATAGGTTGGACTTGATGCTTCCAAAGGTCTTTTCCAACCTAGTTAATTCTGTGATTCTATGAAACAGTGACCGTGCAGCAGCAAACCCTTTGTGAGATGTTAATCTAAGGTTGATAGCAGCGCAAAGATGTCTTAATGTCAGCATTAGCAAGATGGCCAGGTGAGGTGTAGAAATGGGTGATAGAAGAATTCCAAGACATTCCTTGGGGCCGTCCACAAGCTGGTGCAAATCTGGAAGAAGGCCTCTAAAGATGTTTCCTCTCCCTCTAGATCAGGTGCTCTGACAGTGTTCAGACCGAAGGCTGGAACAGAGTGCATATACTAAGGTAAGGTGAAAATAGCAGCATACACCACATTTTGTGCTGTGAACACTTGATTACTGACGCAATCAAGTACTGTAAGTTTTACACACCAGTGCACAGATTACTGGCATTTACTAGGAAGAATGAGAAGCAGGCTGGCAACTACTTGGAAGCACATGGAATATACAGGCAGTTGCTCGGGAGCACGGGGAACGCACAGGCAATTCAATTCCCAACTGGTTTCTAGGCAGGAGCTACCAATTAAAATTAGAAGAATAAAAGACTTCAAGCTTGAGACTGATGATGTGCTCTGGAGAGAGGAGTTGCCAACAGCTTGTGCTACAAAGATGGCTCTCTTTCAGTGGATTTCAAATGGTGAAAGAAATTCAGGTAACAGATCATTCTTATCTTCTGGCTTCCCTAATTTTCATGTACTCAGCCGCTCGGCCAAAATTCCTACTAAGACAGACGGAGCTGCTCCCTGTGAATTCCAAACAGCAAGCCAGCCTTTTGAGAGCTATGCAATGAATATGCCAGCAGTCAGCTATATGTAGGAAGCAAGATTTTAAAATCAAGTATCAAGTACCTGAGCAGAGAGTGTTGAATGATGGGGTTCAGATAATCTAATCAGAGTGTGATAATTTTTTATATGTTTACAAAATTATTTAGAGGTTTTAAAAAGTTATTTTTCTGATGTACTTTCCACATTAGTTGTTCATGAGTTTCTGAAGCAGACCTCCCCTTCTGATGGAGAAAACTGAAGCCTAAGTAGGTGAGGTTATTAGACATATGTGGGATCTGCAAAGCTGGGATTTATGCTGTACCCATCCCAGTCATCTTGGAGGATCACATAGGAAATGGGTGAGTTTAAACTCTTAATTTCTAAACTGCAGCTACCATGGGCCAGATGAAGGTGTAAATCATGATCTGTCATTGATTATGGAGTCAAAACATGCTTCCCTTGCATCTCAGGAATTGTGTGAATGTTGATGAACTAGTCAGGTAGAGGCTGCTGGATGGGAGAATTTTCACAAAAAGCAGTGAGTTCGCTCAGTTTTTTTAATGAGCTGTATGAAGAGAATGACACAAAGACTACTAGTGATTAAAAATGTGGAAGTCTTAATGGTGGTGCAAAGCAAGAGCTGTGATCACACCTGAACTCCCTACCAGCCAGAGAAAAAGCTGTACCGACCAGCAACTGAAAAATGGTGGCACTAATCCAGTCAAAATATCTAGAAATAGTGACCACGTTGTTTTAAGATGCATTTTGTCACATGTGGCCTTTACTTGGGAATCGGACTATGAAAGTGAAACCCTTTCTGGCACTTTACTTCTCTTGAGTAACTTAGGGCAGCATTTAAAAATGTTTACACTGATTGCATGGTGCACTAGTTACTGTTTTTGGAAAGCAACAGACTTTAAATATGGTGTTGCATAAAGTACTTGGTGCATCCGAATTAATTTACTTAAATTTTGATTAAAAAAATCGAAGACATTGTATAGCAAAAGGTGCTCACCCAGAGTTCTTGTTCCCATTAACATATACAGGCTAATGTTTGCTGTATCAGTTCGCCAAATTAATGACATTAAAGCACAGCAAAAATACATCTGCAACATCCCTAGTAAGTTCTGTGGGATCTCCTGACAGGATAAACATGTCTTCTCTGCCCTCCTTTTTTCCCCTCCCCCCCAAACAAGCAATAAAAACATTTTGCATAAACAAATTCCAAATTACAACTAATCATAGGAAAGCTGACAAATGTATGCTATGCTAGTCTGTGAAAATACTAATCAAAGCAGCCTGTCAATTGTTAAAGTTAATGATTTAGATATGCAAAACTCTGACTAAATTTTTGTGGATAATTACATAATTACGCCTGGGTTAACACAATCAAAAATAGCAATTGCATGCTCCATCTTGAAATCACCACGGCAGTTCCTTGCTATCTTTTAAAGGCCTCTTTACCCTTGTTTCCAATACACACAAAGTGCAGTGAGAAAAGAACAAACCCCTGGGAACCACCTGGGAAAGAAAAGCAACCATGTAGGTGCTTCTGGCCTACTCCAGTCACTCTTTGCCCTCTGCAAAAACAATCACCTGGAGACCAAAGCACTTGCTAGAGTGGGTGGTCGTGTGGAAGAAGACAGCCAGATAACTCTCCTGTTGCCAGTCCTCTGTTATGCGCTGTACTGACCTGCAGAAGCAGCACCTCTACCCTTGGATTAAAGTAAGTGTGACAATCAGTTTTTCCTGTGGGAGGCATTGAAGATTGAAGAGGAAGGAATTTATACTTTGTTTTGAAGGTTCACAAGTTATTCTGAGTTGGAAGGGACCCACTGGATCATCTAGTCCAACTCCCAATCGAACGCCCACCGAGGGATCGAACCCACAAGCGTGGAACCATGGGCACCACACTCCATCAATCCAAGCCTCCTATTATCTAGGCCATGTCACTGAGTTCCTCATCGAGTCTTCTCTTAAATGCCTCCAGGGATGGCGACTCCACCACCTCCCTGGTCAGACCATTCCAATGAGAGATCACTCTCTCTGTGAGCGTGATCCACATCTTAACATCCAGCCTAAACCTCCC
>WEKX01016044.1:0-28832 GCA_013390025.1 Pitta sordida
TAATCCTATTTTATTCTGTATTCCATTTTTAAAGTCCCAACCCCCGGAGGGTTCCAGGGAAGGGGGGGAATGTTCTCTGGAGGGCAGCAGCCTTTCCAAGGTAGTGTCTGAGTGACTCCAAAAGCGGGCAGCTCGTTAGCTAATACATTACACCAATCAAGGAGAGTTATCTTAAGCCACAATTAATCTGCTCCCTGGCATATGTTGATAGGGAAGCATCATGCTGTTTCTTAATTAAAAGCAAACGGATTAAAAATGATTAATAAGAGTATTAAATATTCTCCTAAACTAAAAGCTTTGGGATTCTTGGGTAAATGGAGCTTTTCGCAGGTCTGCGACTGTGTCGAAGCTTCCTGGGTTGGGGTTTTATTCCCCCCCCCCCTTCCCTGGAACCTTCCTTTGTATGCAGGGAATGTTGCTGCATGGCAGGGGCAGAGGCAGGGAGTGAAACCCGACGAGTTTCAAATAATAATCAGGAAAAACAACGAAATAAGCAAAATCTAGAAGTGACATCACTGGTTTGGGACAGTGGTAACGTTAAAGAAAATCAAACAATGCTGGGCTCGGGCTCTGCTGCCAGGGAGGGAGGGAACAGCCTCAAGTTGTGCCAGGAGAGTTTCAAGCTGGATATTGGGAACATTTCTCCATAGGAGGAATGCTCAGGTGTTGGGACAGGCTGCCCAGGGCAGGGGTGAGTCCCCATCCCTGGGAGGTGCCAGGGGGGTGCCAGGGGGGTGACAGGAAGGTGCCACCACGGTGTCACCGCACCCAGCTCATTGTCATTCTGACTTTGACTTGGTTAGTGATAACAGAGAAGGATAGTGCACCTTTAAATGAGGAGCTTTGTGTTTAATTACCCAAATAAAATGACATAAATATGAATGAGTGCTAATGGCAGTACTTGCTTTTCCGGAAACCATTAACAAAACGATTCTTAAATGATTTGTAAAGAAAATGCGAGGAGAGGAGAGGATGGAGAAGGCTATTAGGGGCTCACACACTCCTGAATTATTACGTAGTCAACTATCTAGCAAATATCAGGTGAAATGATCTTGCAAAAGGCAAAAAAAGGGGGTTGTTGCTGAGGGTTTCAGACACCCCCACCCACCCTGCGCTGCTCCAGGGCTGGAGCAGGGACACCCCAGCACTGGGTCAGTGTGGAACGAGGGGGACCCAGGGCTCCCTTGGTGCTTTAGCTTTGGCAGAGGCCCTGGATCAGCTGTTCCACCAGAGTCTGGGCAGAGGGAAACTGGGATTCGTCTGGAAATCCAGCTCATTCAGCCACAGCCCTGGCCAAAGAACCACCACCTCCTTCATTCCCCTCCATCACACTTCTGGCAGGGGATGTAAAAAAACCCCATCTTTGTATTTTGCTAATTGTTGGTTGTGTTTATGGAATCCCCAGCCAGGTGTGTCACCCCTGGGTGCCAGCAGGTGAAATCTGGGGGGCAGGGGGGTGGCCAGGGCTGGGCCACGGGCTGATGCTGTGGGATTTTGGCAGGGATACCTGTGGGACAGCAACAAGGACCTGGTGGAGTGGCTGGAGAAGCAGCTGACAGAGGAGGAGGGGGTTCGCTCGGTGGTGGAGGAGAACATCAAATACATCTCGAGGGATTATGTCCTCAAGCAGATCCGGAGGTGAGCACCGGCCCTGCCCCGGGAACGGGGACCTTGGAAATCACCCGGGAGGGGGAATGGGGAAATGGGGAAATGGGGGTGCCCTTGGCAGGTGCTGCCGGTGGGATCAGGGCTGGTTCCAGAGCTCCTGCCCTCCCCATGTCCACCTGGGACACACTCCTGCCTCTCGGGGTCCCAGTCCCCACATGTCCGAGCCCCTCAGCTGACAGAGCTCCTGCACAGCCCACAGCTCACCCAGGGCCGTGGCCAGTCTCCCACAGCCCCACATTCCAGCCCCCCCAGCCTGGTGGGAGCTGTCGGATGCTCCAGTGGTGTCTCTCCTCTTCGCAGCCTGGTCCAGGCCAACCCGGAGGTTGCCATGGATTCCATCGTGCACATGACCCAGCACATCTCACCCACCCAGCGAGCTGAGGTCGTGAGGATCCTCTCCACAATGGACTCGCCTTCTTCAACATAAAGAGCCTCGATTTCCCCACGCTGCCCCTGCCCGGCCCCGCGGAGGAGAAGCCCAGGAGCTCAGAACTGCTCAGAACTGCCCTTCGTGTGCTCGGCTGTTCCGAGGCTCAGGGAAAGCTGCCAAAGGGACACGTTTGTTTTTTCAGATCTGCCCAGAGGAAGCAGCGTGTCCTTTGGCCAGGGACATGAGGGAAATGTATAAACACGAGGGCCCGCGGGACCGAGTCGCAGCTGTCCCACTGTCCCTTATTTATTGACCAGAGCGGGACTGGAGCGACGCCTGCGGCCCACGGAGGTGCTGCGGTGCCGCGAGGCCTTGGCCCGGCAGAGCAGGGGCTGTCCCGTGCCCCCCCCTTGCCCCTGCCTGCCTCTCCTCCCTCCTGACAAGTGCCAATGTCACCCCTGCGGCCCGGGCGGGTTCCCCCAGGCAGCCCCCGGGCTCTGGCAGGGCTGATTTGTGTGTCACATTTGTCTGTCTTGTGTCTTCGGTAGCAGCAAACCTGCCTTTAGCCGGGGTGGCCAGGGCTGGCCCCGTGCCCCCAGGAGGCTCCCGGGCTGTGAAGGTGGCAGGGCAGGATTCTGGGGGCTGAATCCTTGCTCCCTTTGCCTTTGTGCCCAATTACTTTGGAATAGGTCAGTGAACTGAAGGGCCCTTGTGGGAGGAGGTAAAAGCAGAGACCAAAGTGCAGCTGCTCAGCATTTCTGCTCTCTCTTCCCTGCTTGTTTGGAGGGTACCAAGGTGTGGCAGCCCCACTGTGTGTAGTCTGGGTGTAAGTGCCCATCCCTTTGCAGACCCAGCTGGGAAGAGACGGGAGAAAGGGCAGAGCCAAATCCACCAGTGGGGTTAGAACTGCAAAAGGAAGCCTCAGTCTGAGCATACGAGGAGAGTTTTTGTCCATGTCCCCACTCTGTCCCAGAGCTCAAGTGGAGCTGCCTGCACTTGGCTGGCCCAGGTGCAGGCTGGGGAGGGAAAGGCTGGGAAGGTGGATGTGTAAAATAAGTTGGGTTTGGTCATCTCCTTCCAGTGGTCAGGAATTGTCTGGGGGGCAGGTCAGTGCAGTGCCAGGGTGGCACCAGCCCAGGCCCCCCAGGCTGACCCAGCCCAGGACTCCCAACTTCTTTCTCCACCTTTTTTATGTCCATGGGCCTCCTGACCATAATAAAAACTTAGATCAGCAGGAACTCTGGAGGGAAGCAGTTCACCCCTAATTGCTGCTCTGGAAGTTGGTCTGGGCAGTACCAGGCCCACACCAATGATGGTCTTGGAAGAATTTCAGCTTTTACAGTCCCTCCTTTAGCACAGCAGGAATCAGAATGGCTGTTTTTATGAGAGAATGAATCAATGCTGCTGCCAGTGCCTCTCACTTCTCCTTGTTTCCTTCTGAAGTGCAATGCAGCCCCTCTGCCTGTGGAGCCAGTGACTGGAGGTGCCACCCCGGGGTCACAGCTCCTCTGCCTGTGGCCAGTGGAGCTTGGCCACCCGAAGGACTCGCTTTTTCTTAATAGCTAAAACCCCTAATTTGATTTAAAAGACTCTTTTTTTTCCACTAGAGCCCCCTGAACAAGCCCCAAAGATGCTTTTGCTCACGCCAAGGTGGCTGCAGCAGGACCCCCGCACAGAGAATGTCTCAGCCAGGCAGGACCACTCAGGGGCGGATGGTGAGGCTCCTCCCCATCACTGGGATTTTCCCTGCTGGTGTCACCACTCAGTCCCTTATCCAGGACATCTGCAGGTGTCACGGGAAGTGTCTCTCGGGAGGTCCGAGCCCTTTGGAGCTGCTCTGCCAGTGCTGGTGCAGAGAAGCCCCTCCTGTTTCAGTGTCACAGTGGGTCAGGCTCCACCAAACCTGGGGGTAAAGCAGCTCCAAAAACACCAGCTGCTGGGTCACATCAGTGCTGGGCTGATGTCGGGGAGCCTGGGGAGGGGTGTGGAGCTGCCAGAGCACTGTCACCTGTGCTGTCCCCAGGCGTGTGGGTCGGTCACCGGGCGGGGGAACCCCCCTCAGTAGACGGTTCTCGCTGGTGCTGAAGTATTTCACTTACCTCAATTTCTTTTAATAAAAAGAATGAATTACAGCTCTGCTGCCAAGAGTGGAATGTGTCACCCCCTGTCCTGGGCACCCCTGGGGAGGGAGCTCTGCTTTCCTTGGGGCAGGAGCAGAGAGTTCCTTGTGGAACCCCCCCAAGGTCTGGCACTGCCAGTTCCAGGAGGACGGAGCTGAAGCCCCTCATTGGAGTTCTTGGGCAGGTCCTGGTCCTCCTCCATGATTTATTGTCATCTTGAACATCACAGTGACTGGGACAAACAGGGAAAACTCAGCCCCAGCAGCTGCTGCTGAGGTGGTGGGAGAACTCCAGGGACCCTCTGCCCTGGGCTCTCACGTGGGCAGGGACAGTTGGACTCGAGGAACCCAAAGATCTTCTCCAACCTCAGTCATTTTGTGACCTGCTCAGCAGGGAAAGGAGCCACCAGGGCCTTGGCTGAAGGGTGTCCCTGAGAAATTGGTCAACAAACACCTTCTGGGAGGTCCCCACAGTAAAGGTGAGGCTGGAGATGTTAAATTTGCCCACGTGAACAAACCCAGCTCCAGCAGTTCAAACCAGAATGCTGATAGTTAAATAGGGGGTGGTGAGGGGATGGACCCTCCTGAACTCCAGAATCACATTTAAAACTCTTCAGCCTAAAATATCTACATATTAAAATGCCACATAGCAAAGTCGTACCAGAGCTGTAAGCTCTCCAAAGCCCAAGATCAAAGTGCCATCATCTTTTAATGTAAACCTTTTGTTGCATCAACAGTCTTAAGAGGGATGAGAGACATCAAAATAAAAACTGAGACAAACTGGGGCTTTGTAGCTGTTTTTTGTTTTAGTCTCTTCTCTCAATTTGGGCCATGAAATAGGTCAGCTCCATTACTGATCAGCCTTCCCACAAATATTTAAAACAAATTGAATTGCACACCCAATACCCATCACAATTACGCCAGGCACAATAACTAAATTAGCAATTCAACAAAATAATTGGAAATGCGATTCTCTCCATTCCAGAGCCTCCCCCGGGGCTTTGGCCGATCTATGGGGGGAAAACTCTGCTTTACTAATTCTGCAGCTAATTAGAGACACACTTGTAAATGAAGTTGTTTGTCTGAAAGTTGAAATTCTTGGTTGTGGCGGGTTGGGGGGAGAGGATTAACAGAACCCTGTGTCCCTCCCTCTGCACCCCCAGTCCCAGAACACCCCGGAGTGGCTGCGCAGTGTTTTGCTCAGGTGTGATGCTCGTTTGTGGAGGTACTAATTAGCAGCTGTATCATGAATTAATAAAGAATTAATATTCTATTGGGGGNGGTGGGAATCATCCTGGTTGTATGAACAGCCCTGAGAGCTCTGACCGTGCCACGGCCCCGCGGGGTCGGACAGCAGCAACTGGGGGAGCTGAGCCAGACTGGGGATACTGGGAATGCACAGCCCTCCTGTCTACGTGTCCCCCCCTCCCTGTCGTGCTGTCCCCAGGCTCGGGGAGGTGGCACATCAGGGCTGTTCCTCAGGGATTACATGGGCTCCCCTTTTCCCTGCAGCACACTCGAATCCAGCCCATTTTCCTGCCAGGAATCAAGGGCTGCTCTTCCCAGCAAGGTCAGAGCTGTACCGGGGCCTCATCCGCCAGCCCAGGTTCTCCCCGTGTAGCCACGACCCAGGTGGTGCTGGGGGGACGGGGGGAACAGGCTGCTTAAACACTGATAAGTGAATTCAAAAGCGTGCTTAGTGGGGCTTGGGCTCTTATCTCCTCAAACAATACCGGCGAGAAGTTATCACATTTAAAGTGGTTCATATTACCCTTTTAACATTACAGCCAGGCTGAAAATAGAAAAAAACCCACGGAGTGCCGTGGTGCTACAGCTGTAGAGGACACAGGAGTCAAACGGGAAGGGGGTGGCACAGCTGCAGCCACCAAGAGCCCCGAGGACCTGGCAGCACAGGGCAGGGACACGGGGCTTGCTGCTGAACCCCCTTAATTTGGGCACGGACAACACGAGCAGCCTGGCACTAACCCACCCCCACCAGGGCTGGGAAAAGCCAACTTCTGATCTACTCCCCTTGCTGCTGCTGCTGCCTCTGAGTTGTGGTTATTAAACCCTGAGGTTTTAATGACGGTGACGAGCACAGGGCTCTGCTCAGGAGATCGGGTACAGGTCACCAGGTGCTGGGATGGCACCGTGTCAAACAGGATCCTGTTGTTGGGGGGCTGGAATTGAGGGGACAGGACATGCCATTGCCAGGATTTGCCATGGGAGATGGTCACACCAGGACCACAAGAATTGGGGGTTTCCCTCTGTGCTGGAGCAGCCCAGTGCCCCGAGCTGAGCTAATTGAACTGGCTGTTAATGAACATGGGGCTGCTCACCTGGTAGAGGTGACAAAGATCAGCCCTTCCCTGTGCCCACGGCCCCTTGGGCCCTTCTCCCCACAGCTCCTGGGCAGAGCTTTGCCTGGGACAAGTGTCCCTGGGGGCTCTGCTGTACCTGAGGTCATCAGTGGGATCCTAGCGAGGAGCCAATGGTGACATTTGGTGCATCTCCACTGGGACCAGGGAGCTGGGACGGGACATGGAGATCCATGCTCTTCCCTGGGAGCTGCAGCTCTGCTCCACTGCGAGTGGGCAGAGAGATTTATTCACCCCTGAGACGTGTGTTTTCCACCCGAAGTCAATACTCACCTTGGCACTTGCTTTCAAGCCAAGGAAAACGTGCCGTGTTTCCACAGGCAGGGAGGGAGCCGAGCCCAGCCCCAGTGAGGAACTGGGAGAGGAAAAGCTTTTTTTGCCCTGGTTTTAACCCAGGATTTCAAATGTCTCAAGCCAAGCTGGTCACCCTCACTGTGGTGGGCTCTGTATCCCACTGAGGTGCTGGGAAGACGTTTACTGGGAACAGGTGACTAAAAGGAGACTAAATCTGTAATGATGAGGTGCAAAAAGGATTAATTAATATCAGGACTGCAGACAGCTCTGGGGACACAGTGAAGTGCACAAATTTGGCTTCAGAGAGTCTGCTAAGGGAAAAGTGGGATAAAACTGTGCTGCAACACATCCCACTCCAAGCACAGCAGGAGTGGATTGAAAGAGGGCTTCACCCACTGGGACAGCACAGGGCACAGGAGGGGCTTTCCTCCCTGCCATCTACCCTGGTACAGCCTTAAAAACTCAGGTATTTTTATTTACACTTCATAAGAAAAAATAATTTAAAAAATAAAATTTAGTCACCCAATGTAAAGCTGGTTAAAGCTGTAACTTACGCAGGGGAAAAAAAACCCTCAAATCCCTTGTCTTGTGAAAGTTCAGGAATGGGGCATTTGGCTGCTTCCCTCTGGCTCTGCACGAGGGGGACACGAGTCCAGAACCACTGAGGCAGTGGGGCCCTTCCTGCAGGGATCACACTGGGACAGGCACTTCACAAACCACTTTAATGAAACTGTCCCAAACAGCACCCAGGGACGGGGCAGCTCCGTGGGACAAGCCATGGCCATCCCACAGGGACCTGCACGTGTCACTCACCTGAGAAAACCACGGCAGAATCCCAAATTCCACGGCCACCAGCCCCGTGTTGTGGTCAGCAAATGTCCTTGCAACACTCAGCAAATGTTCACTCAGGAACTGCAATGTGAACTGGGAGCTCTGGGGCCTGCACAGGAGAGCCTTGCCTCTGTTTTAAGGCCACGTTAATTATGCAAATGACATTTAAATCCTCTTGACTCAGTGAAAAATAGAGTCCCACATTTCCCATATGCAGCCAAAGATCAGAACAGGGCATTTAACCCACTCCAACCCCCCCAGTCACAATCTCTGAGGGTTGAACACAATCACGGGGGACCCTGGTGGTCCCTCCCCCCCAGCACTGTGCCCAGATTCCAAAATCAAGGTCAGGAATTTCAAGGGAAGAGTTAAAAACGGATTGTCTTTGGGAGGAAGCATTTTAAAGCTGGACAGGAGGGTGTTTGGTCAGGCTCTGCGTCCCCACACTCATCCCTGGGGTTGGATGTTCCTTCAGTGAGGGTTTTAGGGACAAACCAGAGGCTGGAGAGACCTTGCTCAGTTCCTGGGCGGCTCTGGGGACCAGGTGAGGACAGGAGCAGCAGCTGCCCAGCCCAGGGGATGCTGGAAACTGGAGCCTGATCCTAATTCTGCTCCAGCTCTTCACCACTCCTGATTTTTCCAAACAGCGAACGATAAAGCTCCGTCCTGGGGGAAGAAAAAAAAAGGGAAGGTGGAGAGAGGAAAGTTACTTTTCAAGGTCAGGATGGAAGCAAGAAGCTGCCACAAACCCTCCACTCCAAATGAAAAGGCCTCGTGTAATTAAAAATGCATTCAACAATCTTCATTAACAAATAGGGACTCGTGTCAGACCAATCCCAGGCAGTTCAGAAATATGGAAATATCTCAGTGTGGCTGGATATCACATCTCCAGAGAATGAGGGTTGCTCTAAGTTTGCCCTTTACAGACAAGCTCTTCAAGTAAGAAAACAAGATTGAATATTTTAATAGGATGTGTGAGGCCGTGGAGCTGTGAGGAGGATTCAATCACAGCCTACGTGGGACTGTAATTTAGTTTTCATACATTTTCTTGGACAGCTCTTGAAAAACAATGAAAATGATCCAGCAGCAAGATTCCAATTAATATCCCATGTGCAGCAATTCTGATAACAGGAGCAAATTTCCCTTTAACAAAAAAAAGAAAAAAAAAAAAAAAAAAGAAAAAGAGTGGGCTGGTGTTATTTATCCTTAATTTTAGAACCAGAGAGCCTGAGCTCTGGGAAAGGAGGGGATCCTTATAAATCAGGTATTTCTGGATACTGAGCTTGGGGAGAGCTTTATTTTCCATAAATGTAATCCCAAGGCCTGTTGTCAGAGGCTGCACACAGGGGATGAACAGGGTGTGGGTGCCACTGGGGGTGGGATTTTTCCTTCCATCGCCTCAAACCACCCCAGAGTCACTTTGGAAAACCCAAAGGGGATTTGCTCCCCTCCCCAGTTTCTCCAGGCCCTTCTCCCTTACACGGTCACTCATTTATTTTTTTTTCATGCCCAGCGACTTGAAGAAGTTCAAAACCAACTTGCACATGTTGGGGAACCCCCCAAAAACCCCACCCACAGACACCAAGAGCTTCTGTGTCTGCCCCACCAACGGGCAAAAACCCACCAGAGCTGCTCATTTGCAGCCCTGACACTGAGGGAGAACCCAGCAGGAAACGTCCTCGGGTTTTCATCCTCATCTCTGTGGGTTTTGCTGCTCTGCTGTGGGCACAGGAGCTCAGGGATCGATGGGGACTTTGCTCCAATCCCACAGACTTTAAGCAAACAGACATTTTTCAAGCAAGCAGGGCCCGGGGAGATTTCACACGAGGATTTGTCTTTGCTGGCAGAGGAATGTTTGCCAGGCTGTGACAGGGACACTCTGGGGTTTTTTGGGGGGGCACAGGGTGTTGCCCAGAACCCCAGGGGCTCATCCTGCCCAGTACAACCAGCAAAAAAATCCCAGTGGAGCCGCTGGGATAATAACAGACACCCTGCAGGGCGACAGGAGGAGGGGGGAAATCTGGGAACCCCATTGCCCCCCGAACAGAGCGAATGTTTCACCCTGAAAAATAAAATAATCCAATAACCCAACCTTCTTTTTTCCCCCTCTTCTCATCACCCAGGCTCCCTTTCTTCCCCAGCCTCTCCCCTCAGCAGGATTTAACCATGCAGAGAGTAAAACTCATCAATCCTCCAGGTTTAACCTTGTCTCTCTTTCAATTCACCAGGGTAAGTGCAGATTTTAATATTTTTCAGCCCCCTTAAGGCGATGCATAATGAACTTGGGTTTTGGTTAAAAAAATATAAAAATTCTCTCCTCCCCCCCCCCAGATATGAAACATCAGAGTGAGCTGAGCCAGGCAGTGCAGTGAGTTACCTGCAGCTGCAGCAAAGGTGACTTTAGCACAAAGAGGTGATGGAGGCCCAACCTGGGCAGGTAATTAAGAGCCCTCCCACCTCAGGGGGAGAGTGTGGAAGTGGCAGCTCCATACAAGGGTCTTCCTTGAATTAAAATTTAACTCACCCTTTACTGCAACCTACAAAAGCAAGTAATGAGCACTAACATTTTTATTTCTTTTAAACTGTCATTTAGGCTGCAGAGGGGATAATTACCTATTTCCACTGTAGTAAGGTTTTATCACCCTTAGTGAGGCATTTTCTAATTTAATATTTTTACTGTATTATCATAAAACCTGTTTCTGGAAAAAAAAATAAAAAATAAAGATCACGGACCACAGAGCCATTTGCCATAAAACATGTGTGTGGAAGTACCTTGGCTTAATTATTTATGCATTTCTTCTGAGCTGGCTCCAGAGCCAGGGGACAGCACAGGCTCCGTGTCACCTCCCCACCACGAAACCCGGGGATTTCAGCTCCATCATATTATTTAAAAATATGAAATAAAAGGAACAGCTGGTCCAGGTGGTGATCCTGGTGTTCCAGTGGGTTTTCCCAGCTCCAAAGGCCAGGGATGGCTCTACACACATTTTAGGGGCACGATCCTTGCAACAGGGAGCAAGGAAATATTCACACATAAATCTATATGAATCTTCAAAATATGAATCACAAAAACTCTCAGTAGATGCCCAGGAATCTGCTTTGCCCACCTGCACCAGCACCAAGTGGACAAAGGGGAAACCAAACACGGGAGGGGAACAGCCCAGGTTGGGTAATTGCAGTCAGGTTATTTTTTATTTTATTTTAAATATAGTTCTGTGAAGCAGCAGAACAACACGAAGGGAGAAAATTCAGTTTCTGGTGGGTGTTTTTTTTATTGAAATAGCAATAATGCTCCAGTGACTGCTGTGCTCTTCTAGTAAAAATACCCTCCAACCAATTTTTCTGCCTTTTTCCCATGTACCTTTTTACTTCTTCTACACCCCCCCCCCAAAAAAAAAAAAAGATAATTTAGAACATGCCACAAGCAGTACTGAAATACCCATAAACCCCATTCTTACTGCCATCCTCCCCTGGGAACTATGAATTTCCAACTCACAGAAACGGGTGAGAGACAGGACATGAACACCCGTGAAGAGAGGGAGGATGAAAAAAATGGAAAACACACAACTGGTGACAAAAACTGCACTTGGCGGATTGTTTGCTGGGAAAACTTTCTGTCTGTGCCCTCAGAAATGTTTTGTGGAATTCAGATTACTTAGTACCCAGGGAGCAGAGCAGGAAGATAATACAAACCTGAAGTATTTCTTAATAAATGTGATTTGTTTCTTTAAAAATGAAACAAAAGCAGCAGGTGAGCTTGGGGTGCTAAATGCCTTAAATGGACTTTTCCCCCCCTCCAGACCCCAGGTGTTGTTACTCCACACCCTGCACAGGCCAGAGGAAAGATGAGGAAGGTAAAACAAGCTGAAACCATTCACTCTCCATTTCCAGCCAAACCCTACACGGGCTGGGCTGTGGGATTTGGCTCTGCGCTCCCACCCCGGTGTTTCCCATCCCGGGGGGTGGTGGGTGATGTGCAGCTCCCCAAAGCAGAACCCCTCACATCTCAGGGGCTGGGTGGGAGCAGGAGCAGCCCCACGAGATGGCACTCACTCGCTTCCCAGCCGCTGCAAATCCCGGCCAACGCTCCCAGGAGCTTCACAAAGGTCTCCTGCAGCTCCACTGTCCCTGCAAATGCTTTTAGCCCCACGGCTCTAAATCCTGCCAGGCGACGTGTGACCTCTGGTTTGTCTCCTGAGGGCAGGCAGGAGGTTTATAAATATCTCAGGAGGATGGTTCTTGCCCTAAACAAAGGGACTCTGCGTGTTTGGAGGGGCTGGGAATGGGGATGGGGAGCGGGAGGACAGCACAGAGGTGAAGGAATCATTCCCCAAACATAACCAGACCTGGGCTTCATCCTTTCTGTCCCTGTCACCAGTTCTGAACGTTCCCCTCCCACCAGCACCAGCTCTGAGCTCGGAGCATCATTAATGGAGCGGAGATGGAACCTCTCTCACCCTGATTTTGGTCCCAATTGCATCTTCACAGGAGCTTTTCCAAGCACAAAGCAGAAAAGATGTGGGCAAATGGCCGGAGAAGCAGCAAAACACCTCCAGGTTGCTCTGCTGGCGTGTGCTCCAGGGGCTGGGATTTCCCCCTGAATTCCAGCCAATGTGGCCTTTTCTGTCAGATTTTGGACGGGTATTTGAGCAGAGCAGCCTCTGAGATGCTCTGTGGGAAGTGCAGGAGTGCAGGAGGGGACCATTCTCTGTGTCCCTCAGCACCCCATATTCCCAGGATGATTTCCCTCTTTCACAGCTTGCCTGTTTTGTAACGGATTTGATGCAGGAGAAGACAAATCGTCTCACGAAGGGAAGACGACAAATCATCTCGCAGCCCTTAACAGGTTATTTTTTCTTCCCCCCACCCCTTTGGAAAGGAAATTTCCATAACAGAGGCGCCTGTCTTCTCCCAGGGATGTCAGACATCAATGTGGGGACAGGATGATTCCAGCCCATCCACTGGGTCACACAGAGCACTCCACACTCCCCCTGTGCAAACACCAACCCTTCTGCCAACAGAGTGACTTGGGGTGTCCAACTGCACCTCCACGAGCTGAGGCCAAAGGCCAAGGCAAAGGTTGGGGGGGGATTTTAAACAAAACACTCAAAATGAGACACAAAGGGCAGAAATTTCAAGGCCAGGGTGGATGAGGCACTGACTGATTCCACCACCGGGTCTAGTGGAAGGTGTCCCTGCCACGGTGGAACAAGACGAGTTTTAAGGTCCTTCCAAGCTAAAGCTTCTGGAATTCTGTGATTCTATGATCTGCAGGTTTAGTTTCACAGGACAATAAGTGTTTTTTCTTCAGTTTAAGGCTGTCCCCACCCAGCTCAGGAGTGCAGCAGGTTACACAGCACCTCCTCAACAGAGCCCACGTCTCATCCAAGGGGATTCCTCCTTTACCTGGGGGCCCTTCCAGCTCCTCTTGGGGCAGAAACACTGAAAGTCCCCTAAAACATCACAGTGCTGCACACTCCAAGACTGCCCTCTATGTTCGTGCTCTCCCTTTGTTTCCCAAAACAAGGCAGGACAACTTTCCTTCCAGGCTGTGACAGTCACCGAGGTTTGTGCTGTGCAGCACAGAAGTCACTGGTTTAGTTGTTCCAGAAAGAAGGGCTTTGCTTCCTCTCAGGAGTTCTGTCGTGGAGAAGGTACTGGATTGACAACCACAGAGCCCAAATTCCTCCATTAATCCACTCTCATGGTGTTTTAATACCCAAAGTACAAAGTGAGCGAAGTTAAAGGCTGGTATCGCACCAACCTTCTTCTTTTTCTTTTAAATTTTTTTTTTATTCAACTCTTATGCAATATAAGGAAATTAATCTTTTAATACCAGGATTTCCTACTACGTACCCCCCTCTGCTTGCAGCAGAGACACTGTGACAGAGCAACTGCACTGGGGTGAGAATGCTGACTGGGAAAGTGCACAACAGCCTGGCTGAATCCAAGGGAAATGCTCTAATCCGACCCTCTCGGGGTAACCTGGGGCTTAATTCAGCCTCCCAGCAGGAGCAAGAGTTAGAGTGGGCTGGATGCCCCTGTGCCACAGGTGACCTGAGGCCAACGGGCCTGTGGAGTCAGGGATTCAGTTCTTGCACTCGGCTGTGGGATTTGGGGACGTGATTCCCACCCCGAGCCCAGTTCTGCTGCACTGAGCGTTCAAAGTCAAACCCAGACCTGTGACCAGCAGTAAAAGCTGTGCTGAGGAGGGGCTGTGTGGCCAGTCCCACAGGGCTGGGCAGGACACGGGAGCTGCAGGGGGGGAGCCACGACCCAGAGACGCAGATGCCAGGGATTCTACAAACCAGGGACAACGGGGTCACTTCCACCACAGGCCAACATGGGATGTGGCTGAACTGACCCCACCAGGGGTTGGATCAGTGCTGCCCAAAGGACCAGCTCCTAACTGGGGCAAACAGTGTGGAAATGTGTTGTGTTGTGGAGAAGTTTCCCCAGCTCCCAGAAGGGCCTCGCGTTGTGGTGACACCGCTTGGTTTGACACTTCCTCCCTCTCATGTGGCTCACAAAGGACGCAAATTCCTCCTCCCTAACGAAGATCCATTTGGCAAGGTCTAAACCAACCCACATCAAACCCCACATATCGTCCCCCCCTTCCCTCAATTCTGAATCCCCGCTCGGAATTCCAGAGCACACTTGGGCTCGTCCCTTTTGTCCTGCAGCAGGGGCTGTGCTGTGCTCGGGGTGCCATGTTTAATGATGATGTATGGGTGTCCTTCTCCTCGCCGCTGCTGTGGGGAGGGGGTCACACGTGTGACACCGCCGGCGTGTGTATCAACAGCAAATTATAAACCGTGTCAATCCAAGTTAATGCAAAGCTGTAATCCTCTTTAACAAGAGATCAAATCAGTGCCATGAGTTATGTTCGTTCTGTAATCTGATAAGAAATAGAGTGAGCCTCTAATAAAAGAGTAATGAGAGCCCTTAATGATGCTGTTAAAAGGTAGCGCCAGTTAAAATATTGCTGTTGTTCCAGCTGATTAGATCATTGTTGCATATTTGCACAATCTTGTTTTACCTGTCAGAATAACCTGAGTCATCTTGGGAGATAAAGGTGTTTGGACCAAACATCTGTGTCCTTAAAGGATGTATCTCCTGCAAGTTACTGTCCTCCAGGGGTGAAATTAAGATGTTCATCAAACTTCCCAGTAATTTGATACCAGACCTTGTTTCACAGTGTCTGTGTTTAGTCTCTGTTCCACACACACACGGACAGGGCAGAGATCTGAAGATCTGTATATCACAGCTGACAGACAGAGAGAATAAAGCCCCGATGCACACACAGGAACAGACTTCACCTGACCTTGGCACAAGGCTGTATCGGATCCTCTCCTGCAAGTACGGAAAATACCTTGCTGGAAACGGACCGGGAGGCCCCAGTGGCAATGCTGAGCCTCAGTTTGTCCCATAAATACATCACCTGGCACAGGAGCTGTCCACCACTGCACAGATGTTTGATTTCCTAAAACATGAGGCTGTTGAGAGCTGGGCCAGCTGAAGGTGACTGACACCTCAGCTCCAGCTGTGTGACACCCCTGACGAGTCACTGAGGCTTCTGACTCCTGGATTTCTACACCCAAAAGCCTTTGGAGATCCAGGCTATCACTTCTCCCTGCCTCATTTCCCAACGTGTAAACCAGACAAGCCTAAGCTCTTTCCAGCTCTGCTGCACATGGTGGCACTGAAGGATGTGACGCTCCCCATGTCAAGAAGACGGGGAAAACCTATTTCAAGGGAAATCTGAGAAGTGCCACCCTCAGAGCCAGGAGAAATCACAACCAACCGTGTTCTCTCCCTGGGTAATTCCTGCCTCTGCTCTGGACAACCAGCACCCCACGCTCACAGCTTTGTCTTCAGCTCCCTTGTCTCAGGTCAGGCCACTTACATGGCGACGACCTTGGTCCGATTAGAAAAACCCAGGCCCAAGAGGACAATAAAAGTGTTAAAAGTCCATAAACACGTACCCCAAGATAACCATAAAAATCACTTTCCAGTGCATGTTTTAAAATACTACCAAGGAGGGGTTAAAAGAGAGGAGGGCTGGAGGCCACCAGTGTCCCACACATTACACCGTAATATATGTGAGCCCGAGGTCAAAGAGCCATGCCCATGTGGAGGGGGCATGGAAAACTGGCAAGGGGAAGATTAATTGCCTCCACCAATGCTATTATTCCAACCAGCAGCAAGAAGGAGGAAGAAAGTGGCAGTGATGTTGACACAGGCAGTTATTTGACTTGCACGTTTCTCCTCTCAAATTCAGGCTGTAAAACAATCCTGGAGTGACTGTTCCTCCCCTTCCTTTCCCAGTGCTCAGGCTGCTGCTCCTCCATGGATTTCTCTGGAAGTCCTGGGCATCCCACAGGGAAATCCTCCATTCCAGGTGAGTGCCAGCAGCTCCCTGCACTATTTTAAGGTCACTCTGCACAGCCAAAACAGTGTAAAAAGGCTCAAGCGCAGAGGAGAATCAGGCCCCAAATGTATCCCCAGGCTGGATTAGCTAATTAAACGCAGAGAAAACAGGAAGGTACTGCAGTGATCCACAGCTTTGCGCCTTCAAAAGCAAAACAAATCACCATCCACAGACATCTCCTCTATGTTTTAACTGGACACAATCCTAAAATAGAGAAATATTACAGCCATGCATATTATTAATGAATATGGCACAAACTGGCTCCTCCTGTAACACATTGGCCCCCTGTTCATTATTGCTCATTATCCTCAGAGACAAAGACGTGGGGAACAAGCAACACATCCCAGAACCATTCCTAGGGGATGGTTTGGCTCTGCCAGGAATGAACATCTATCCTGGCCCATGTTTAATCCACACGGTAAGGAGGTCCCTGCCAGCTGGGAAGCACAGGGAGCTCAGGCCCTGCAGATCAGAAACAAAACCACACTTGATTGATTTGCCAAATAGACAAAAATGTGCCTAAACCACTTCTCCTCTCTTCCTATGATCCAGGTCAGGGGTGGAAGAACAGAGCACTTCACATGGCTGGAGGAACAGGTTTCACCCTACACATCCAACATGTTTATTTTGGCGGTGACAGGATCTAATACTAAAATTTCAGAGCAGTTTGAGTTTTCCTTACCTCAAAAAAAGAGGGAAAAAAAAAGACTAAATAAACGGAGAAAGATGCATGATGAAATACCACAGGTCTTAAGGCACAAAACATCTCAGTGCCAGGTTACTTCTCATCCAGAAGCCTCTGCAATCCCCCAAAAGGCAGCAGCCAAAGAGCAGCAGGTATTTGGTTTCCATTTCACAAACAGACAAATGACATCTTTCCCTCACAAAGCACAAACATGTTCTACAACCCAGGGGAAAGATGTTTCTCAAGCTTTCCACATCCATTCACTGGAAAAATTATTCCACCTCCTTCCCAGAGTCAGCTCAGCACTTCAGGATTTAGTTTAAAAATGTAACCCTGAAGAAGTGTGGGTGGATATGTGGAAGAGCTGTTGATTAACTTGGCACAAAACTTCATTGCTATTTTCTTTACTAATTAGCACATTCAAACATTATAGTCTTCCAATAAAATACCTCACTCTTGGAACAGACATAAACACAAAGGTCTTGAGTGAACCTTAAGAGAACTATTCCAGTTATTAACTGAGCTAAGAAAATGAATATTAATCAGAATTTAGAAGTTGTCATTTCTGTTAAAAGATGAGTTCTTTTTACATTTTGATGATACCTGAAGACACCAGGTAACTTCGTTGTTGATTTCCAAACCAATCCCACCAAACTGGAAGATTTCGAAATCGGAGGAGTTTTAATGCAGGAATGAAAATGCAAGTCCCGAGATTTATGAAAACTTCTTGTTTGGTGTCACAGTAATTAGAGAGCGAAAGCTCAGCCAGGCTGCCAGGACAGATGTGACCAAGACACCCAGGCTATGATGCCAGTGACAAATGGAGAACTGATAAGAAGGAATGGAGGGGGCGACAGCCTGAAGAACAGGTCAATATCACACTGTCATGAAGCCATTTGAGAAACGTAATTAATCTCTTACTCACCTGGCATCATCATTCATTGTGCACTGGTCAATAGGTGCCATGAAGCTCACCAGCTTGCTGTGGACATGATACCTGAGGAGGGCAGGAAATAAGCAGGCAGCACATTAGTAGCTGTTAATGAAAAGGAAATGTTGCTGCTTGACTAGAAACACTCCGTCCCCCTGAAAGGCAAAGCACTGGCTTTCCTGGGGGCTGATTCCTAATGAGTCACCACTTGGAGCTTGCAATTCCCCCTCCCTTCCCTCCTCCTTCCCTCCAACACGGACACAGGAATAACCAGATGATACAATGAACTGAATGGCAAGTAAATCCTTTTTTATCCCAGCGAGGAAGATGCCAGACAGGATCCATTAATTGTGTGCGAGTCCCTAATCAGAGTCCCAGACAGACAATCCCGAGATGCCAGAGACACACACACTCCTTCCCAGCCTCCCGTTCAGCTGGCATCTTAATCACCTTCTGGAATTTGTGCCCAGAGCCCACTGCAGGCAGCAGGAGTGGCAGAGCATCAGACCTTCTCCAGCATCCATCTGCTGCCTCTCCCTCCTTGCTCCTTTAGGGCCCTCAAGGATATCAAAACCCCACTCTGTAGCCACGTCCACTGCTGGAAAACCTTACCCTGAATGACTTACAAATGGAGTGTGCAAAAACAAGCCAGGAAAGAGAGAGGAAAAGGCCTGTGCAGAGATGAGATGGGGCATATCCAAAGTGATCCGGTGCTGTATCCACCAGAACATTTCTGCCACACACACGATCCCCTTCCCACTTCCCACACCGGGCAGGAACCTGCAGTTTTTCATGCCTTGTATTCAAATACATAAAATTTAAGAGGGTACTGAAAACCTCCACATGAAAAGGTGGCTTTAAACCCTGTGTCTGAGGGCAGGGGATTCCAAACCAAGGCACCCCCTGCCTACCCCAGCCCAAAATGGTTCATCCAAGCTGCTGCTATTTTTAGAGCTTGACAAATAGCAGGCACAAGGATTCACACAGCATGTGCCCAGAACCACCTTTCCACTCTGTCACCTCTGCACTCCCTTTTGTTTGCTTATGCAGGAACATTCCCTCGAGGGGATTTTGAGCTCACAAGCCCATTTCAGGAGGGCTCCTCAGGCAGGGCACACACTCGCCCTCACAGGAGGGCTGCTCTGCACAGCCACGGCTTTGTCACTGGGAATGGGAGCAACTGGGATGATACTGGGATGGTGGAGGCAGGGAACAGACCCAGCTGGGCAGGGCTGGTGCTGCCACAAACAACAGCCTGGGCTCTGGAAAAGCTCCCTTAGGAGACACCAACAGAGCCACGTTTAACTGGCAAGGGGACGTGGCCAGTCAGAAGCTGTTTGCCCACATCTAATTAGTCACATCTTTTAAATCGGGACTTTAAAAATCCCAGTCTGGCAGACATAAAATATTTCATTTCATTCTTGCTGAAGGAATGTTGCGGCAGCACAGGCCCAGAAATCATTGCCACGAACAATAAGTGTGCAAACATCACTCCTCCAGATCTGCCTCAAGGAAGGGCACGTCCTAGTGAGGGAGAGAAGAGTTTTAGGCATCACATTTCCTAAGCTCGACAGGGGAGTTTTCGGATGAGCTTATTTCCTCTCTCGATGTTCAGAGATTTGCCTGTCTGTGAAGGGAACAGGCACTCATGTCAAGTGGCAGGCTGACTGCTGCTGAAAGCACTTGAAGATCCTCAGCCCCTACAATAAACCAGCACATTTCATCTAAACATGTTGCAGGATTCTGAAGCTCTGCCAGAAAGGAAGGATAAAGAGGACAAATGAAACTTAGTATTAAACACGTTGCTCTCCAGGATCTCAAAGTACTCCATGAAATTTAGGCATTGCCCTAATTTTAGAGAAGGAGAAAGAGGCACAGGTAAAGGATCTGCCTGGGGTGACACTGAGTCTCCCAGTGGTAGAACCAACTATTTAAAAATACCCATTTGGGCTCTACTGGCCTAATCTGAAAAGATGCTGGAGCTCAACTGCATGTTAATCCTAACCACAGACAATGAGATTTTTCTTTTATTGATATTTTCCCTGCAGGGTCAGTGCAACTTTTATTTAAAGAAGCAAAAAAAAAAAAGCCCCTAAAATGTTAGAGGCAATTGAGTGGGTGAGATGGCTGCTCTCCCAGGAATGCTGAACACACACACTGCACACAAGGAGAGACTTCCCCATTATTCCTGGAGGTTTACGAGTCTGCCTCACTTGTGTGATGTTGTCAGTAGTTTTGACTGAATCATGAATATATCCAATTATGTGTGATGCTGACAGAAAGGAATATTGATAGTCAATAATTATGGGCTTTTCAGGCCAACAAAGTAGCTCTTCCCTCTTTCAATAAATTATCTTATGACATCTATCTTAAAAATTGCTATGCCAGGCCTGACCCAGACTGACTCCACTGACTTTCCATCAGATGCCATCTAAACTCAGGATTTATAGTTTACTCACAAAAGGATGGTTAATGTTGCAGATTTTTCAGGAAGCAGAGCAGCTTCCCAGCACCTCCCCCCACCACAAATCATGCAGTCATGCTAAACTCAGGGAGCTGCTCTGCAAAGGGGAGAGACTCGGCTCTCCAGGCTGCTTCCCTTTCCAGGGGGAAGATTCTTCCACTGGCAACACAACCAGGCTCAACCCTAATTGTGAAATGCTCTGAAGTGAAAGAAAGCTGTGATGTGATTTACCAGTAAAGAGGGACTAGACCCCAAATTCCACAGCGGGGAACAGAGACTTACCTGAGGCAGTTCTGCACATCTGCCCACGTTTCAGTCAGCGAAATGCGTAAATATAACCAGAGGTGTTTCTTGGCTTTTGGTGGAAATGATGGCCCCAAATCCCCCTGGGATGCTTGACCAGCTCTCTCTGGTGTTTTCTGAGACCACTAAAGGCCCTTGCCAGGTCTGGGGCCCTTATTCCAGGCTCAGAGAACATCAGGATTCCCCAGTGGATGCTCCGGAGCAAGAAATCTTGCCCTGCAAGTCACGGCTGAGCCCCCCAGAGCCAAGCCAGCACTGCCAGGCTTCAGCTGCCAAAATCAGACCCTGTGTTTGCTTGGCACCCACCGGATCCTCCTTCCTTTACTGGCTTTCCTGTCCACTTTCTTCTTG
The DNA here is from genome assembly GCA_013390025.1 of Pitta sordida. Classification (NCBI taxonomy): domain Eukaryota; kingdom Metazoa; phylum Chordata; class Aves; order Passeriformes; family Pittidae; genus Pitta; species Pitta sordida. Next base: position 20,826 of record WEKX01016044.1, read on the forward strand.
ATTTTGCTCCGTAACTTCTGGATGGCCAACCACTGTCTGGGGGACAAAAAAACAACTTTTAGAGCCACTAAACACTTCTAGAGACACTTCCAGTCTGATCCCCAACTGCATTGAAAGCTCCACTCCTCAAGGAGAACTTCATCCAGGTAAAGAAGTTTCCAGAAGTGAAAAACTTCTCGTTATAAATTTATTAAAAAAAAAAAAAAAAAAAAGAGCATCATCTCACCTGATTTATACAATGAAAACTTGACATCAGGGAAAAAATCTCCTAAAATCCAATTACTGCAATCTTAATATAATCTTAATTGCTGTAATCTATTTTATTGTAAAGTCAGATAAATGTACAATGTAATCACCACTTAAATGTAATTTTGTCTATATCATGTTAAATTATAGTGAATGGCTTTCCATAATATTCCAGACGTACACAAAATAAATCTGACACATTGCACTAAAATTCAGGTAATATTTCACAAGGTGAAAAGTTGTTTCACCATCACAAAAATTTCCTGCTGCATTTTCATCCCCTCCCCACACATGTACCACCCCCCAGATTGTTTCAGGGGAGAGCCCAACTCCAGTGTTTCCAGTTTTCCTTTGCTTTTGCACTTGCCTAAATTAGCACATGGTTATTCAAATGTTCACTGCTCATTTAGTGGCACTGGGAAGGTTCTTTAACTCTTCAAATAAAAGCTTCCCTGCAGGGATTTGCAGTTCACTTCTGCAAGCAGGAAACATTCCCTGATATTGTTTTGGCTGTACAGGATATTTTCTTACAGCAGGGATATAATATATGTAGGAATTGCTTTAAGTGATCCCACACTGGAAAGCTGCTCTTCTACAACAAGAACAAACCTGAGTTAATGAAGAGAAGAGGCCAAATTCCAGCAGTGGGCAGGAAGTTTTGTGCCTCTGTGGATTCCCTGGGAGCTGCAGGAACCACTGAGAGACAGAAACACCTGGAACAAACCTTTCCAACCAGGAAGGTTCTCCAGGAGATCACACACAGCCCAGGGGGTACAGCTTAAAAGCCAGACTGTGTGATCCATAACCAAGGAATGTTCCAGAGGATGAGCTCCCTGGCTAATGTCATCCTGCTTTAGTAACTCCTCCTGCAATTTTTCACACCCAGATGCTTTTTCCAGGTTAACTCAATGTTCTGCCCCCTCCAATGAACTGGACTGGAAGCCCCCCCAAGTGATTTTGGTGGAATGCAGAGCTGGGATTGAAGCCAGTGATGTCACAACTTCCTACTCACCTGCCCATTGCCACCTGGTCGTTGGGGTCCAGGGAAGTGGTTTTTCGCTCTATCAGCTCTCGCAGGAGCTGGAAGAGAGACAAAAATCCCATTTAAAGCACAGCAAGGACAAGTTAATGCCAACAGGCCCACAGGTTTCTCTGAAGGATTGGGAATTAGCTGCCAAGTTCCCAAGGGAACCTGAGTGCCTATTTCTGAAGCTTCCTAGAAAACCCCACGCCAAGAATTGAGGATTTTTAGCGTCTCCTCTGCACAAAGACTTTTCCAAGGGAAAAAAAGGCCTGTTGTGCACACAACTGCCATGGACAAGAGATGTGACACAGGCAGGTCTGCAGGAAGATCTCAGCCCCACAGGTCTCACCCCACACACTGGGGAGGGCAGGGGGGGACTGAAGCACTTCCCCAAACAAAGTCAAGCTCTGCTGGGCAGGAACACTCACCCCGAGCGACAGCACAGCAAAATCATTTTTACAGCTGGAGCAGGAATGCTCAAGCAGGCTTTTCTATTTCTTTTCGTGTCCTGAGGGCTGGGGGTTTGTCCTTTTTGCTTCCTGCAGCCAAAGAATATTGGGAACAGCCTTTCTGAATCCTTGGCTGGTGCTGTGTGTTTATCACCACTCACTGTAAACTGCACGTGCTGTGCCTTGGGTAGCGGCCAAGGTATTACACCAAGAACAGAAAGAAACCCTCCAGAACTGAGGGGCACAGGCTGCTTCAGAGATGCCAACATTTCACCAAGCTCAGCTCAGAAGCACCTGAAACAGCCCCACCTGGAAACCAGAGCCCAGGTAATTCCACAGAGACAGCAGGGAGGGAAGGATGCAGGATGCTTTTCCTCCACCCTACACTTCCCTCTCCTCCAAGGCACAAAAAAAAATAGAGTGATTCAAACATAATTAAAAACCTGCCACTACTTCTTTTTTTTTTCTATTTGCTTATTTTTGGAGATCATTACTGCAGCAATTACATTTTAAAAATTCCAGGAGAGAGGCCACTGGTTTATTATCACTAGCAAACAGCATGCTACTTCTCTGCCCTGTTTATCTGATTGATTCCCAACATCTTTCTGGCACACAATCTATCAGTTTATCTCTCCCACTTCATCACAGTCACTTCTGGCAGCTAAATACAAGATCCAAATCCAGTGTTACACAGACATACGACACAGTAAACCTGTGTAACACTGCCACTCTGTAAACAGCTGCCCTTAAGGCTAAGCAGAAATGGGATCTTGGTTTCTAGTCAATATTCTGTCAAAAGCAAGGTGGGAGGGAGGGTTGGAGCAGCAGCAAGAAGTGGTGCAGTGAGGTTTCAGTGGTTTCTTCCTGCTCCAGCAATAAGGTGTGTTTAGTGCCTCCTCTCACTTTGTTCCTTGGCACGAGGCACAGGGAAAACGGCTGGGCAGGGAGGGAAGAGGAGAAGGTTCGATCCCAGAGAATGGAGCAGCAGCACATTTCCAGCAGGACTTGCTCTTTCTGATGGCCCAGAAACAGACTGGTAAACCAAGGAGAGCCACCAAGCTCTTACAACTCTGCTCACATGGTCAGAACAAAGACTCCAAACTGACAGAGTGGGTTTAGATTGGAGATCAGGGAGAAATTTCTCCCTGGGAGGGTGGGGAGGCCCTGGCACAGGGTGCCCAGAGAAGCTGTGGCTGCCCCATCCCTGGAAGTGTCCAAGGGCAGGTTGGAGCCGCCTGGGACAGTGGAAGGTGTCCCTGCCCATGGCAGGGGGTGGGATGAGATGGTCTTTAAGGTGCCTTTCAACCCAAGCTGTTCTATCAGTCTGTGAGTCTAAGGTGCACTTTTGGGGCAGGTTCCTAATGCTGTTCTGCTTTTGTTGACCTCGGGGCTGACAAGGTCTTTGTGTGTTCCACATGTTCCTCCACAGCAGTGTCAGCTGCAGGGCTGGGGAACACTGGAGGGACACAAAGATGAGGGACAATTTAAAAAAAAAACAAAAACAAACCAGGAACAAGAGAAAAATTAGGAAATAGAAAGAAAAGCTGCAAAGCATCTTGTTACATCTAACCAGCGTACGTCTTGGAGCTAAAGTTATAAATCATGCTAACAATGGTTACTAAAATAAAAGCAGATGTAGCCAGAGGCTACCACTGAAAAAGTCAGTCCAGGCCTGCCTGGCTGCCTTTGGTCTTTAAGGATTTGATTAGTTTTCCGCTTTCTAGTTCAGAGTCTTGCATTCAGCCCGTGCTCCAGAGCCAGCCAGGGCTCGGGATACAGACTGAATGATAAATTCATTTACTGGAGAAAAGCAACACTGTTGTCCCTGCACAAGGCTCCAAACACTTCCCAAGCCGTAATATTTCATTAAGCTTGGTGATTCTGGTTAAAATTTATTAGTCAAAACAGAAAACTCTCATCAGAGCCCATATATTCCATTAGGAGTGATATATGGTGTCTCCCAATGTCTAATTATTAACTAGGAAGTGTAAGTAAATCACTATCAGCGTTAGGCCCTGATGTGTGAAGACAGAGCCTGAGTTAGGCAATTTCAGCATCAAAAGGCTTTGATTTGAAACAGATCCATTTTTTGCTGTCCCTCCTTCACCTCTTCACATCCTCCCTTGGACTTCAAACCCCTCAGCTCAGTCTCCCATGGAAGCAAAAACAACTGCAACGAAGCAAAACCACCGCAGCTCAAACTACCAACTCCAGGCTGCTCCCGCCAAAAGGACACAGGAGGCAGAAGGAAACTGCTAATCCCAGTTTTTCTTTGGAAGAAAAAAAACCCAGCCAAAATCCACAGCAGAGTCAAGAAGCGCTTCCTAAAGAGTTCCCTCTCCACGCCAGCTAAAGAGATGCACGCAAAGTACATTGCCCAGAATTAGAGGGATTTAGAAATGCCATCAGGGTGTTGTTCAAGGGTAATAGAGATTCATTTCTCATTGGAGAGGTCAATCTCCATTTTAGAGGTTAGGGCTCATTTTCATGCACTATCTATCAGTGTTTCTAACACTACACTCACTGACCTTTCTGATTTGCAGGCCCTAGAGAACCTGCAGTTGAGACAAAGAGCCAAGGATGGCTGAAATCAGCCTCCTGACAACGGGCTCATGACAGAGCAAATCAGATTTTAAAAGTCCATCTGTAGTTTATCACAGGAAACGGCTGAGTTTACAAAGCTCAGACGTCAAATTGGAACAAAGGGCAGGATTTTCCTCTGATGTTATCGAAACCTTCAGGAAAGCCAGGAAAGGCTTTGGGTCACTTGTGCCACAGGGCACCAAAGGCACCTGCTCTGTCCTGCAAGTGGCACCAGTGCCTCTGAATTCCCTGAGGTGAGCAGAGTGCTCCCAGGGTCCCTGAGTCAATAATAACAGCAAACAGCTTCTAAAAATGTTCATTTCAGAGCAACTGCAAGTGGGAAAGGAGATCCTCATGCTGCTCCTGGCAGCTCAGTCACCTGCTGAAAGCAGCAGAAAGAGATTCCAGCGTCCACAGATGCTGCAACGATGAGAAAAATGGGAGAAACCCAGACTTCAGGTTTACCAGCAGCTGCTCAAATTTACCAGAACACTCTGGCACTCCTAAAAAAAACCCCATTCATTTTGTTGGTGAGGAACTCTCAAATATTTGCTAATGACTGTGGGCTTTTCCAGCTAAATGTGTGTTTGTTACTGGAGGCAGTGAACCCACAGTTATTGTGGTGTACAGATTGTTTTTAACAGTTTAAAAAGCAGGTTTTTTTACAAAACCAATGGAGGAAATAAAAAGAAAAGAGGGGATCTACATACAACTTGTCTAGTCCCAGTAAAGCAGTGAGGCTGCAGCACCCAAAGCTTTTCCTCTCTCCTGGTGAAAATGCTCCTGGGCAGAGCTCTCAAAGCTGCATTTTATCTCTGTTATGTCAATATTTTCTCATTTCATTTTTTCCTGGTTTAGACTTTGAAGAGACACGGTGACTCACGTGAATTTTTCCTGCTTTGTCACATTTACACCCCAAACTCAGGAAGCCTCTTGCACTCAGTTCTGCCTGGATGTCCAACCAAGCTGCTCCTTTGCCCCTTTCCAGCTCCCACACTCAGCACCAGTGTAACAAACACCATTTTGGAGAGAAAATAAAAGACTGCAGCTCAAATATTATTTTTAACCCCCCCTTGAAACCCTTTCTAAACACCTGATTGTCTGCAATCTATGCACGAAAACCTGAGATGCAGGATGAAATCATGGACAGCCTCTTCTTAAAAACCACTTTATTCAAATTCAGGTTTGTGCAAGATGCTCAGACTCGCGTTATTTCCTAATAACCCATTAAGAGAAGTTCCAAATCAAGCTTTAAAACGTGTTATTAACCATCTACCCAGCCATTTGAAAGATACATGCCCGTGATAAGAGTATTGTATTGCCATTAACCTGTGGGATGGTTCGAGACATCTCTTATTCACACAAAACTCTAAATGCATCTCATTAAAGTCACCAGATCAGCTGTCCATATTAATCACTCACCGGTTTAATTAAGGTAAACCGGCTTGTCACAAAGCCAGTCTTCTCTCTATTCTTCACCATTATCGACTTTTAATAGTTCGCTGGATTAGTAATTGCTTGTTTATGGCATTATCAAATTCCTGGGAGAGGAACGGGGCCAGGGAACAGCTTGGGACAGGAGGAGGAATTTGCCCCATCACGTGAAGTTTTCTAGAGAGCTCCACAGGGAGATTTCAAGAGTGATACAGGGGGATTTAAAGAGCCCCACAGTGGGATTTTGGCACGAAGAGAAATAAATTGAGCTGGAAGTATCTTAACGAGAGATTCAGACATGTGGGTTTATTTTGTGCTACTCAGATTAAAGGTGGGGGAATCTTCTAAGAGAAGGTGCCTAAGAGAAGGGCTGGAAAAGGATGGTCTGGAGGGTCCCTTCCAACCCAAATCAGACTGTGATTTTCTGACTCTGAACACTAAGACAGGGAAAAAAGGAAATTTCAGAGATTTCCTGCTCTCTTGTAAAAGCCACGACTGTCACACTGAGTGGGCAAGAACAAAGCAAGGCACCAGTCCTACAACAATCAACATTTTCCACAGCACCAACTCCTTCCCGGAGCCATCAGGTGCAGGAATCCCTCTGCTGCCATCCCTCTTTGAAGCCCTCAGTGTTTCCTTGGATGCTCCCCACCCACTCTGGCTCCCCTCAGCCTCTGAAGCTGCTCTGGCCAGGCAAGACCAGTGACTGTGGGTTGTTCTAAAACACAGTGACGTACAACACGACCAAAACCAGGGCAGGAGGGAGCAGGAGAAGAGAGCAAAAAAGAGGAATTATGGATATTCCCAATTCTCTTTAGGCATACCTGCTGCCATCAATGATGAACATTTGTTCTGGGAAGAGCTGCTACCAGTGGAACACTTAGCATATGAACACTAACCTAATTCCTGTTGGAAATAAACCAATTTCCAGTCCCTCCTTTACCAGAGGAGTATTTCAACCTAATAATAAAATCTCCACTGTAGCATGTCAGACCAGCAGCTCCCTGGTAGCAGGCTGGAATTTTAAGTCTTAATGCTGCAATATCAGAGGTAATGAATTCTACGTAAATATGACTTCTAAAAATAAAAAGCCTTTTTCTTCCCTTAAAACCCCATATGAGGGAGAATTTAAAAGAAAAGGAGCCGGGCTCTAGCCTCTCCATGCTGCCAGTAATGAGGATCCTTCTGAAACAGTTTAACTATTCCCACACAGTGCAAAAAAAAATGTACTTGCATTATTCAGCTCAGCTTTTCCCCACCGTTTGACGTGGGCACCACAATAAAAATTGTAACTGCTTATAAAATAAGTGAAGAGTAGGAGAAAAGGGGAAATGGGATGAACAGGCAGAAGAGTTAAATCCTGAATCATCACAAAATCCCACCAGACCCACCTGCTGAACTCTACGGAATACCAAGACATGGACAAGAAAACTGTTTTTCCATGAGAAAAACAGATTCATTAAAGTATTTGGTATTATAAACTATCCTAAAACAGCATAGCTGCTTATTCTGTTATCATTAACTGGTGCACATTCATCAGATCTTGCTCATTTTCACTTGCCTAATTTCACGCTGACACAAAGAGGAAGTTGGTTTCCAACGTTATCCTTTATCTGAATGTTTACCTTTAAATCAGTAATCAAACCAAATTAATAATTATAAAATGTTAGTTAGAAGAATGAAAGTGATTTAAAAAGAAAAGTCTGGATGTAAGTCTGAGAGCAGGTATTGAAATGTCCCCTGCCATCAGTGCAATGCCCAGAGGTCAGAGGTTGGGAGCACCCTCAGCTCCCACGGGCACCAGCGCTGAGCATTCCTGAAGAACAGGCTCCTTCCCTGCATTTCCTTTCTCTCCACACTCACACACACACAAAAGCACTGCACAGTTGTGACCCACGTGAAAGCAAAGCCATTCAGGGCCTTGGCAGCCCCTTTGTGCTGCAGCCTCCCCTTCCTGAACGCCATGTGCAGCTCCCTGCCAAAGGAAGGGAAAGCACTTCAGGAATCCAATTTAATTGGGAGCTGACAGAAAACATACAGCCATTTTCTCCAGCCTTATCACTGAACTGGCTCCAGCTCCAACCCCTGCCAAACCCCACCGAGCACAGGACACCAACAGGTCAGTGGCACAGGTGCTGTGGGGAGGGGCTGGCACGGGGCTGCATCCCCACAGCCACCGGGGATCTGCATGGATCATCTCTCCTGGGAAGCACCCTGGGGATGGGAGAAGGGTGAAGGGAAGGAAAGAGGGAGAAAAGGAAGGAGTGATAT
>WEKX01016044.1:28859-46928 GCA_013390025.1 Pitta sordida
AAAAAAAGCCAAGCAAGAAAGGAAAATGGATGTGGAGCTGCCTGGCGGCTCAGCAGATGTCTGTGCGTGATGTACGAGCCCGGGACCCGCCGTCGGAGCTGCTGCCAAGGAGTGGGAAGTGATTAAAGCCTGCACCAGCCTAAGCACCACATTCAGCCTCTGTGGGGTACCCGAAGTTGCACCCATCCCTGGCTGTGCTGCCAGATGTTGGTGGCTGGCCCTGCTCCTCCCCTGGAGCCAGGAATGCAATGTGGGACTCTTCCAGAGGTGCTGTACATTAAACCCGTGTCACCCATCCTTCACCTCTGCCCAGGGCTCAAACAACTCCAATTTGCTGCCACTTCCCTCTTGGGAAATGGCCAAGATACAGTTGTGCCTGGCAGAGCCATTTGTTTTACTCAGGTGATTCTCTTCCCTCAATGACCTCTATTAGTTTAAGTTTTAATTTAGATTAACCCCGGCACCCCAATTAACCAGTGAGGGGAAAAGCTAAGCTGGGACCACTCATATTTCTGGGATCACGATTTATCGAAGTTGAAGTTATTAGAAGGAAAGATGGGGCCATCCATCTATTGCTATTTTTCTTTTAAAAATTTTTACATTTCAGGGCCAATAAGCACCTTCTCTTCACAGGCTCCCAGACTGCCAATCTCAGCTATTTCTCCTTCACCACTCCATGATTTTGTTGCACTGACTTAATTTGTTCCGTGTTCTTAGGGTTCACTTGGTCCCCAAACTGTGCTGAAAATGTTCTTTGAGAGGGGGAAAAAAAAAAAAAGGCAGCAGTAAAGTTCTCTGTATTTCATACAGGTAAAACACAGACATGAATCATCTTTTTATTCACCTGTAGTCCAGGCTCAGTCCGTGAAACCCCAAATTTTGAAAGTATTCAAATGCTCCTGGTTAAATCAGTCACCAGAGCACAGACACATGGCAACAGCTCTCTTCCACTGCCCTAACACTTTATTACCCACTCTAATCTCTGTTCAAATCCAAAATTCCTGCCTTTCTAATGACACAAAGATATTTATCTAGTCCTGAAGTTCAAGCTCTCCGTGGATCATCAGGGCAGACCAAGGTTTTCGTGCCTTGGGGAAGGACTTACACTGAATCAATACCCCTCAATAAGTGACAATTTCCATTTTTCACAAAGCTGGCACTGTCTTTATTAAATAAGCTACAAACACAAGGTTTCCATGCCCTGGGTGCTGATTCCTTGTTTCTACGAATTTTGCAAATAAAAAGAGTGACTGGCCTGAATCCAAACTGGCACGACTCCAAGAGAAGTGCCAGAGAAGCCCTGCAGCTTTCCCACTCTGCAGGTGGATGAGATGATTTAGGCTGAGACAAGAACAACTTCAGTGTTTTTGAGGGTCTACCAGGATCATTTTTCATCACAGGACTTGCAGTCACCCTTCAGGGAACTCAGGGCTTTTTCTCCTGTGCAGGGAGAACAGCGGGCACAGACTCATCCTCAGCCTCCAGGGCAGCCAGTTCCCATCCAAGTTTGCAAGTTTCAATTCATGACAAAAATTGAGAGCAAAGTCCCCTGAGGTCTCTACAGAGATTCTGGATGTTAAAACAGGTAACTGAGTTTCACAGGGAAGAGAAATACAGAGCACAGAAGCAATTGCGTTATCCCTGTTAAGGATTAAAAACCAACCAGAGCCGTAATTCCAGCGCACACCGACCATCACCTACCTGGTGATAAAAGTCATCATCATCAAATATCTCCTCATCTATGTCCTTCAGGTGCCTGTTGGAGTCTGAGGGAGGGAGGACTTCCTGGAAGCACAAAGGAAATGCTGAAAGCTCGTATGTGAATATTTCTGTCCCTAACTCCAACAGCATCATGGGCAGCAGCTTGTAAACACACTTGAGGATATGAAGGAGTGGAGAAAAACTCCCAACATAACAAGCTTTTAAGGACTAGGAATACATTTAAAGGCAAGGCAGAAATGCTGCCAATGCCAAAATAGATTTATGACACCTTTACTGGGAAATAAATAGGACTGTGCAAAGTCTTTCTGGCAAAATACTGGAGATATTTTTAATGTAATGGCAAAAATACATCTTGCAAGTGCAGTAATTCCACCTGATCTCTCAGAATTGAGTATTTATTCATTCTTAAATACTAAATTAATAACGGACTTGCTACTAACATATTCTGTAGGTTATAAGCAGCATGATTCTGGGAGTGACTTTCTGGGTTAAACACTCTAAACTGCAGAGTAAAAACCAAGTTTTGTAGCCACTATCTCATAAAGCAGAGTCAGTGAGCTTCAGGAGGGGCACAATCCCAGCCCAAACCTTGTTCTCCTCATCCAGCAACTTGGACAGCAGACAATGCCAGCACCATAAAACCAGAATTGAAAAGCCTACCTCTTTTTCTTAGCCATCACACCCCAGGAATCAACACTCAGGTATCTCCCTCGTAAATCTCCCCCAAACAAGAACATTCCCTGCTAAAGGCTCGAGCTAATTCTTCTGCGGAGTTTCACTGCAGGATGAGTTACAGAACCAAAGCAAACCCCCCCCTTACCGAGTTGTCAGGCCCAGGCTGAGGGGGCGGCTGGGGCTCCTGCTCCTCCTTGCCCAGCACGGTGTACACGGAGCGCTTGGTCTGGGTGCGCCGGAGCAATCTCTCCTTGTCCATCAGGATATGATCAATCTGAGCCAGGATGGAACGCTCAAAGGCACCGAAACCCTGCAACAGCATTAACCAGTGTCAGATAATGCAGAAAGCTTTTCCTCAAGGCAGCAATGTTCCTCTATCTTTCCGTGTCAGTGGATAAGCAGGCAGCGTTCCGGGAGGAGGGGGTTTGGGGCTCGTTGCAGGGATTTCTGTTAAGGTTTTTTATTTGTTTCTCCCTCGCTCTCCCTTCCCAACCTGAGGCAACTTGACGCCTGGCTTAATAAAAAGCCTCTGCTGTTCTGGTTCAGATTAACTTCTCAATGATTAATACTAACTCAGAGATGGGAGGAGACCCTGGATGTCTGGGTGAAATGATTACCCATTGTATTAAACACACACTCCACGGAGGAGGAGAGCCACAGAAGGCCTTGGTTCTGTTAGAAACCACAAACAGCTTGTTGATCAACAACAGTGGCATTTTCACGGAGCTGATTTGCTGCTGGAGACTGCCAGTGATGAGATGTCTGACTGGGAGAACACCAAGACTGTCCAAGGCTTTTTCCCAAAACTTGGGGAAGCGCCTGTCCCTGGAAAAGTTGGGGAAACCCATGTCCTTGTTTATTTAATTCTTCCTGCTGTAACTCTTGGCTTTGCTTGGAACATCAATGAAACATTCAAATCAACTCACAATCACAGAACGGTTTGAGTTGAAACGGATCTTAAAAGATGATGTAGTTTTACCCCCTGCCATGGGCAGGGACACCTTCCACTATCCCAGGCTGCTCCAACCTGCCCTTGGACACTTCCAGGGATGGGGCAGACACAGCTTCTCTGGGCACCCTGTGCCAGGGCCCCCCCACCCTCACAGGGAAGAATTCCTTCCATACATCTAATCTAAATTTCCCCTCTTTCAGTTTAAACTTGCTCTCCAAATCTCTGCTAAACAAAAGCACATCAGCACACCCAGAGAGACTTGCCTTTCCCACTTTGCCAGTGGCCAGCTTTGTCTTGTCGTGCCACTTCTGCAGGACGCTGTTCCGGTAGGTCCTGAAGTCTGCAAAACGCTTGGCAATGAACTCAGGGTAGTCCTCAAACTTCAGCTTTCGTTTGGGGAGCCTCCTCCTCATCTCCTGGGCCTTATCCACCTGCTCCTCATCGCTGCTGCTTGGGATTTCATCATCACTGGAACAAAACCACACACCTCTCTAAGGGGATGTGTTCCACTTCCAGCCAGGCTTCCCCCACACCACAGTGGCACTTCTGGCACAAGACCCATTTTAGCCTCTGCTTCGTTATCAGAATATTAAAAACCACTCCCCACCCTGGCAGAGGGAACTCAGATGGTCATTTGGCCAATGTCTGTCACCCAGGCACAGCAGCAAGTGAGAGAAGGGCAGGGTGAGGTGCTCAGGAAGGCTGTGCACTGTCCTGTTTGCTGCTGACCAGAGGATTCAGGAAGGGCTTTTCTCATATTTACCTCTCAGTTTTTGCTTGCTTTCCATCGACCAGGTGCCTTGTGGCTGGGTACTGATACAGCAGCTCATCCTGAAGTTCCACCAGTACTTTCAGCAGGGCCTCCAGACTTTTACAACCTGCAGACCAAGAGACGTGAGTGACAATTTCTGGCTCCTGGTGAACACTTGGCTTTGCAGTGCTTAGTTCCCCATCTTGAACCAGAATTCCTGCCACAGTCCCATTAACTGTTTGTCTCTGATCAGTTAGAGATGTGGTTTTATCTTCAAACTGATTTACAGAGAAGGGAGGAGAGGAGGCAGAAGTGCCTTGTAAACACCTGCCTGGCTGCACACTGGGAGTGCCCTGATCTAATGTTTCATCCACAAACATTCCCACTGCAGAGCCTGAGAGATGAACGTCCTAAAGAAGCAACACACGTGTGACAACCACCTTTTCTGCTGACTCACTCATTTCTCTCCTGTGCCAAGTTCTGCAGCAGGGGCCAGACTCACTGGAATAATATAACACAAGGGAAAATGTCATATATGTACAGGCTCCCTAAACTGACCTCTGGCTTTCCCTTCTTGTACACAATGTGCATGTTATAAGAATTAAAACTAATCCCTAAACTCCTGCAGGGATGTGGCTATGGCTGTGCTCACCAGGAAGGAGGTTGGGGAAATTAGACCACAAGTAAAATTAAGTGTAGCAAGATCTCAACTATGGGGAAAATGTAATCAATGACCCGGTAAGTTTAAAGGGAAGATTCTGGTCAGAAAAGCAGAAGTGCAGGCCCAGAGATCCTTAGGAAGAGTGAAAGAGGAAAACAGACTGGTGTAGGGAGGTGTAAAATGATCAATTCATGGTGTGAAGGGGAGTTTTGCAGGGATGAGCAGCTGCACTCCAGGGTGTTCACAGCCACAAGTCTTGAAGGTAGACTTGATGCTGTGCATCCAAAGGCTTTCCAAGCTGACAATGTTCCTGTATCCCTGCAGATGCAGAGAAAACAACGTCTGTTCCAACGCTCTCCAAGGACACCCCTTTGCAGCTGACTGTGGGACAGGTTAACTCACGCTGCCACAGCAGCTGCTCTTTAAAAACACTTCTGTTGTGGCAGCCACCAGGGCTCCCTGCAGAACCCTCCAGCAGAAAACACGTGTCTGCCCAGGCCTGCACAAACTCTCCCTCTGCACACCACGACACACCAATGACAGGTAAAACACTTCACACACTTCTACCCAAAAACCCAAACTGAACTTTGCCTGACATGGATTTGTGTGGAGGTGGAAATTCCCCAGAGCTTCCCCTGGTACCTCCTCGGCCATGGAGTCAGTGGGGCTGCTCTGCTTAACTCCTCTTCCTTTGTATTTGGCACAAAAGAACAGAGAGAACTTTTCACCGCTCCATCTTTTCCTTGCTTTCTTTTTTTCAACGGGGGACACAGAGATCATGGGTAGAGGGAGCAGCAAATCTTCCTCAGCCAGACAGAGACAGTGCAAGCAGAAATCAGCCCAGACACTCAGAGGTCTCAATCTGCCGTGTGTTACCACCGTGATATTGCTCAGTTGTCACCATCTTCAGATAAATTACGGCCTGACCTCAGTAACAGGAATGTCAAGGAGAAGATGCTTTAAGATTTTTGTTGCAGATCAGCTGTGGGATTCACCCTCCCCGAGCCCAGGGTTCATTATAGATACCTTCTGACAACTCCTCTCTATAAACCTATTAACGGATTAGGTTTGCTGCACTTGTAAATCAGACGTGTGTTAGCATCAAAACAATTCCACGAGACAAACAGACAAAAGCCCTTAAAAAATGCATTTGTCGGATGTGTCTGCAGCTAAAGCATCACTTGCAAAAGCAAAGTGCCCCCACCCCAGCCTGAGAGCACAGCTTACACCAGCAAAATCCTTCCCATTGCCTGCAACACAGCTAAACGTCCCCAGAGCTTCCGAAACTGTTTATTTTCTCCCCGCTGCCTCTCCTCCAGCAGCAGAGCTAATGCACCCCAGGCAGCTTTGATCCTGGCAATTACAACTGGAGTAGCACTCCAGCTCTTCTGGGGTATAGCAGGGCCACGGCAAGCAGGCAAGGAAATAAAGACAGGCTCAAGCTCCCCCAGGCTCTGAGATATGGACCCCAGCAGAAGTGGGGATGGGGAGCAATTTTATTTGGAGTGAAGGGGATGGAGAGGGCAGGGAAGACAATGACCGTGCGTCTAACCAGGTGGGAGGGCTAATTATTGCAGGCAGTGGCTTCGTCTGGAGCCTCTTACAGCTGGGTAATTTCCGTGTTTTCAGTTCTTGTCTCTTTAATAGCATTATTGGATGGCATTCTCATTGTTCCTGTTGGCTGCTTAAGTGTGCTGTAAACTCAACTTCAGAAGCCAAGTGTCACCCTCCCCTGCTCCCTTCCCATACAGCCCTGTCCTATCCATTTCATGTTTAATTCCAGAAGGGACTGTTTTCTTCCCAGTATCCTCTTCATCTTCTCTTCCCTCTAATGCCCTTGCCTGCCTTTACACTGCCTGCTCTGGGGAAGAGTCTGAACCCATTTGTGAATGAAGGCAGCAGAAAACACAACTGTTCCAGGGATGCAAACTGGGATCATTTCGAAAGGCAGCTGGACACTGACCCTCCTGCTCTCCCTACCTGTCCCCCCAGCACGTTTTGCTGCTCCTGGTCTGAAACACACAATTAAACAGTAAAACAGTTGCAAACACTCCACTACAATCAGGCAACCAACTCGCAGCTTTTACATGTGATAACCATCAGGTCTGTCCCTCCTTTATGGCACCTGAAATCCCCTCAGATAACTCAAACTCCGCGTGCAGGCGAGGCCAACTAACCCCAGGACAACATGCAACCCTCCCTTCCATCAAACCCTTCCTCAAGCTGCCTTTTGGGAAGGAAAAAGCATTGCTGAGAGGGATCCATCTGCAGCTGCTCCAAGAACACACCAAATGCAGCTGGAATGTAACTTCCAGCTTAACTGGGACTCAGCGAGACAGTCACTTGTAAGAGTCACTTCTGAGAGTCCATGGGAGCTCCTTCATTTTGTGAACAGGAGTGAGAAAGTTGTACCAGACCCAGCAGGCAGCATATCCATCCACCAGGAAAGCTGGGAGCCAGCACCAGTAAATCAAAGTGTGCCTTTCTGTTAATACTCCCTCACACGTCCTCGTTTCACACATCCCTCCACCCGGTCAGGAAGTAGCCCTGGAGTATTTAGCTCCATTCAGGGATAGCACTGCCATGTATCAAAGTGTCAGGAGACCCACCAGAGATGAAATCTGTCCTGCCGCTCTCAAACCACAAAAAATCAATTTTTGTCAATGCCAGTGGTTATGGATGAACTGGCCGCGCTGGTGGCACCCCTCGGAGTGGGGGCTCCTGGTGGCAGGGGACTGTCCCCCATGTGGGGCTGGCTGGCAGGATGGCCTCAGTGCTCATCCCTGCTCCGAGTCCAGCACTCCCACAGCTTCCAGCACGGCAAAAGATCTTTTCCATGACCTCTGAAAATGGGGTCTCATTCCATCTTCCTAAGCAGCTGTGGAGAGCAGCAGCTGGTGCAGGGTCACGGGGAGCGGCCGCACGTCGAGACACTTCTGAGTCCATGGAAAAAGCCGGAGCCTCAAGGCCAGGCTTTCCAAAGTATTCAGAGAGACAAGCCCTGGGACTCCCAAAACTGCTGCACTGGGCACGTTCCTGCCTGCCTGACCCTGGTGCATCCATCCAGCACATTTGGAATGTGAGATGGGTTCACAGAGCCAAGCCCTGGCATTCCCAAAACTGCTCCACTGGGCACATTCCTCGCCACCCGACCCTGGTGCATCCATCCAGCAACATTTGGAGTGAGACCCTAAAACTGGGGCAACCCCCCCAGGATTTTCACTCCATGTGGCACTTTGCTGGGCACTGCTGTGGCAGCGCTTCCCACAGACCGGGCTCTGCTGTGCACACACCACCTCCAAACACACAGGAACATCCTTCCCTGGATGTACCAGCAGGAACCACCACCCGCACACGGCACTCGGCTCGAATTCAGAGCCCATGCCAACGCTGGAAATTAACTCCTTTTCCCCCCTCAATTAAATCTGAGGATCTGGCATCACAGGGACATCAGCAGCATGCAGGCTTTCCACTTTCCATGTACCTCCACAGGCTGTGGCAGTGCTCACACAGAAAAGCTGGTGTTGGACCAACAGGGTACAGAGCAAACGCTGAGCTGCCAAATATTGGGAGCGTTCCCCGTGCCACCATGGAGAGTCCCCGTGTCCCCACAGACAATCCCTGTGTCCCTGCCACACGGAGCGGGTGCACTCCGGTCACATTATGCAAATCAAGAGGAGGAGAGGAATCCAACCTCTTTTATTTTAATAGCTGCACATAATGAAAAGTATCTTTCTCAGGTAGCTGCGTTTATCCCGGCGCTGAGATGAAGAGGGGGGAATTTTCACTCCTTTCAAAGGGCTGCAGGACAGGAGTTAAACTCCAGGTCAAAATGGCCCTCGATCCGCTGGCCTCGGAACAATACTTCTCATTCAAATCCACCAGCCAGCCACTTGCACTAGTCATCCCCAGCAATTAATCCCCCACCAAACACGTTTGATTAAATCTTTTCAAGCAAATCCTTTGCTTTGCTTTTGTTAGTTCACTTCTTGTCAACATCTATTAAAATATGCCTTTAATTCTCCCACAATCTTAAAAAACACCGATTCCACTGTCTTCAACTTTAATCAACTGTATGGCCGGCATTTTTCATTTCATAATAATGTGCTGTTTGGAATTCAAGAGGCAGGCTCAACATCAATCATTCGGCAAGAATTTTTCCACTGCAATAAATATGCAAATGAGGAAAGCCAGTCAGTCGTATTTCAGGCCCGACTTGCTAGTGTTTTAAAAAAGACACAAATTTATTAATTGCCGTTGGCCAGCGGAATCCTATTACTTTGGGCATTGATTACAAAGCTGTGTGAGTGATTATTGTGCAACTCGCGGGCTATCCAGGCATGAGGAAAAATTATTAAAGCAAGGCAGAGATTATCAACTCGGAATAACAATAAGCCTTAACATTTTAGGCCTCTAACTTCTTCAACAAAGAATTACACCCGAGCTCCAGTGTATCATAATTCTGAAGTCTGTCAGTATTACTTTTGGAGCTTGCTCTATATTCCCAGCAGCAGGAAGACGTTGGCAGGCAGGAAAAGGCGGGGGGATTCCTCCAGGTATCGCATCCTAAACGTGAGACCTTGGACAACAGCCTGTCTGGAATTCCTGCCGTGTAAGGAACAGCGGGAGGAACAATATGGGGACTCCCCAGCAGCTTCAGCTTTGCACCCCTGCACATCCTGAGGCCCCCAGAGCAAGATGGCACAGAAATAGAAGTATATTGATAAACCCCAGACAGAAGCTACAAGAGCCAGCCCAGGCTAAACGAGAGGCTGCAGGTGATTTTTTTAGAGGTGGTGTGGTTACCTAAATGTTTCTCACGGACTTCAGCTCAATCCTGGCACAAAGCACCCACAAATCTGTCCAAATTTGGGAAAATATGGGACTAACGTTCTCTCCACCCTTCCCAAAACACTGAGTTTGTGGGATTTTATCAAATGAGACGTAGTAGGGAAAAGGCCGACTTGGCTGCTGAGGTCTCCTCCACACCAAAGGCCCAATTTGCTGGTTCCATTGGAATGCAAATGATGCAAAAGCCTTTGCAGAGGGGAAAATTGTATTCCTTGGGCACAAAGGAGCCAATGCTGCACCCCCCTTTCACACCAGCAGCTCGGCTGAGCCCAAAGAGTTACAGAACAGCCTCAATTTAGCCTTTTCACTCCAACACTGCTGCACCTGACAGGAAGGACAACAGGATCAGACACAGATGAGTTTGCTAAAAGTAAAGAAAATAACTAGATGCAACAACAGAATAAAGGCTGGGTATGGAGGGGGTTTATTAGAGGGGGCTGGGGGAGGGGGGAAGCCGAGAAGGGAGAGAAAGAGAAACACTTCCATGAAGTTCATGCTCTACTGATTCGCCTCAACCATCATCTTCTGATAACAGCCCAAAGCAGGGAGGGGCACGGGGCTGGTAAAAATGAGATTTATAAAACCTGATGTTTTACATTAGTGTAAATGCAAAGAGGCTGCCAGCACACATTCCTGCCTCTGCCAGGCTGCAATCCCCAAGTACATGGGCAAGGAGGAGAAAGGAAGAGGAAATGTGAAATTTCAGAGTTATCTGGGTATTAAGGCCAGAAGGGAACATTACCCCATCTAGACTGACCTCCCCACATAATACCAGGCCATTAATTATATTTATCATGACAAGCACCGAGTTTCCATCTCAAGGTAACCAATTGCCAATTAATCCGAGTTAGCTGACATTTGCACACGCTTGTCTGGACACTTTTAAAGCCTTTGTTTCCCTGCATCTTGTTTGTGCAGTACACAGACTAACATGCACAAATATTTAGCTAAATTCAATTTAATTAGCTATTAATCTCGAGAAACTCTGAGTGGAGGCAAAACTGTCTGATTAAGTGTGGTGTAATCCCAGTGTCTGGAGTTCAGGTCATCCACTGGGGGCTGTCCCACCATTTCTTGCTCTAGAATTTAAGGCAGCTTTCAAAATAAACCTCAAACACCACCAGCGTCCAACACAAATGGCTATGGAGACAACCTATAAAATGGGAGCATGGAATTTCTCCACATCTATACAGAAATAACAGGCGAAGATTCTGCTCAAAAAGACAAATACCTCAAGCCAAAAGCCCTGGCACTCAGCGAGGAACGAAAGAGGGTGGGTTGGTTTTAGTTTGAGAGGGGGAAAAAAAGCCCAAAGCTGCATGTTAACTAAATGCCCAGCATTTCTCCCACACAGAAATTGTGAACAATTCACAGGTAGGAACAACAAGCCAACAAACACTTTTCCTGGCACCTCTCACAGCCCAAATTCTGCACAGGCACAAAACACCACAGCCCTCCTGACCCAACTAAACCCTCACACAACAACAGCAGAGCTCCACACCCTGAGCCTTGTCTAAAGCCTCTCCATGTCCCTTCCCCCTCATCAGTGGCACACACAGACCACCCTCACTGGCCCCAGTCCTTACCAAAAGCTCTCCCCAGCACAGGATCTTTGCAACAAAATTTAGAAAAAAAAAAGCGCCTGATTCACTCATTTATTTCAGCTGAGAGAAGAGTCTTCATTAATGTCAACAGGCTTTGGCTCAGTCCCAAGAAGAGCTGAATAGATTCTTCATTAGATCAGAGAGGAAAGGTGAAATTTGGGGACACCTGCATCCACATCCATTTAAATCACATTCAACCCTGCATGAATTGACAGCCCGGTGTTTTTTGTATTCATAAAGTGTCCAGACTAATACAATTCAATTAAAATGAACTACCAGTTTTAAGTGGGCTAGATCTGATCACAATAATTTACACTCAAGCTTGAAACCCAGTTCTGCTGTCACACATTTGTGCAGGCTCCCAGTAAAATCTTCAAAGCAAGAATATATTTAAGTCCATGATCTTGCCTAGCACCAATTAATCCTGTAACTGCTCTATGCCTCTGGAAACTGTGTAATCTGCCTGTGCTTCCCCTGTGACACCCACCCCGCTCTGCATTAATGCATTAACATCTCCAGATGTAGGTACGGATAGATTTTGGTTTTAAAAGCGACGCAGGAACAGAGATGATAACGAAATTAGGGGGGAATTACTGGCAGCTGATTCCTGCAGGCTTCTCTGAAACATTCCAGGCCTGTGTCAATAAAGCACATTTAATTTTCTCTAACCAGGTGTTTCTCAGCCAGGTCCAGGTGAGGAGGGAGGCAAAGGACAGAGGGGGACAGTGCCAGGAAGTGAAACAGGTTCTCTGGTACCTAAAGCAAACTAAAGCAGACAGTATCAAGATTTCACAAACCTTGATACTGTTTAATTCCTGACACCGACTGTCACTTCACTTTCACCTCCTCCGTGCCTCTTTCTTGCCCTTGAGGTAACTCGTCATGAGGCAAAATTTTCGTGAGGTTAAATTTTCGTGAGGTCCACTTCTAACCCTCGTGTCCCTTGCAAACAGCCAGTGAAATATGAACGGCAGGCCTGCAATCTGTGCCCAGACACAGCCCCCAAACTTGCACCTTGCGCTCCTTTTCTATGTAAATAATGCGAGGATCCTGCGGGAACATGCCAGGGATTGGAATTTTTAATTAATGGGTCTCTTTAATGTGCAAATCAGGAGCAGATTGCAAATTCTGACTTGCATTGATTATGAAAAACGTTAATTGAACGTGCAAGACCCCCAAACTGAGGCAGCATCTCCAGCCCTGGACTAGAGGGGAAGACACAGTGCAGGAGAATATAAATTTATCTTGGAGAAACAGCCCAGCCCAGGCAGCAGCACCTCGGAATCCTGAGCTGAGGGAGTTCTGTGTGCAGGGAATTAAACCTGGACATTTGTGCTGCTCTCAGAGCTCAGCTCCCCTCATTTCAGCACTAAAAACCAGCCAGACTTTCTCTGTGGGTGCAGAACAGGAATAAACATGAGCTCCACCACCACAGTTTGGGCTCCAATTTGTATGTAAAAAGGGTGACAGAAAAAAAAAAAAGACTGGAATATAATTAAGGATTTAAAAAAAAAATTTTAAAAAAGGAAATAAAAAGTAAGACAGCACAAACAAAGCAATGCTGTCTCTTTAACCAGAAATTCATCCTATATAAATTATGGCCATAAACTTTTCCTGCAGTGCAGCCTAATTAATTCTTGTTCTATACACAAAGGGAAATGCTGGGTGACAAATGGGTGTGAAGCCTGAAAGCTGCCAGGTCTGCAAAACATTTTCTACTTCAATTTATAAGCAATTTTGCAGTAAATCATCTACCAGAACCTGAGATCTCAGGAATCTAAGACTGTCCAAAGCACGTTGTAACATTAAAAAAAAAAAAATCATAAAAGATTACAAAAATAATAAATTAAATATCCGAGGTTTTGTAACCTCCAATCTGGAACCCTGGAAAATGAGCATGACCTTGCCATTTTCACCCAGATTTGGCTTTAAAACTGCAAATGGCTGGAGCACTGCAGTCTGTTCTTTAACACAATTGTACTCCAGCCCCTGGGGAATTTCAGCACAACAGGGCTGTCCTAAGTGGGAGAGACCAGAGAGGAAAATACACAAGGGACCATTTTCCAAGTCAAAAAGTTCCCCTTCCCTGTGAGCACAGAGCAGAAACCTCAGCAGAAACGGAAGAATTGGGGACAAATTACTGAGAATGTCCTGGGAGATGTGAGGGGCCTGTGCTGGAGCTCAGGAAGTGCCGGGAGCCTCCTGCCCTCAGCATCCTACAGCGTTCACCCAGAGCCTGGAATTTTGGCACCCACTCCTTTGTGCCACAGGAGGAACAGCACATCATTTCCTGATGGGAGTGTGCCACGTTTATTCTGTGCATTTGGAAAGAAGTGCTGAGGCTTCCCTGAAAGGAGAGCATCATCCAGCCCAACCCAGTGCCAATGTCATGATTATCCCAAATCCTGGCAAAGAACGAAGCACATCCTGTTCAATGAGCCTCCTCTCAACACTCAGGATTTATAAAGTCCTGTCTTCACCTCACCTTCAAACTTTCTCATGCACAATTCTCCCACTTCTTCCTGTCTGGGGAATGTGATCCTGCTCATAAATGGGTAATACAGCTCAGATGAGAACCCTGGAGTGCAGAAATATTCACCCAGACTACACATCACTGGTCAGACTGAGTAAAAAAGTTTATAGAAGCCACTAAAGCACCTGATTAGCTAAAAATTAAAGACTTCTACTGGAAGCTGATTTATAGTGAGGTCTTTTTCCCCCTCATAAAACAAAGTGCATCAACTCATGAAAGAACTTTGACTATATTATAATGTATCTTTTCAGAAAAGACTTAAGTTTGAGCTCCTGAAGTGCCAGGTGACAGCAGCTCTGAGTGAAGATGTGCCCCAGCTCAGGCTGCTCAGGGGGGGAAAGCTGAGCTGTGATCACACACAAACCCTCTCACAGGAACGTGTCTGTGCCTCATAACACCAACTGCATCCACAAGACCTGAAGGTCTTTCCAGAAGTTACAAAGTACAAACCCAAGCTCTGAGGAATGTCAGAGTGAACTCCTACAACTCTCCTGCCCTGATGATGAGAAGAAGATGAGGAGGGAATCACTGAGCAGCTATTAACAGTGGATTTTCTCTTAGGAGTTGTGGACAACTGAAGGATTAGCCTCTGCTGCACTGTGGACATTACAGTCCCTGTTCTCGGATTTATTTTGCTTATGGGAAATATCAAAATGTCAACCATTGTTTCTGTTAAAGGTCTTTAATGATATTGCATTTTAGACCTGTAATGAAACACGGAGCTGGTGCAGTTCGTAATGCATCTCATTAGAGACATTAATAAGGTGTGTTTCACTGAAAGGTCAGCACAGAATCGTTGGGAGTTTGCCTTTTTGTCCTTAATCACCTCAGTCAAAGCAGCAGAGCCAACTTTACAGCAGAAAGTCCCTCCCCTGCTGTGGCTCCAGGTGAGCTGATCAGGTGTGAGCCATGAGACCACAGCCACAATTTGCTGGACGTGCAGCACCAGAGCCTGTGGGCACCACTACACCATCTCCTACCAACTGGATCATAAGAGGCTTCCTGGGATCCTCCATGAGATGTTCAGTTATGGAGCAGAAACTCTGGAGAGTAAGCAGCACCTCAAGTTTGGGGAAGCAGAAATAGAAGTAAAAGGGATAACCCACCTGGAAAGTTTAAAAGGCTACTGGGCTTATCTTTATGATTCAAACTCCCTGGAAGAACATCCTATGAAGTGCAATACTTTCTGATTAGTGCAACCCAAAGCCCTCCCTTTCCCACTAAACCCCCCCAACAGTGGCTGCAGCAGAGCTCAAGCCAAGGAGAAAGGCTAAAGGGTTCTCACAGTTGTGCACAGCGTTGTCAAACTCTTGTCCCCCCTCCTGCCTGAACCTGGGGTAGGTGTCTGGCTGGGGCAGCCGGTTGGCCGTCACCAGCGCCTTCTGC
Organism: Pitta sordida; assembly: GCA_013390025.1. NCBI lineage: Eukaryota > Metazoa > Chordata > Aves > Passeriformes > Pittidae > Pitta > Pitta sordida. Next base: position 43,995 of record WEKX01016044.1, read on the forward strand.
ATCTTGATCCTCGCTTCCATCAGCTGGTCCCACAGTGCTTCAGGGAAAAAAAAAGGAAATAAAAGCATTACTTAGCAAGCCCAAGCACTCGTTCCCTGTGAAGCACTTCCCAGCACAGCCCCTCTCCTTTGGGCTGCCTCACTCCTGGTCAGGGCAAATCTCTGCACTCCCTGACCCAGCTCCAAACTGGTACCATGAGGTGTTACTGGGCAAAGCAAGACCCAACGATACCAAATGCAGTTGGGATCCACAGATCAAATCATCCCTTTGCTTTAAAGTTTGCAATTGGAGGTTTGATATTTTAACGGGACAGACAGGAAGAAACTCCATTCAGTGCAATGTTTTGAAAAGAAACAAAGTGGTATCAGCACCACTGCACTGCACAACCAGCCCCAAAGGTACCACCACCATATTCAGCACTGGTTCAGCTAATCCAGTGCATAAACTCACTTCAAAACACGAGCTTTTGCAGCAGCAGTGACACCAGCTTGTGCAGCAGAGCTGGCAGAACACTTGCACGTGTCTGGGGCTGCTGCAGCGAGCACATGCAGTGTGCTAATGGCACGTCAAACATGCTGAGCTGCTTCCTAACACGGCTGGTTTCCACAGTGTCAGCAAGGACACAGGCTCAGCAAACCCCAGAGCAAACATGCACAAACCTAGCTGGCTCCTCACAGCTCTCCCCTTCTCCACTTCGTCAGACTCGTGTCCTTTGGAGAAGGTCATCACCCCCCCATCGTCTTCGCTGTCCTTGGCTTCCTTTGCGTCGTTGTGGTTTTCACTCCCATATTCCTCCTCCTCGCTTCCTTCCTCCATGTCGGCATCATCTTCATCTTCCTCCTCCTCATCATCAACATCTTCATCTTCCCCCTCCCCTTCACTGCTTCCTGCATCGTCCATCCCCTCTGTAAATTTCTCAAAGTCTGTGATTTTCTGGAAGCTGAACTTCGACGCCTTGTCCCTGACAGATAAATCTGTCCCTTCATCATCATCATCATCATCCAAGTCATCCTCCTGGTCACTGCTGGGCTTCTCCTTTGCTTGAGTGCCCTCACTGTCCTCCTCTTCCGAGCCTTCACTGCCGCTGTACCAGTCATCCAAACCCTCTTCAGCTAATGATCAACAGAAAAAAGTTATTTACTTGTCAGAAAAACATTTTGCCATATTCATCACCCACAGCTCAGCTCTGGGCTGTCTGAGCTCCAGTTTTACCTGTGTATGATGTTACTCTTTGTTTGGGCTAAAGAACTGAAACACAAGGACAGAGTCTCAGAAAGATCTCTGCTCACAGTTTTGGCAGATCCATGGCTTGCCTTTTCCATGAAACACTGACATGATCACTAAACAAGGTGGTCAGAATTTGTATATGTGTTTTTAAAGACACATTTTTAAAATGAGATTCAGTATAAACTTGTAGTCCCTGAAATACATTGGCTTATAAATGGGCGCTGCTTCTTTTCCCTCCCACACTGAACCTCACCCTCCCCAAACCTCCCCTTCAGGATTCCCCCTTCCCTCAGGTCAAAAAACATGGCCTGAATTTCAGTCTGTCCAATTGAATTGTACCTGTCTCTTCCCCTGTAACGGGGCCCTGAAGTTGGTCAGCTCAGCTCAGGTGCCACTGGCTCAGTTACATGCAAACGCCACGTTTTGTGCAGTAAAAAGAGGAAAAATGGGATTCCTTACCAGATCCTTCTTCAGACAGAGCATCTCCCCAGAGCTCTCGTTGCAAAGCTTTGCGAGACGTGGCTTTTCCACTGTACCTTTTATCAGCTTCCAAGAGACAGGCTGAAGCTCTTTTCCTTATATTGCCAACAGGCAAAATGTCATCTGTGGCCTCGTCCTCAAACCTGTCAATCACTTTAGCAACTGTAGCTGTGGAAAGGGAAAAAAAAGAGAGAAAGGGTGTCTGAACTGAATTCCAGACTAGAGGAAGGAGCTGCAGGAAGGAGCCATGGGAAACTCCTCCTGTTCCTTCCTGGGGAATCAAAGGCAGAGACAAAGCCTCGCACCTGAATTTTGGGCAGATCAGCACCAATCCTGCCTACAGAATGAAGCAACACTTCAGACCCCGCAGGAGACAAGACAGCTCCAGGGATATTTTACAGAAAACATCCCGATTCCTCTGTGATAACCTTTGCAGGAGGAAGGGAGATGTGACATCAGTGACCAATTTCAACCCCTTCTCAGAACTCTGGACTTCTCCCTGTACAAACCAAAGCCTACTGAAGCCCTTCCATGGATCCAGGAGTGTCACCAGAACAATCTTCAGGTGGAGAACTCTGCAAAGCTGCCATGCCTTCCCTCACGTCACGAACTAAAAGAGAACTCCCAGTTCTGATGCACTTTGGCCTCTTGCTGTACACGAGCCACCAAAAAAAACCCCAACCCCAAAACACGAAACATTTTAGAAAGGCTCAACAGAGGAAACAATTTCCCTGTGGTTATTACCCTCCTTCATCCCCATCTTCTCCAGGCCGCAGAACAGAGCAGCCCAACCCTCCCTGTTCCCATTCATGTGCCAGACACCAAATTACAGGGTCAGCATCCCAATCGCTGAGCGCTCTCAGGGCGGGTTTGCAGATGTTAATGCCTCGCACTCGGTGTTGGCTTGAGGAGAGGGAGGGGGGCGCAAAAAAACCCCCCTAATGCTCACAACCAAAGCAACCAAACCTGATCTAAACAGCCACTGCAGCTCCGAGGGGACAGAGGCAGGATGGGCTGGGGGGCCCCAGGGACCTCCGGGAATTCTCAGCCCCGGCAACACGAGAGTGGGAAGATTCTTCCCTGCCCTGCCCCTGGAAGTGGGACCGCGATCCTGAGCGAACCCCGATCCTGAGGTAATGCCCGAACGAACCCCGGTCGCGGGAGCCGCGCTCCGCCCGCAGTTCGGGGGTCCCGGGGGTCCCGGCCCGGCCCGAGCCCCACACGCCG
>WEKX01016044.1:46975-59574 GCA_013390025.1 Pitta sordida
GGGTCCCAGCCCGGAGCGATCGGGGGATCCCGGGACGCTGCGAGTTCACCCCTCATTGCCTGGCGGGGTCCGGGCTGGGGTGCACGGTCGGGGCTACCAGTGACAAACAGCCTCCCCCAACCCCCCCCAAAGCCCCCTCCCGCTGCCGCGGCCCTCCCACCATCAACCAGGGGATGGTGGTACTGGGGGTGTGAGATCTGGGGTCTTACAGGAACGGTGGGATAAAGCGAAGTCCCATTAAATACGTAATGCAAAAGCTGACAATTACTGCTTTAGGTCAACATCGTGGGGTTTTAGCCCCTCCAGCCACACAGACCTGAATTAATTCTTTCCTCATCTGCTGTGTTAAACAGTTTGTGGCCTCTGTTTAAATCCCTCTTACGGCACCAAGAGCCAAAGGTTGGGTTTTCTGCTCAGCCCCAGTCCTTGCATTCAGCTGGATCCTTACACAGGATTTACACCAGAGTTACACAAACCACAGCGAATCCAGTGAATTTGAGCTCCTGGCCTAAAAAGCAGCAGCCAAGTGATGCAGAGGTGACCTGTGCAGTGTCAACAAGGACAGGTTCTGCCCACTGGCCCCTCTCCTGGCTCCTCTCTGGGCTGAGGTGGACCCACATCACAAGGAATCACCTGGAATTTGGGAACAGCAATAGAGAAGAGGCTGGCACATGTTTTTTTACAAGGGAGAAGGGACCGAGTTGCAGATACAGATCTGAACTTTAGCCCCCACAATGAGCAGCTTCAGGGGGTCAGCCTGGGCTCCAGGGTTTGGCCTTCCCACCACAGCGTCGGGATTTCACCTGCAAAGGACCAGCAGCCACCTGTGAACTCGAGGAGGATGATGCTTATCTGCATCAAGATTCCTCCCTGCTCCTTATCTGCCTTTAAATGCTACAAAAATGAATCCAGAGGCGCGGGCAGAGCGGGATGCTGGGATGCAGCTGGATCCCATCCCACAGCGCGGCTCATGCGGGCGGTTCTCCTACAGAGGGCAGAGGAATATCAGTAATTCCCATCGCCTCCAGCCTGGGCTCCCACCAGCTCCGGGGAAACCTGGGAGGCACCGAGGGGAACGGCTGGAAAATCCCAAACGTCTCCCCTCATTCTCAGCATCCCCCCCCTTGGGACCCTCCTTATGAACCCGGGGGATATTTGGGACTGTGAAGACAACATACAACTCCATTTATGTATATAAGTGTTTACTGAAAACACACATTTTCATGGCAAAAAAACCCTGCAAAACCTTGAAATACTCAACAGCATAAAATCCAACTTCTTTGTGTAGTTTGTATTTATTTCACCGTGACACAATTGATGGCTCTAGTGCTCTGCATAATCCAGGACGGGGAGGGTTTGCTGTCTCTCCAGCAACATGAAATTAAGCACTGGTTTTTATTTATTTATTTATTAAGACGGGGGTTTTATCAACCAGAAAACTTATAAACCAGGAAATACGCACAGTGTGTCTTCCCTGGCTTTGCTTCTGGATTTCCTTTTCTCCCTTTGAGTTTGTCTGGGTGTTGTTTCCAGATGCCAGCATAAACAAAGGGAGGAGCCTGGAGAAATAAATCCATGGAAAATTAAGTAGCAGGAACAAGTGCTTACCTGTGCAGTTACTTAGGAGTAACTAACGACTCACACATCCAAAGAACTAGTGCCAAGACTCCCCTGCATAATTGCGTTTTCAAACCTCTGCACTCTTAGAGTGAAGAAGGGATGTTCTCTACTCTCACAAATAATGAATAGCCCTGTTAATGAAGGGAGAGAGGCTTTTAGTGATGGTTAAATAAAACATACCCAGTCGAATTAATAAAAAATACACAGTGAGTTGCATTAGTCCTCTGGAGTAAAAAATGAGCTTCTTGAAGTCACAGTGGTTTTGCCACCGGGGCCAGTGGGATCAGGATCTCACCCACTGAGACTAATGGGACAATGGCTTCATATAAATCCCAAATCCAGCAGTGCATTAAAATCCACGTGGGTACAACTGGAAACTCGAGGGGTCCTGGCAGAGTTTATAGACCTGTTCCTTTTCTGCCCTGCATCCATCACTTCTGTCCATGGAGAACAAACCGTGTGCAGGGGGAACCCCCACACCCTGGGGTGTGCCTGGGGTTACCCAAACCCAGTGTCAAACAACCACAGGATCCACAATTTCTGATCAGGAGAACATAAAGCCACATCAAACAGAAATTGCAACACAGGAAAGTCGTGGATTGGTAAAACATTTCACCCCCTGAGCTGCTTCCTCCGCTGTTTATTCTCTCTCTTCCGCCTTTCACTTAGCAGGGTAATTAAATCAGACTCTTGGCCTCGGTTTTAATTTCTGCTTCACATGCCCTCAAACCATGCTGCCATGCCAGGGACTCATATTTTTACAAACCCCATATCAATACATTTGAATTTAAGGTGCTCCTGAAGCCTTTTTGTGCCTCACGGTGGGTTCCGTAAACCCCTCGGCCTGTTTATAAACTCCAGGCAGGAGCATCAGCCTCAGTGACACCCTTTCTTTGGCAGTTCCCCTCTTCATTTCACTTTTTATTTACCTGCCCGTTTGCTGACATGGAAATACTAACGCCCTAAACACAGAAGAGATAAATAAGGGAACGCTGAATAGTCTGTGCTGCAAAAAGGAGTTTTAATTTCTGCCACTCGGGGCCTTTGGCTGCCACGTATCCCTGGATTTGGAGACTCAGATGAGATGGAAGCTTTGGCAGGGATAGAGCATCTCATCCTCCTGTGTCTGTCTAATTACAGGTTATTAATACCAATTCATTTTTCAGAGCTGTTTTTTTACTGAAATACAGAAATAAACGTTGGGAATGTGAAGCTGCTCAGGCACCGCCACCGAGGGACCCTGTGCTGGTGCTGGGGCTGCAGATCCCAGTTTGTGCCGGGATTCCCAGCAGGAATTACCCGCCCCCGGAGCTGCCTCTGCCCAATTTAATTGCATTGCTTCGTCAACAGCACAATTTGACCCACATACAGAGGGCTCCGTGCTGGCCAAAAATAGCCACAAGCCGGGGCTGAGCTTATCTCCCCAACACTTTGGCTGGAAAATGTCATTTTTCCCAACTGACCTTTCTCATCTCGTTTAAAATTTTCCTTTTAAATCAGGAACACAATTTATCAGCAAAAAAGATTAAAAAACAAAAAAAAGATGAGAAAAAAAATTAGGCAGAAGCAGAAAAGAGCACACACAAACCGACCACTAAAACAAATTACATAACAGGAAATTTAGATTATGTACATTAAAAAATTCCTTATAAATATTTATTAGTGGTTTTCGTCTTTCTTTTCATTTCCTTGAGTACTTCTGATATTTCTGACCCATCACTCATTCAAAAAAACCCCACAATTGTTTTAAAGATTTAATCAACTCTTAATGGTTCTTACATCGAAAAATAGAAGGAATAGGCTGTATCTGACGAGATCCACAGCCTAAAGATGCTTCCAGCAGACAAGAAATTTAAAGGCCACCCAAAGACAATTTAAAAACTAGATGAAAACTGGTTTTAGATGGAGAACCCCCCCGCAATTTCCAGGCAGAAAAAACCTCCCCATGCAAACCCTACCTGTGCTCCAGACATGCCAGCCCAGAGATGCTCTGGAGATGCTGAGCACAAGCAAAGTGTGCAAGGCAACATCTGCCATGGGCTTCATCTCCCCAAATTCCCTGCAATCCCTTGGGATGCCTCTTCCTCCAGCTCTGCAAAAGCCAGGGGGTATTTTCCAGCCCAGGTTTCCAGCCTGTGCTGGGTGGCAATTCCCTCCCTGTACAAACCCCGACAAAATCACGCCAGACCTGTCCTGCCAACTTGGGCTCCTTGGTGAGCAGAGCCAAGGATTCCATTCCAAACCACGTGAGGTCCCAGCAGCCTCAGCAGAGGGTCAGACTGTGCAGGAAGAGGTAAAGCTTGCAGGAAAACCAATCAGGAAAAATATCCTTAATTCTTACACTTGCCAAAGCCACGCTCTGAGCAGTGCCCTGAGCACACTGAGGCAGAGCTGCCCCTGGATTTGGAGCCAGTCTGTGACAGAAGGTGTAAGAGAGCCCAGTCATGTCCCAGGAATGTCACACGGGAGGCCAAGGGATGCTCCAAGAACTGAACCACAAGATGCCAATGGAACCAACAACCTCCCTCTATCCAGTGATCCCACAGAGAGAGCATTGCAGCGACACCAGCCCCTGAGACTCCCCATCATCACGGACCCAGCAACCCCAGGGACACAGATTTAGAAATGTGGAGGCCGCCACGCCACAAAATCACATTTGCTCTTCAATTTCTGCCTTAAAATTCTGCATTTCATTTGTGAAAAACTCTCCAGGCAATACCAAACTCCACTTTCCAAGCACGACCCCGTGTTCTGCAGCTAAACCACCACAAATACTACAAATATCAACAAAGATGGCAATCCTGGAAGGATTTATAATCAAAATACATTTTAATGGTCCCATTAATTTAACTGATAACTTTATATGTATTTTGTTGGCATGAGGAATGCTGAGCACCCCAGTGCTCGGCAGACATTAAGAAAAGTCCTTCCAGAACCTGCTCCAGGAACAGAGTTCCCTGTTTCCAGCTCACCAGCATATAAGATAATTATTAATTGTTTAATTTTAATAGATGTGAATTTATCCATTAGGGGCAGTAAAAGAAATGGACGTTGTAATTTATTACACAGTATTTCGTATTTTAAGACTGTGAAAAGCCTAAAGACAACATCCTTGTTCAAGGAACAAATCCAGACTACGACAAAAGGAACCACTGCAATATCTGCCACTTCCTGTGGTAGCAAAAGTATCTAAAGCACCACTGTTAGTTTAAAATTCTATTTATTTATCAATTTATGTTGTGTATCCATCGCTCAGCATCAGGGCACACATATTAAAATAATATATAAAAATCATTCATCAACAAATCGTTAATTTAAGGACATTTTCCCCCCTGGGATACCGATCTTCCCAAAGCCCCTTCCATCCCCAGGCAGAGCCCTGAGCAAAAGGATCCCAGCAGGGCTGGGGAGGAAGGGGACGGGCAGTGACAGTGTGGGACAGTTTGGGCCAAAAGCAGCTGTTTGGCTGCTGGAAACTCAAGACATTTTACAGACGCTTCAATTAACCTCCAAAACATCTCCTCCACACGGATTAGCTCAGTGTGGGTAATACTCACAAGATGTGCCTCGAACCTTTTTCCTAGAGACGGGCACGTGTCTGGCACATGGGTTTGCACAAGTCTTCAGCCTGGCACGTCTAATCGCGAGGCTTCTGGTCCCTGCTCAGCCCATCCCAGCCCGGGTGAGCAGCCAGGATGTCGTGTCCCCTCCGCTGGGGCACAGCAACAAGGTCACGGGAACCAGCAGCGAGGAAAGATGAGAAGAGAGGAATTACTGCAGAAAACGCCGGTGGCGGCAGCAGGGCCGGGGAGCTGCGCCCTGGGCAGCCACGTCCCCTCAGCAGCACCGGCTCCTCCAGGCCCCGCAGTCAACGGAAAGGCTCTTGTAAACAAGGACTTACAAGAACCCAACGTGACAATGGTTTCAAAAGGAGTTTTGAGCGTGCAGTTGTTGCTGGATTAAGGCCCTCAGGAACGCCGAGCCCGCTCTGAGCAGCGCGGGACTCAGATCTGCGAAGGGCCGCGGCCTCCACAGCCCAGCCCGGCCAGGGACCAAGGACACCAAGGACACCAAGGACACCAAGGACACCAAGGACACCAAGGACACGAAGGACACGTTCAGCCTTGGGAATGGGAACAACTCCTGGGATTCCCCCGAACACAGGCAGAGCCTCTGTGGAAGGGACGGGAGTGCTGACAAAACCACGGGCTCTCCTCCCTCCCGTCCGTGGGCACTGACCTCAGCTGAACCGCATCGCTGCCCACACGAACACGGGATAAACTGTGCAAGGACCAAATCCAAGGGGAAAAAAAAAAGAATGAAACACCCCCCTCCCATCCCCCCAACACTTAGCGGGCATATTTTCTACAAAACAGGCCCGTTTGGTGAAATTCTCCTTTAAAATAATTGATTCAACAATAAACCAGCAGCCTAGACCAGAAGCACAAACAGCAGTATTTGTCTTGCCCAGATAAGTAGAATTTCGGAATAAATAAATCACCTTTGCTTACATAAATGCGAAGCACAGCAACAAAACATGGCAATAGTACAAAAGACAAATAAATGAGTTAGACACAGAGTCCAGGAGTTTTAAGAAGTCTCCCCTGTATTTAATAAAGCATGAATTATTTTTCTTTTTTAGAAACACTAACAGATCCCTTGCAGATAGGTTTTATCTTTATATTATTATTATTATATAAGACATTTTGTGTTTAAAGTGAACTATTGCTTCGTCTAGGTGGCCCCTCTGCTGGGCATAGAAATTAGGTAGTGAACAAAATCAAAAACCACCATTGAAAATTACAAACCATACAAGTTTAAAGCATTTTAAGTTAGGGGTTTTTTTCCCCCCCACACTCCAAAGAGATAAATAATGGAATCACTGGGGATATAGAAATCTGGGATTTAGCGTAAAATTCTGTGTCTACATAAAATAAAAAAGAAGCCCGAGCCACGGTTAGTTGAGAGAGGAAGGAAAAGATGCAATTACAGCCCATCCCATTCCATCAGCTCAGCAGGTGGGAAACATTCAACCCAGAGACTTTTCAGAACCGAACCTGGTTCTTTGTTCCTAACACAGGGCAAAGTCCTCTTGGAATCAATGACACTCCTGCTCTTGAAGAACTGAATATTTAGGATTCTGCAATGGTTTATAAAAATCTGGCGTTTCACAGGGCTCCGGGATTTTTTTTTTTTTGTATCATTTTTCTCCAAGAAAATGAGTCTGTATTTAGTGCAAAGCAAAATGTTCTCCCCCGCTGCCCTTTAAAGAAGTTCAGAAAGACCAAACGCTGTAAAAACAATTGACTTTGCCTCAGCTCTAAAAATAAAAAAGGATTAAAATTAGTTTCAGGACATTGAGGTTATGCTGTGTTCAAACCATCCAATTAGGGAAAAAACCCTAAATTACCTTTGGAGAATTAACTAAAAATGGATCAAATATAAACCCTCTCCTTGCAAGCATTTTACATTCACGACACATTTTTGTTGATGCATAAAACAACGTTTTCTCTTAGCACAGACCACGAATAACTAAAGGTATCTCCAGATTTGATGAGTTTCCAATTTAAAGATTTAATGGACAGCTTATCAGGGTATTTGGGCTTCAACAACTGAGGCTGGAGATGGAAGGAAAGGCTGGAGCTGCCTCTGGCCGCTCTCTGCATCGACACCAGCGTTTAGATTTCTAGCAAAGCAAAAGAGCTCGACAGGATTATCAGCAGAGTGGATCATTCTTTCTCAGGGCTATTTCACTCAAGAGAATCAATTTCGAAAATTGCTTTCAAACATCAAATGAAACACAAGTTATCTAAACATCAGATTTTCTAATTTTATTAAAAACGCACAAATTTTATCCAACATGTTTTCTTTCATACAGTGAATGGTCTAATATGCACTGGAGGTCACACAAGCTTAGGTTTATTCGAACAATAAAAGACATATGAGAAATTTAATATATAAAGAAAAAAGTAGCAGCTGTTGACTGCATATTTGACCATAAAATTTAAATATTTTGGACTTTCATTTTAAAGACACAAAAATAAAACCTGTGTGGGTCTATATAAGTCATATTAACAATTCCATGAATGTTCAACAGGACTAAAAATTAGCAAAGATGTTTGTCTTTTTTTTTTTTTTTTTTTTAAACCTTGTAACACTTTTTTAAACACCTTCTCGGGTTGCTGGTGCAAAGCACCTTACAGTATTTGTGCTATATATTTACTTTATTTGGCAACTGTCTGGGTTTTGTGGATTTTTTTTTTTTCTCTTTGCCTTCTGTAAACAACACCTTTTACAAACTAGCACAGTGAACCACAAGCCCTGCAATCTGTTAGAACATCTACAGAAAAGAAAATGAACTGTTTTGGTTGGTTGCTCAAAAATCTTTTGCTTTTGAACAAGAGGTTTTTCTAAAACAGGATTTACTAGTAAAACATTGAGCTCCTGAATTTAACATTAGACGTAAACAGTTGACTGTTTTTTAGTTCAATAGAGTCTTTTTTTTTGTTTGTTTTTGTTTAGCTTTTCTCTCTCTCTGTGAAGGTAGAATACTTTTTGTTTGTTTGTCTGTCTGTTTGTTTCAAGTCATTTTTCGTTAGAGGTCTGGGTGGTGACCTTTGCTATGATGAGGAGGTTTTGTACGTGTAGCTTTGTGAAGGTAGAAGAGTTGGTGCTGAGGGCTTAACATTTAGTATTTGCCTTTTTTTTTTTTGGAAGAAAAAAACAAACAAACAAAAAAAAAACCACCACGAAAACAAACAAAACAGAAAAAGGAAAAAAGAAAGGAAAAAAGAAAAGTTGTCCCACCTGATCGTCAGCAGGCTGAAATGGCTGAAGCTAAAAAGAGTTTCTTGGTGCCGAACTTTCTGAGAGACAAAAATGAACAAACAGATTCATAATGGCAGAACCATCCTTAACCGGGATCGCTAGAGAGTTCTTGAAGCTTTTTTTTTCCCTTTTCTTTGACCTTTCCTTCATTCAATTATTAATTTCCTATTTTTTTTTTAAACGAGAAGTTTCTAAGGATTTGTGGCTCTTAGGATGACATCCAACAGGGTAAATCAAACTTACGCCATCCCACGGGACGGCAGCACTTTTTACTGTACAGCTTCCCCAGTTCCTTTGTCAATGGTACAAAAAAAAAAAAAGTCCCCTCGCTTGTTTGATACAACCATAACATGTGGATTGTCCTGGTCTAGAGCAAAGCTTTGCCTTGGAGCGATTGGATTCAGTTCGTTCCCAGGGTAATATTGTCTTAGGGCAGGAGAGGTGTTATATTAATTCATTTCTGTACACCATAACAATAAGCAGACTAGATGATCATCACTTACTTAGACCCAGTTTGTGTTAAAGCTACCACACAGCCGCTTCGTTCATTTCTGGTGGGTGGGACAAGTGATTGCCGTAGTTAGCACCACCGTTGACGGATATCGACGAAAATGGGGGGCTGGGGCCAAAAACTTCCGCGGACATGGAGTGCAAGGACCCGGGCAGGTTGGGTTCGGGGCTGGGCGAGTCTCCCGGGGGGTGCGACATGATGTCAGTGAAGCGCTGAGCCTCACTGGAGGGGTGATGTCCGGGCAGGGGGTGGTCCATGGCCCCCAGGGGGGTGCCCGACGGCCCCGAGGAGGGCACGAAGGGGAGATCCACGGGGGTCTGCGCTTGAGACGAAGGCGGTCCTTGCGGGAAGAAATCGTAATTGCTTCCAGGGCCGTAATACTCGCTCTGATAATCTGGCGGACAAGGAGAGACAGAGGGAAGGTAACAGGCGGGTCCCCGAGGGGGAAGGACACGGGAGCGCTCCCACGGTGGCGCGGTTGGGGGGCGCGGGGTGTCACCCAGGAACCCGAGGGGTAAACATGTTACAGGGCTGGCCGGGTTCCGGCAGCCCCGGGACCACCTTCCCCCAGAGCAGTGGGGGCTCCGACACGAATCAGCACCCCGAAAACACCGGGCGAACACCGGGAGAACACCGGGAGAACACCGGGGGAACACCGGAGCCAGCGGCCTCGGGTGCGGGGGAGTCCCGCTGCGGGTGATGGGCGGCGGGGAAAGCGGGCGGGACGGGTCCGGGACGGCCCCGGGACTGCGGGGCAGCGCTGCCCCAGCCGAGCCAGGAGCCCGAGGTGTCCCCGCGGGTGTCCGCGCATCCCGGCCCGGAGCGAGGAGGGGCCGCGGGGCAGCGCGTTACTCACCCCCGTAGAAGGAGAAGGGCCCGTTGGGGATGAGCTCCCCGGGCTCCAGCCGATCCACCAGCGGCCGCATCCTGCGCGGGCTGCGGAAGAAGGCGTGTCGCCGGGCGCCCAGCGCGCTCAGCTGCTTCATCCGCCGCTCCTTGGAGCGCCGGTTCTGGAACCAGACCTGGGCGGGAGAGGAGCCGGTCACGGGAGCCAAGGACGAGCCGCCGCCCCGCGCCCCACTTCCCGTCCCTATCCATCCTCATCCCCATCTCCATCCCCATCCCAGGGTGCCGCTTTTCCCCTTTCCCGGTCTCCTTCGCCCGGCGCGCCCCGAGCCCCGCTCCTTCTCCTTGCAAATGGGGCCGAACCCACGCGTGACGGCGGCCCCGCTCCCCGTAGGCTGCAGGTCAAGAATGATTGAGTTAATTCTTATTACCCTGACAAGATTACTGCTAATTACCCTCACACTGAGCCTCTCCAATCTAACCTCGTCTTTAATGGTCCTTTAACCCCCCATTACCCCAGCGCCGCGGGTTTATAAACCTTTTAATAATTCCGACGCATTGTCATTCTTATTTACCCATTAACCCCTCACTTTTCTGGTTATTAATTTCGATACTATCTGCAGCTTCTTTAGGACTTTTGCGAATAAACCCGCGTCTCTCTCTCCGCCGACCGGCCGGGGCCGGGAAGCCCCGGGAAGCTGCCGGGCTGCCTCGGAAATAACGATTTNGCTGGCCGGGTTCCGGCAGCCCCGGGACCACCTTCCCCCAGAGCAGTGGGGGCTCCGACACGAATCAGCACCCCGAAAACACCGGGCGAACACCGGGCGAACACCNCCGGGCGCCCAGCGCGCTCAGCTGCTTCATCCGCCGCTCCTTGGAGCGCCGGTTCTGGAACCAGACCTGGGCGGGAGAGGAGCCGGTCACGGGAGCCAAGGACGAGCCGCCGCCCCGCGCCCCACTTCCCGTCCCTATCCATCCTCATCCCCATCTCCATCCCCATCCCAGGGTGCCGCTTTTCCCCTTTCCCGGTCTCCTTCGCCCGGCGCGCCCCGAGCCCCGCTCCTTCTCCTTGCAAATGGGGCCGAACCCACGCGTGACGGCGGCCCCGCTCCCCGTAGGCTGCAGGTCAAGAATGATTGAGTTAATTCTTATTACCCTGACAAGATTACTGCTAATTACCCTCACACTGAGCCTCTCCAATCTAACCTCGTCTTTAATGGTCCTTTAACCCCCCATTACCCCAGCGCCGCGGGTTTATAAACCTTTTAATAATTCCGACGCATTGTCATTCTTATTTACCCATTAACCCCTCACTTTTCTGGTTATTAATTTCGATACTATCTGCAGCTTCTTTAGGACTTTTGCGAATAAACCCGCATCTCTCTCTCCGCCGACCGGCCGGGGCCGGGAAGCCCCGGGAAGCTGCCGGGCTGCCTCGGAAATAACGATTTTAAAGGTCGTCGTGGTTTCCCCCGGCCCCGCAGTGTTGGAGGTGCCGGGCACCGGCCGCTCCTCGCCCCCGCACCTCCGCAATCCCCGGAGCTGTCCCCGGTGCCCGGGGGACACGGTACCTGGATGACCCGCATGTTGAGGCCGGTCTCCTGCGCCAGCTGCTCCCTGATGTGCCGCGTGGGTTTTGGGGTGGCCGCGAAGGCGGCTTTCAGAGTCTCTAGCTGTTTGGCTTTGATGGTGGTGCGGGGTCCCCGCCGCTTGGCCCCCAGGTTCTGGTCGTCGTTTTCGTTGCTGCCCGTCTCCTTGTCGGACACGTTGGCGCTTTCCGAGTCCTTGGCGTCGTCCTGGGAGGGGTCTTGAGAGTCGGGGGACAGGCTGGGGTCACTGCCGGTGGTGGCTGGGGGAGAGCAAACCGGGTCACCATCAGCCGGGGATAGCCAGGGGGAAAGAGCGGCCGCGGGGGACGGGCCGCGGAAGGACCAGGGGAGGGGAGGAGAGAAAGGAGAGGAGAAGGGGGAGAAGGAAAAGGAGAGACAAGAGTAGAAATGACAGGAGAAAGAAGGGAGAAGAGAAAGGAGAGAAAAAAGGAGGAAGAAAGAAAGGAGAGGAGAAAGGAGAGGAGAAAGGAGAGGAGCATCTCATCCCAAGGAGCAGCCGGGGCTGACCGAGCACATCCCCGCCTGCATCGCCCGGGCCGCGCTCCCTCACCTGAATGCAGGCTGTTTTCTTTGGCAGTATTGCTGTTGTTTAGGTAATCTTCTTTGCAGACAAACTTGTTCTCGTCTATGATGTAGAGCTCCTCGCCGGTCGAGAGTTGCTTGTTACACATCATACACGTAAAACAGTTCAAGTGGAACACTTTGCTCCGCGCCCTGCGGACCAGGTCGCTGGGGGAGATGCCCTGGGCACAGCCCGCGCACTTGGTCCCAAAACACCTGCGGAGAGAGGCCGGGCAGCGGGTCAGCAGAGCCCGCCGAGCCGCGGGGTCCCGCATCCCGCCCCGCGGCCTCCGCTCGGCCACGCAGGACGGAATGAAATGAAACACAGCATCCCCGCAGAGCGCTCGCTCTTCCTAAGCAGAATGCCTGGTATTATACCTTTTAAAAATAAAAATGAAACCTGGCCTGGGCAGGGGCGAAGGGCCGCGGGACTGATGAATGTGCGGCGTCCCCTCAGCCCCGACATTGCATTAATGACACTCTAATAAACATCACGCAGAAATTCCATTTGTTCAGGACATTACTACCGGGCCCGGCCGCGCTCCGGCCGCCGGTGCGGGCAAGGCGGGTGCTCGGAGCCGGGGGATGGCGGGGTCGGACCCGCACGGGGGGGTCGGGGGCCT
>WEKX01016044.1:61127-79682 GCA_013390025.1 Pitta sordida
TTCCTCCGTCGCAAACGGCGGGGACCGAGGGCGCGGGGTGTCCGGGGATGTGCGGAGCCGAGCAGAACCCCGCGGCGGGCCGCATTTCCCGGGAGGAGCGGTGTTGCGGGGCCGGGGTTGTGGCCCAGGGCGCTCCGACGGGGCCGCCCCGGTAAGGAGGGGACGGCGGGCCCGGGGCCACCCGGTCGCCCAGGGCAGAGCGAAGGCTCCGATAACTTCGAGATGGTTCCGTTCCCGGCCCTCGCAGCGCCCGTGCGGGGCCGAGCGACAGCAGCCACCAGGATGTACCTTTTTAACTTGGCAAAAACAAAAAAAAATTAATTCGCTTTTACCTTCCAGGGGCCGGTCGGTACCGGGGCGGTGCGGAGGGACGAGGTTTCTCTTTTCCTTCGCGCTTTGCCGCCCGGCGGGAGCCACCGATCCGGGAAGGTGTCGCCGCCTGGCCCCGGGTTCCCCGGCCCGTCCCTCCCCGTCCCCGGGGGCCGCGGCCGGGGCATTAGGAGGGGAAGGGCGGCTTGAGCGGCCCGAGCGTGCCCGGGGTGCCACACACGGCTGAGAGCCGGGGGTCACGGAGGCCGCAGCATCCCCAGCCTGTACCCACCGCCTTCGCTCTCTTTCACGTCTGTTTTCCCTTGTCCTTAAGGGGAAAACAAAACCCCAAAACAACGGGGGAGGGATAAATTGTAGGATGAAAAGGAAGGCAGGAAGCCCCCTCCGCGCCCTGCCCGCCGTTCCATGCGGGGCGCAGCCGGAACCGGCGGGGATGCGGAGCCTCTCCGGGCCGGGAGAGCCAGTTCCCGGGGCTGTCCCCTGGCCGAGACGTCCCCTCGGAGCTCCCGCGGGTGTTTAAACGCCCCGGGGCTACATGCGCAATATCATCTTTGCCCCCCTCGCAGGTCCCCCCTGTGCGGCCATCCCCGCCCCGTCGGGGCGCGCACCGGGCGCGCAGCGCTCCCCCCGCGCGGCTGTTGGTTCGCTTCGCCGCCGCTCTCGGGGATCAATAGAGCCCTGGGCTCCCCCCGCCCGGTGCCCCCGCACATNCCCTGCTCCCGGGGGGGGGGCACAGACCGCTGTCCATCCCCCTCCCCGCGGGATCGGGGCACACTCGCACCGCTGTGGTTACCTGTGGGGCTCTCCCACCCTCCCCACCACACGTACCCCCCTCCCCCCCCCAAAAAAACCCGCTCGGGAGAGGAAGCAGCTCAGACCGAGGGGAGGGGACCGCGGGGTGCCCCCCCATCGCCCCACAGGGACCGTGACCCAGAGCAGCCGTTCGAGAGATGAAAGTACCGCCCTTATTTCCAGCAGGATCCCAAAATCAAACCTCGCTATTCCCGGGCTCCCTCTGCCCCGCGGGACACGCGTGGGGCACCCACGGGAGCCCGAGGTGGGGGGAAAGTCCCCCAGGGCCACGGGGATGGGCGGCACAGGCTCCTCCTGGGGCCGGGCGTCTTGGACAGGGTGGATTTTTGTTTGTTTGTTTTTCATTCTATTTTACAATTCGCCCAGGTCTGTTCGCGGCCGGGTCCGAGCGCCCAGCCACCCACATCCCGAGGGGAACCAACTGGGATGGCCCGGAGCAACCCTGCCCGGCCTCGGGGAGGGACATTAAAAGACTAAAACAGGAAGAAAGAAAGTAAGCAAAGAGAGAAATGAAAAGCTGTTTAAAAAAGGGGACATTTAAAAAGAAAAAAAAAAAAAAGACAAATTAATAGAGGAAAAATAATAAAAAAGAGAGAGTGAAAGTAAAAGAGTCAAAAAGGGCATTAAAAACAGAGTGAAAATTAAAGGATTAAAACCCACCCCAAACAGTGACACTAAAAAAAAAGACTCAAACTCTAATTAATTTTAAATCGAATACAGAATGGGAGGGGAAAAAAAAAAAGCAGTCCCTTTCAGACGAGTTTAAATTTGCATTTTATTGGCGTCGTTGGCGTCTTTTTAGTTAACCATCACCCTGTTTATCATCCCCCCTTCCCCACCGCTGCGCTCGGTAATGGGATTTCTCTCTCCGTACAAACCCCGCAGCCCGTTCGCCGGGGACCACCACGGTGCGGGGCACCCCCGCAGCCCCAGCCGGGCGAAACTTCCCTCCCGAGCGCTCACAGGCTCCGTCCACCACCTTCATCCTCCGCCAGCACTAAGTTTTACCTCTTTCCCCATCTATTTTTAATTCGATTTTATTTTTTTTCCCCTCCTTTTTACCCTTTCTCAACGCACCGGGGATGACAGCGGGCTTTGAGCGACCGGCGGAGCTGGGCACCGGCAGCATCCCCGACGTGGAGGGAGGCAGGGGAAGGCCCCGAGCTCCCGTTCCGAGCCCTCCGCATCCCGTGGAGCTGCCCGGAGCGACCCCCGGCCCTTGGAGAAGGTGGGGGTCCCATCTCTCCCCCCCCTCCCCACCACTCTCCCCCGCAGAAAGAGCGCCTCCGCCTGATTAAATATATATGCGGTTAATGCACTATCCAAATATTGAAGTTAAGATGTAATTAAGTCTGTAGAACATCCCCGCGCAATAAACCCCATTGCTGGACAGGATCCATCGCCGGGTTTGTTTTAAAAGAGCTGGAGGAAAAGAAAAAAAAAAAAAAAAAGAAGATCTTTAAATTATGTATTAGAGGGTCCCAGTTTATCCTGCCACACTCGGGTCGATGCTGAGGGTAAACACCGCACCGTCCCCCCCGGCTCCGCTCGCCTTCCCCTTTTCTTTTATTTCTTTTCTATTTATTTTCCTTTTTCTTATTTGTTTTCCTGCCCCCCTCCCCCGTGATTAGCCCTCCCGGGTTTCTTGCCACGTCGCTAAATGTTGTCGCTTACACTCCAAGCTCATGCATTGTTTATGGGAAATATAGTTAATAAATAATTACAAATCCGAGGTGTGCGGCTCTGCTTCTGACTGACGGCCAAGTGCCCGGGAAGGGGCCGGGGGTGGCCGGGAGGTCCCCGAGTCCCCCCCGGGATCGGGGCAGCCTGGGGGGCTCCGGGGTGAGCCCGGGGCTGCGAGAGCTGAGCGGGATCCTTCACCTCGCTAAAGGGCGGATAAAAGACGAATAAAAGAGCAAAGAAAGAAAAGTGGAGAGGTGGTGAGGGCGAGGGGTGATGGGGGGGGGGAACTATAAAAAAAGAGGGTGAAGCGAACCCCCGGAGGATGCACGGCTCCCGGCTCATCCATCTTCATTGTCTCCGTGTGTGCAAAAGCAACTCCAGTCTAAGGAAAAGCCACTATCAAAGCCATGGCTTTATTTTATATCCTATAGATCAGGAGGGAGGCAAAGCTTTATTTTCGCCCAGAGACAGATATTTTATTTCTCTCTTACGGTTTTATGTGTGAGAGATGTCAAAAAGGTAAAATAGATTGCTAATGCATAGGCAAAACGAAGCTGTTTTGGCATGCTCTGTGTCAGGAGGGCTCCCGGGGAGCGCGGGCTGGGGATTTAGGGCTGATGGGGGACTCGGGGGGATTCTGCTAAAACATCTCTCTCCATAAATCCAGCCGCATGGTCAGCGCGGGCGGGAGAAGGAGTTTTAAAGGGGAAGAGCCGGAGCGCGGTGGGGCGGAGCGGGGTCCCCGCTGTCCCCCGGCCCGGCCCATCGGGGTCCCGGGGGTCGCCGCGGTTCTTCCCATCGCTTCTCCCGGCGGGACAAAGCGCTCCCGGCTCATCCCGCCCGGCCAAGACGCGCCCCCAGCACCCCCCAAACCGCCTCCTCGCCTGGATTTATTTTATATTTTTCCCTAAAACAAGCCCCCATCCCCCGAGAATCGGTCTAAGCCCCGGAGCGGCGGCTGCTCAGCAGCTGCCTCCCCGACCCCGGCAGCGGATCTGCGCGGACCTTTTCCAAAGTTAAAATATATCTCCCCAAGCTGCAACAATTTTCATACTTTTTGACCTCGGGGATTTACTTAGCACGTTAAGTTCAAGGCTCAGAAGCCCAGGGCTATTACTCATTTAGGCACTCCCACCACCAACACTTTTCACCACATATTTTATCATTTGACTTCCTGGCTTAAATTCATGTTATGGCAAATAATGGATGGTAATACTTTCCCCCTTCCCCATGTTAATTGTCTTGTCTGACAGCCTCCGCATTTGAAGTGATTTAAAGCAAACAAGGGTGCAGCGAGAGCAGGAGACAAACCAGCACAAAACCTCTGCGGGAGCCCTGCGGCTCTGGCTCTTCCCTCCCAGGTTGGGGGCTGGATCCAGAGCACAGCAAAGCCCCCCCCTCCCAAAAAACCCCCATCTCCCAGCTCTTGCTGGGGTCACTGACGTGCCCCCGCTTCTCCTCAGTGCCCTGCAGCCCCTGGGGTGACATGGGGGGGCTCCTCTGGCTTTGCTGCCCAAAGCGTTGCTTCCTTGAGGAGGCTGGAATGGCGAATCAAACCAGAGCTCTATTTGCAAATTAAAAAAAGGAAGGTGTAGTTGATTAGCAAATTAATTATTTCAGTACCCCCAGGATTATATTGTTTTTCTAAGTTCTGTGGGCCTGTGTAATTTACTAATTTCACAGTCGCTGAACTTCCCTGGGAATGAGAGGGGATCTCACCCCCCTGTCTGACACGTCGCCGGGATCCTGCAGCGGCTCTGCCGCCGGGGTCGGGGGGGAAGAGGGTGCTCAGATTTTTCCCTCTGCTCCTGTCACCGACCTGCTGCGTGACCCTGGTCAAGTTCTGAGGGTGGACAGTGCCTTCCTGCCCGACAGAAGCCGCTCTTCCTGCTTAGAAAGGAGAAACCACACGGGCTCTCCTCTACCCAGCGCTGTCACTGGTTTCCCGTACCCATATGGAAAAAGGGCTGTTGTGTTACTTGTCCTTCACAAGGAGCTGGAGAAGGGGATTCCCAGTGTGAAAGGGTTTCTGTCAGCAGCAGAATGTTGGATTTTGGTGTCTGACATCACCGTCGCACAGATCGTTTGGGAAAAACAACTGAAATCCAAACAAACGGGATTATGTAAAAAAAAAATAAAAAATTCAGGGATAATATGTCTGCAGTGGTAGGAGTCCAGCACTGCCTCAGATGCAGGAGCAGAGCTTAGTTCAGGGTGATAAAACAGCATCACCTGGACCAGGTACCACAGGACCACAGCCCTCCCTCGCCAGGTGAGACAATGAATTCCGAGCTCCTGGCCGTGTAATCTCTGTCTGCTCAGTCCTGACCCCCAACTAATCACCTATTTATAGATTCTGTAATTTGTTATGGTACTATATAACATTCTATTTATACAGGCCTCTATTTTAAGGGTTCTGAGAGGCCACAGAGGCTCTGCCCAACCTGCCCTTCCTCCTTTATCGGCCACACACAAATCCGGGCAGCTGGGTTGTGCAGTCTGAGCCTAACAAAGTTCCAGGCTCCTGGGGGCCTCCAGCCCAGCCCAGAATTTTACCTGCCTGGGCCAAGGTGAGAGGCAGCCACGGTGTGGGCGCCCATGGCTCCAAGTGCTCCCCCACCCCTGCCCCGGGTGTGTGGGGGCAACCAAAGGGGTCACGGCTGGCTCCAGGCAGGGCTCGTTAGCGCTGCTCTGCCTCTGGAACCTGAGCTGCTAATCAAGCATCACCACCCCACTGGCATGGAACTGGAGCACTGCAATAAGGAGATGTGACCAAACACATTGTCTTATTAAAAAATGCACATTTAAAGCCTCTGTTTCCTTCCCCTCCTCCGTGAGCGATGCTCCAAGTTTGGCTGAGGCGCTCACAGCTCATCTGGACACCACAGTGAGGATGTGGCACACACAGCCACACCCCCGCTGCTCTGAAGTGCATCAATATACTGTGTTCAAGCTGAAAAAACACAGATCATTCGGGACTAGAATGTGACATTTCACTAGTTTCCACTAATTTTTCCAGGAGAAGCCAGGGGTGAGCTCTGTGCCCATGAGGGTCCTGCCTGCCACTGCCCTGCTGTGCCCTGCAAGTCCCCACACAGGGCACACACGGGCACTACCAAGGACCATGCTCACTTTAAAACACACATATTGTTCTAAAAACCTCCCTTCCTTGGCATCCTTGTGGCTGTTATTCCATCTGGGCCTGGTGATCCCTGCCAGCGTCACTGTGTTGGCGCAGGAGGGCACAGAGGGGAAGCTGGAGATGGGCACAACCCAAACCTCCCAACTCCCACCTGGATGCACTTCACCCCCCAAATTCCATCACCCCTCAGCTCCCTTTTTTACTGCGCTCCTTGGTGGGCAGGATGAAAAACAACCCTCCAGACCGTGTCTGTGTTGGACTCCCCAGGGCCGGAGGTGGCTCCAGGGCCTGGCACAAGGGGCCATTTCACTCCACCTGCACTGGGAACACAACCCCACGGTGGCATTATCATTCCAGAGTGGCAAAAAGTCACACAAAAGGTTTCTCACCCCTGGCTTTGTCATGCCAGAGGCCGAGCTGGCCTTTCCCCTGGTGGGTCAGCGCTCAGTTGTGTGCTGAACTCCTGGCAGCTGCCTGGGAACATCCCGCGCTGCAGCCGCTGCCTCAGCTGCTCCCAGAAACACCCACAGGGCTCCAGAGCCAGCTGGGAGCCACCACCCCCTGCTCCTCTCCCTTCCCATAGCCGCTCTTGAGTCACCACTGAGTCCCCGGGTTTGTCACTCCTGGGCTGTGCCCCTCTCACCTCTCTGTATCCGCAGGTGGATGTGCAGAGCTGACACATCCAACCCCAAACCAGCAGAACCACAAAGGCACCGGAGATTTTTCCTTATAAACCACTAAACCTCGTTCCACAAGCAGAGCCCCTTATTTATCCACGCTTCCTTTGGGAGAAACCCCGAACCCCACCGAAGAGGTTCACAAAATATCTTCCTCCCGCCTGTGAAATGTCACCGTTGTCACTGCAGCCACGGGGCTGTTCTGTGCTGCTGGTGTCACCTACGTATGAAAATGGAAACTTCCAGGCGGCAGAATTCCCTACCCATGTGTTTTTTGGGGTTTTTTTTCAGCCATTGAAATAAAATCGACATTGGTGCAATTAGTTAATATTTGTAAAGCCTCTAAGGTTGCAGAATAAATGTCTGAGAGAATTTCTCGTGGTTATTAGATAAATGTGTTAATAATAACACCGGTGGCTGGTGAGGAGATGTTGCTCCTAATGATGTACGATTTATTTCCTTCAGGGTGTGCTAATAAACAAAACTCATTTTTAAATTCTGGTGTATTTATTCTACACATGCCCTCAGATCAGCTGAGTTTCTCTCCCCGCATCATCGTCATCCTCATTAACACTTGTGCTACGGATTACAGGGAGCCCCCTTCAGAACCCAAACTGAGGGCAGGAGAGAGGGAAAAATCACATTTATCTTGAAAATACACATTTTCCTTATTACCCCTGGAATCAGGAAATGCACCTTTGGAGGTGTGTGCCCAGCTACCTGGGGGATCTGGCCAGGGAAAAGGGGCTCTGGGAAGAAATTCCAAAATAAAAAAATGAAATTAATCTCTATCACATGGCAACTTGTTTGTCTTTCATTGCCCTGATGCGTTGCTGCTTTTTGTGTGTGTCTAAACCCCCGAGTTGCCATGAAAACAAAAAATTGTAGTTTAAACAACTCTGAAATGGTCATACAGCCAAAATATATGCATTAGATCCTAAACCTTCCATCAGAGAGCTCAGCTGGAATTTTTTTAATATAAATCTGCGAAATATAATTAAATTGGTGATGGTAAAAAAAAAAAAAAAAGCAAAGAAAATAAAAGAGACAACCCAGTCCAAACCTTTATAAGGGTATTTCAGCCATGCTGAGGTTCCTTTTCCATAAATGTTAAGCAGACATCTGTAAACATAATTGGAATTTACTGCACACGTGAATAACTGCATATAAATGAGCCTGGATCGTTGGGGTTTAAGAAAGGGCTGCAGGTTCCCCGCCTCGTCGACAAGACGCCGCCGTTCCCACCACACAGCCCAGCTCAATTCCAAATGTCAATTTTCTACATTTTAATTTTATTTATTTATTTATTTATTGCCTGGTTCTTGCCTTGTTACATTTATCATAAAGCCTCTCCAGATGAGGCATTCTGCTGAATTTCGTGCGTTGCCAGGTTTGTTTACCAGGCTGGTAGTTATTCTTTTGGAAAATGCAGGGTGGTATTGTCAGGGATGGCTTAATATTAATGACGGAGACCTGGGCAGCGGAGAGAGCGGAACGAGCACAACTTCATTTCACCATTTCCTCATTTTTTCCCCCATATTTCCCCCTCTTTCTTCCCTTTTCTCTGCCTTTTCCTTTGTTATGGGCAGGAGCCCTCTGGCCCTAAACCTGTGGCCAGATCCTGTTCTGCCATTGATCAAGATCATTGATCAAGTCTATGGAAAAACATCCAACTTGTGTGGCTCAGGATCAAGCTTTTAAGCTCTCACTTCACTTTATTCCCGAGGGCTGGGAAGTCCTAGTTAAGCCACAGTGGCACCTGTGCACCAAGATGAAGGTGTCTTTCCATCCTCCAGGTCTGGTGGAAAGGTGGGAATGCCCGGGAGCACCAGGGAGGGCAGGAGGGACGTGGTGAACCTGTGAAGCCTTGGCTGGGGAGAGGTGTACATGTAAACACATGTAATTCAGATAAAACAAGGATTATTTCAGATCTGAACAGTCAGTCAGGAGTGAGATTGTCACAGAGCCTCGTTGTGTGACAGCCCCACTTTCTGTGGATTTAGTGAAAACAAAGGGTTGTGCCCGTGCCCAGGCACACGCTGACACCCAACCCAAACCAGCTCAGCCTTGGGCTGTGGATTTACAGGAGCAAATTCAACCAACCCCAGCAGTTCAAAGCAAAGGTGAGGAGTTGGGCTCAATAATCCTTGGGGGTCCCTTCCAACTCGGGATGTTCTATGAAATATGACCCTGAAATCCACTGGACTGAGGCACCAAAATGCCATTGGACCCACACGCCCCCAGACTGGGGAGGGAGAACATGGCAGAGAAAAAAGGGGCGAAAACTGGAGGAGGAGAAATCCCTCCCACCCTAGAATAATAATAAATAAATTTAAAAAATTATGAAATGTAAATAAAAATAAGCCCCTGGATGAGGCTCCAACCCTGATCCCAGCTCTGTTGAATTCCAGGGAAGACTCCAGGGTGTCTGTGCACTTGGTGGAGCCAAGGAGGTGCCACTGGCCAAAGGTGACCCCCAGCCCAGGTGGGCAGAGGACCAACCCCGCAAAGGGGCCGGTCCTGCCGGGGCACGATGGGTGGCAGTTCCCGACAGTTCTTTGGGACACCGGCCCCTGTCCCGCGTGTGATTTATCCCACTGTCACTCTTCAAAGGCGCAGTTGTTGCCCATCCGTCTCTCTGTTTGTTTGGAGGGGCTGCAGGAGGCGCTGGGACCCCCCCGGGGGGAGCTTCTCACCTTGACTCGGAGCTTTCCAAGGGATGCTCCCGGGATCGGGTGGGCTGACCTGAATTTAACCTTTCCCGGAGCCCTGCGTTTGCTGCGGAGGGGAGGCCAGAGGGGTGGCAGCCCCGCCAGAGCCGGCGACAAACTGCTGGCGTGGTTTGGGATGCGGGAGGTGACACGGGGGAGATGGAGGAGGTGACACCGGGGGATGCAGGAGGTGACACGGGGGGATGCAGGAGGTNGGGGGATGGAGGAGGTGACATGGGGGGATGGAGGAGGTGACACGGGGGGGGATGGAGGAGGTGACACGGGGGGATGGAGGAGGTGACATGGGGGGGGATGGAGGAGGTGACACAAACACATCCTGGCCAGAGCGGGGCTTTGGGCCGCAGCATCGATGAATCATGGGGGTGCTGTACCTCGCTTCTCCTTGGGGAAGAGAAGAGGGAAGGAGAAAGCAAAAATAAGCAAAAAATGAAACGAAAAGCTTCTTCTTTATTAGTTTATTTTGTTTCTTGTTTTTGTCCCCGACGAAGAAAAAAAAAAAAGATGGATTTTTGGTCTAAACTCCCTGACTGATCTGGCCCTACGATCTCACAAGTCATGAGTTTTAGTCTGACTCTGTGAGGGACGGGATCCAGTCCCACATTTCCCTGCCTGCACCGACCTGTGGTCACCTCTGAGCCTCCCCAGTCACGCTCCTATGGCACAACACTCATTTTATCAGTCAAAATTATCATTCAAAATGAGCAACTAAGATTGTTTTTTCCCCCAGGTCATTCCAATTTCTTCCAATGCATCTCTTTGATTTTAGCGTCAAAGAGATTTTCTCTCTTCTCAAGTTGTTTTCACTTAAAAAAATAAAAATAAAAAAGAAGTCCTAGAGCACCAGGCAGAATAATAAGTAGGGTCACTACTTAGTCACAGAATGACCTGAAATTTCTCCAGGGAAACATATTTTTCACTGAAAAATACAGGAAAAATCTGTATGAAAGTTTTTCCTTGACATTTTCTTGGTTTAGAGGGAACAAGAGAGCAATTTTTCCCCATCACTTGCACAGTTTGTTATTTTTTCTTCCCTCTCTCTACTCAGCCTCCAGAGTTTCCTCCAGGATGGACAATAAGGGAAAAAAACCAAAGGAAGAGCAGGATGAACAAAGCTTTGGGAACCACTGGGACGTGAAGCTGGGCCAGAAATCAAAACCTGACCCTGCCAGTTGCTTCTGTCTGGGTTTTTCACGCCCTCCTGCCAACCCAGCATTGTGCCAGGGGGTCTGTCACATCGAAACACACGGGATTATCTGTTATACTTCAATACCTATTACATAGATTTAGCTTTAAATGTTCTGTAAATCACAGCAGAAATAACGAGCGCCACACGCCACAATCAACCAACACGAAGTCAAGACTAAAGTTTAAAAAATATATATTGAAAAGAGCCCCCCATGCCTCCCGAGCACCTCTTGGACACACCATTTCCCAAACCACCCAAACCTCAACATCCACCATCCCTGGGATGGGGGTGCCTCGAGAATCACAGGGGTAGGACTTGCCCGAGAGCTTTGTCCTGGTGAGGGCTGGGGGTCTGCACCACTGGGCATTTCTGAGCTCAGGTCTCAGCCCAGATCGTGGCATTCCAGCGTTTGTGAGGCCTCCTCTCAATAATTATCACGCCGTTACATTGGTGAGTTTCTTGACAAGTTATTAAATCATAATTTCTAATTTAAATGCCAGCTTTTGGCGTGCATGCCTGCTCAGGATAAGCTCATTTTCATTTTTATTAAACATCACCTATTACACACAAGGAGAATTTTCCTAGGAATAACAGAAAACACCACAGGTGCCTTATTGCCCAGCTCATGTCGTTAACGGTTTCAAATAATTCCCCAAACACACCATCCCAACAAAGGAATGGTTTTGTGGTTTGGGGAGGACTGAGGACTGCGCAGACACTTGTCTGGATGAGCAGGTGCTGGTTGGCACCTTCCCTTGGATTCTCCTCCTTGCCAGCCCCAGGAAGTGACAAAACCCCCAGCCCCAGGCTCTGCATCGTGCCAGGAAAAGCCTCCACCTTCCAAAATCAGAGAGCACTCCCACAAAACCATCGGGGAGCTCAGGAAGCCTGAGCTGGACACCAGGATCCAAACTCCCAGAGATGTTTCAGAGGCTCCCGACGTGGCAGTCACACCTCAGTGCCACCTTGTTCTTGGCTTTTCAAGCAGATGGTCAATTAATTATGCTACTTTGGTGTTTATAGTGCCTGGCCCTGGGCTCGGTGTCCAAACTGTGTCCCCCACGCTGCAGGGATGGCTCTGCTCCAGTCCAGGGTTATCCTCCTCAGCCCGTGGGATCTGTGGGGTGAGGGGTTGTGTGTGTTCACAGAATCCACTCCTAAAACCACAGAGAATGGCACAAACCATGAAAAAATGAGCCTGGGCAGCTCTTTTCATCTGAAAATGTGAATTAAAAGGAAAAGAAGAGCTTCAGTGCAAGAGATGTGGGTGAGAGGATGTTTAAAAACACCCCTTGGGATGGAGGGTTGTGTTTCCAGCTCAGCCCCTTCCTCCAGGACGGGTTTTGTGCTAAAATCCTGCCTTTCCTTTGGGGCTGATGGGAAAAGGAATTACCCATTTCCCCCCAAATGATTTCCATCTCCAGACTGCACACTCTCTGTGATCAGACTGATTAGTTAAATAAATCATCCTTACCTGAAGATAATCCATTTACGCTTTTTAATTAAACACAATTATGACAATTTGTTCTGCCGCCTGCCAGGCTGCCTGTGCAATCAAAGCTGAGGGCAGGAAACTTTCGTGGGTGTATTCACCTCCAGGCCAAAATAACCAGCAGAAGGGTGCTGAAAGCGCCACTTTTAATGGTGGTGCTGAAGCTTGGCTGGGAAAAACACCGAGGGGAGATGGTGGAACTATTTGGGGTGACCCCTGGAAGAGCCGTGGGCATCTCCTGTGCCACAGCTGAGTCTGGCTGAGTCGCTCCACGGCCCCAGTGGGCACAGAAAGAGCTCGATTTGAGGGCTGCATGTCCCCCTGCCCACTGGCAGGCCAGGACTAGGGACCAATACCCAGATGGGAGTTTCCTTAAAACAGCGCCGTGTCCTTTCCACAGCCCAGCAGGACACAAAACACGTCCTGTTTACCCTGCCAAGGGCTTTTATCCAGATCAACTTTCCTTCAACTTCCTTGCCCGGAATGAGAGGCAAAATTAGACGTAATGAGAGAGCTTAAATAGATGTTAGAGACCTTCCAGGTCCCTCTCCCCTCCCTGTGCCACCTCACGCTCAAGTTCAACTGCAAGCGAGTACAGCAGACTATGTGCTGTTTGTTTTGGGTTCAATGGCATCTCATTTACACGTGTTAATTGCAACTAATTGGCACTAATTGGATGAACAGGAAACCCTCTGGGAGCACTCATACCTTTAATTTGTAGTAAATATCATTAATTAACATATGCTAATTAGAGCCAATTAACATTGATTAAGGGTTGCCAGCTACTTGGAAAGTACAACTATCCACGTTGCATTAAGTCAGCACAAAATATGATGCGTGTTTTAAGGATAACACGGGAGGCAGCATCGCCTGCTGGCTGGACGGACACGTCCTGGGAATACTGGGAATGCTGGGAATACTGGGAATGCTGGGCTCCCACTCCACTCACAGCCCATCCCAGCACTGGGCAACCCAAAAGTGATGAGGGGAACAGCGTCCTACCCACCACACACCGTGCCAGGAGCCCACAGATGTGGGAGGGGAGAAAACACAGGCTGGAAGTGTTAAGAAATGAGTACACGTGGCACTTTGTGTGCCAGGGTTTAGTGGGGATGGTGGGGTTGGGTCAGAGGTTGGACTTGATGGTCTTTGGGGTCTTTTCCAACCTTAGTGACTGCACGGTTTTGTGAATTCAAAAGGAGGTGTTGCCACCCAATGCGTGCAACCCCCAACATTTGTGGCTCCAGGGACGCTCAGCATCTCCTGGCAAGCAGGTCCGGGGGAGGGGGGTGTCTGGCCTTTGGAACAGAAGTTAAATCATCACTTCTGCTGCCTGTGCCCCTCAGGTACTGACACGTTCACGGTGGGATTCAAACCCAGCACATCCGACCACCCCTGCCCAGCCTGGGGACACGGAGAAGAGCAGTGACTTTTGCAGCTGGATGGAGGGAAAGGATCTGATCCTGAGCAAGCTCCGAGCACTGACAGGGGCTGTGCCATGTCTCTGTGGGTTGCCAGGAGAACCAAGGCAGCGCTGCCCCCATAGAAAACCCTCTCCCCTCTGTGAAGGGCCCTGCGTGGGCACCCAGGGGAGGCTCCCAGGTGTCTGTGCTTGGCAAAACTCCCCGAGAGTTCAGCCCAAATACCTGCAGGGCCCCTGAGCTGGATCCTTGCTCTGCACAGCCCTCGGGAGGGGCAGGTATGACAGCAACCTCGAGCCACTGTCCATGACACCAGCACTTCTGCAGAGCAGCTTTTGGATGCAGAGAATGTGGGTCAGCGCGTTCCCGGGGTCTGCACAGAGCCCCGGGCTGCTCTGCACGGCTCAGCCCTGCTCCTGCCAAACACATTGACCCAAGGAAACGTGGCAACCTGCCTGAGGGGTGAAATCCTGCTGCTCCCACGTCAGCTGCAGTTTTGGGCATGGACACCTTGAAGCCTGGAGCCAGGGATGGTACCAGTGTCAGCAGTGAGCAGCACTCGGCAGCAAGGACACTCCAGAACACAGCACGCATCCTGCCCTGGTGCCAGCACAGGTGCTGGACCCAGCACATGTTTGTCACCCCACAAACGATCCCCTGGGATGTTGGTTGACATTGCTGGGCCTTTGGGAAGTGCCGGTGCAGGGGCGAGTGAAGGGTCCAATTAGCGAGCAAACAGAAACAAGGCAGTGCCTGATAAAGGCATTTGCTGAAAGGCTCTGCCATGTCGGCCAGGGCATCCCAGGGAATGTTGGAAATACGGGATTTGTCTGCTCTGCCAGTGGAGATGAGCAAGATGGGGATGTCCACACATGGCCAAGGCAGTCACAGGAGGCTGAAGTTCAAATACCTCTTGTTCTCCTGAAGCTTTTGCACTGAAATTATCACTGACCTGTTTACTCTGCTGCTTACCATTTCCTCATCTGATAAAAAACCTTATCAGTTTGCGTAGAAGGACGGAGAAGTGCCATGTTTAATCTCAGCAAACACCTGGCAGGAGACAGGGTTTGGCCTGACACCGGATCTGTTTCCCAATTTACATGTTTCTAAAAGGATTAGAGAAAACAGAGGCCGGGGTTGAGACACTGCAGGGAGAAGATGTGCTGCAAATTCCCTGAATTTTGTTGTTTGTCTCAGACTGTGATTTGTTGGCAGAGTGAGGAGCATGAGGTGCCTGTGTGGTGACATGTCCATGTGCTTTCCTTTCCCAGCTCCTACAAACATTGGTTGCACAGGATGGGGACACACTCTGCAATTGCAAGCTGACCCTATAATTTGAGGAGCTATAATTAAAACATCGTTTGAGGTCCCTTTCCTGAGAGGATATTCGCTATTGACATTACAGAGGGACACAAGAGGATGAAAAAGGGATGGGGGAAGGTGCTGTAGCCCAAATCCCATTGCTCAGGTCTGGACCTGAATTCACGAGAGATTCCAATGCCCAGCCAGGAGGTTTGTCACCCCACAAACCCCCTGATGTCCCCAAAGGCCATGGCAGAGCCACACCATGGCAGGGATGCAAGGATTTATGGTTATGCCTTTTCCAAGCCTCCAAGAGTCGTATTTTTTCCACGCCAGACACAGAGG
This sequence comes from Pitta sordida, assembly GCA_013390025.1. NCBI lineage: Eukaryota > Metazoa > Chordata > Aves > Passeriformes > Pittidae > Pitta > Pitta sordida. Next base: position 76,251 of record WEKX01016044.1, read on the forward strand.
GACAAGCTCCAATGAAGCCACGGATTGATGAAGCCTCACCTTTCCTGAGAGACAGTTTCCCCTCTGCCCTAGGCTGACACTTCCCAGTCACTGGACATGGCATTTGGAGATGTTAAAATCCCTGTTCCCAGCCTGGGCTTGGAGCAGGGCTGGCACAGAGCTGGGGAAAAACCAGGACTGAGTTTTAACAGCCCTTAAAACCGGGCTGTAAAATTTCAGACAACTTCAACCAGGGGGGAAACCTGAGAAGCCGAAAATGCATTTTTCATGAGTTTAATAAAAACATGTGTGGCAGAGGAGCATCACTGAGACACTTAAAGCACAATCAGGAAGGTGAGAAACTAAAAATGTCAACAAAGCATACACACAAACATATATATATACACACATACATATATATATAGGTATGGACTCACATCCTGCCCCTCTGTGAGGATATGCTCAATAATCCAATTCCAGTTCCACCTCTAATTACAGTGATCCCATGACCCAGGGCTCCTAACCAGGGCTTTAAATCGGAGTTTACAATATTTAGGGAGCCTTGTCAATAACGTTTACAGTGAAATAATTACTGGAGTGATTTTAATTTATTTTCGTTAATGATAATCTTATCAACCAATTAATTAAATCCAAATATGGGATGTTACATTGTTTGGTGGTTACACCCCAGTAAGCAAACAAGAGCAATAATCACATTTCCAGTAAGGCAAAGCAGCAGCCAGGGGGGACCTGGGACACTGGCGCTGCTCCGAGTGGGTTCTTCCAAGGATTGGGGTTTTTTTGGGATGTTGTTTAATCTGCTGCTCCCCACCACTCCATCCCCTCCTCACCAGCACAGCCCAGCTAAGCCCACCCAGCACACACTCACTGTTTTTTTTCTCTTGGGACTCCCCCAGACATGAAAAACTTCTCACAAACAAACACCCACCAATGTCTCCTCGTTGCCAACTCCCTGCAGCTCCTCACCCCTGCGCTGCCCGTGGTGAGAGGTGAGCAGATCTGCCCAAATGTGGCAGGAGAAATTCAGGATTGTTCAGCAGTGGGGGTTCCTTGGTGAAAAGAAATGAGTTGGGCAAATGACTTTAAATGTTTTCAAATTCAACATATCTCTGTTTTACGACAGCCTCAGCATCCACCCGCCCATACAACCCCCTTCAACAAACGTTATGCACGGGATTTATTACAGATGTATCCTATTTACTGGGGTTTGCAGTGATATATAGTCTCTCTCCATCATCTGAGCAGTAAAGTATATTGTTCTGACCCTTTCACTCCCTCCATTTGCCTAAGACTCCAGCCACTTGATATTTTTCCAGTTCTGACATTTCAAACATGCAATGCCATATGTATTGCCACTTTCAGGTAATTATCACATAAAATTAGGCTAGTCTTGTACATGAAACTAGCAATTAGCCAAGGATTGAAGGTCAAAGAGATCTCATTTATAGAGTCTCTAACAAAATGTTAAGTGTAAATGTGTGTCAGATGGTCCAGGATGCTGGATTATATGGGGTCATGACAACGGGGCTGAAGTGTCATCAAGCACGATGTAACCAGTCTGTTGGGCACAGCAGTACAATCTGGGACTTCTCTCTCTCAGCCTTGTCAGAACCTGAGCTAAATCTAGGACACGGCCTTGGAGTTTCTGCAAAACCAGGAGAACGACTCGCAGCCCATTGTTTCCCCGGGAGGGCTCTGCAAGGAGCTGCTCTTTATTCCAGCCTGTGACAAAGCCAGTCCCCCTCCTGCCAGCGTGTCTGTGTCCCAGCCAGAGCAGGAGCTCGCTGATCCCACCGGGATGAGGTCAGGGTTGGCCCCAGCCACGCTCAAGGAAGGGCAGGGAAGAGGTGCTGTGCCACGAGGGGTGAGTGGGATGTGCCAGGGCTGGCTCCTGTCCTGGTGCTGTGCCAGGGTCCCCATCACTCTGTGCTGCTTTCCCCATCAGGATCTGCCACTCTCCCTCCTGGGCTCTGTCCTGCAAGGACATACTGGGACTGTAGATCCCACCCCAGCTCTGGCTCTGCCAGAACAGATCAGATCCCAGGACCATCCCATCAATGTTTAATGCCACCACAGCGGGATTATCCAGTAGGCCCAAAGGCATTTGAAACCTTAAGCAGGTGCTGATTTGTTCGGCCCTTGGGAATATCCCAGCCTGCATTTTTGTGGATGCAGGGCTTCATCCTGCAGCTCTAGGAGAGGCACAGTGAAGCTCCAGGGGACATTGCAGTGCTGGGCCAGACCTTCCCTGCCATCTCCACGAGCAGATTCACAGGATATTCTGAGTTGGAAGGGATCCACAAGGATCATCGAGACACGAGGCTTTCTGCTCCTTCTCCAGGGCCCAGGAGGGCCCTTTCCCAGCAGAGCAGTCAGGGACACTTTCACACAAATGCATCTTCTGTCAATATTCTGTCTTTCCCCTCCCCGGTACAACAGTCTCCCAACTTCCAAACTGCTCTTGGCTGAACAGAGATGGAGCACAACAGCCAAGGCAGTGGCTGAAGGAGATCTTCTTTTCTGACAAGAAAAGCAACTGCACCCCAACCAGGTTTTCAAAAAGCCTCTTTGCATAATTTTGCTTATTCTCACCTGTGTAACATTTATCCTTTCTTCCTGCCACTCCAAAGAAGGAGAGAAATACCACAAAAAGTCTTTGCTTCAACAACCCAAATGCCTTCCAATGGGATATATCTTCCATCAGCACCACAAGCTGCTCCAGACCCTTGCTCTGCGTCACCCTGTTCCCAGCATTAACCCCCATTCCCATTACAGGCCATGTTTTCCCAACACTGGGAAGTGACAGATGCCTCTCTCGCCTCCCCAGCCGAAGGCAGACGAAGCAGAGGGCTCACAGCATTTCCCTTCCAAGTTTTCCTCCCCATCCCTCCATCCCCCCCCCCCGCCCTCTCTGAATACCATCGCCTCCTCTGCCTCTCCTCCCTTCTCCCACTCCGCTTTCCAGCCCGCGTCCCTCCCGGCTCTGTGCCCTGACTACCAATGATGCTCCCAGCCCTGTTCTGTATTCCGGCTGGAGGCAGAGGTGGGGACATCCATCCCGCCTCTGCTCCCGCACACGGCTGCCAGGAGACACTCCCGTTCCATCGGAACATGGCGCCAGCGCTTTGCTAATTGCTAATGAAGGCAGCGCGGGGTCCCTGCAGGGCCATGGAGACCCGGGGGCTCTCCCTGTGCTGTGCTCCCTCCCCAGCAGGAAGGATGGATGCTCCCTGTGCCCACAGCGGAGCTGACGGTGCCCTTGNGGAGCGGCACTCAGCTAAATTATATAACTGCAAACAAAGTGTGACAGCTTTATTTGTAATTATACTGCATTTAAAGGAACAAGATGAGCTTAATGAGTTAATAAAGTGGCTGCCTGTCAAAGCAGGGGCTGCTTTGCACGGGCGCCCGGAGGGTCCCGCTCGGGGCTCA
>WEKX01016044.1:80382-197340 GCA_013390025.1 Pitta sordida
GGGTCCCGCTCGGGGCTCATGCATATGGAGGGTGCCCGGGGTGCCCCCGGCCATGGCAACGTGCAGGTAGCAGCCCCCGGCCAGCTGCCCCCGTCCCAGAAGACTTGTATGAAGTGAAGACTTGTGAGAAGGGAGCATTTTGTCTCCGCACACTTGACAAAACAAAGACAACTCACTCCTCTGGTTTCATGCCACATTTTTTATTCATAAACAAGCTGTTGGCTGTAAAGACATGATAAAACTCGAGCTCAGAGGAGGCTGGCGAACATTTGAATGCAAATCCTCAGCTGCTACAAATCCGTCCTATTATTCAGCCCACTTTTTTTTTTTTTTTTCCCCCCCCCCCCCCCCCCCCCACTCCTCCCTATTTTTGTCTTACGCTAAGCTAGGCAGGATCCCGACCAGAGATATGTGATAAACTCTGGTCAATGCAAAGAAAGGCGCCGGCATAAAAATTCAAAGGCTTGGCTGGGAGAGGGGAGGCAGGCGGGCTCTGCGGGGCGAGGGAGCAGAACAAAGGCCAGTCTGCTGCCGGGGGCTCTCCCAAGGTTTAGCTCAACATGCACAATATTGCTGCTTGTAATCTTTTTTCACCTTTCTTTTGCCCTGACCAGGTATTCCCAGAGCGGGTGAATGGGGAAAACTTGGCTGCCAGAAGGAAGAGCCCTGGGCAGAGGCAAACAGAGGGGCTGGAATGGGATGATCTTTAAGGTTCCTTCCAACCCAAACCGTTTGATGATTCTGTGAAAACCCGAAGCTTCCAACCTTCAAGCAAGAGGAATATCTCACGGGAAAAAAACTCAGCTAAAGCCAACAATACAGAGAGGTTTTATGAAATAGTAAAGAAACAGTAATTCCGTACTTTGCATTTTCTTCCCCAACTTTCCAGAGATACCCACATGTTGTAGCACCCAGTGCACGTGCAGACCCCCAGACAGGGGACGAGGCTCTTTGATTGCTACCGCAGCTGCACTTTTGGGCTGAGAACATCAAGTTTCAGGTTAGTGGAAAGGCTGATGCTGAGTGGGGAAAAGCAGGGATGGCCCAGTGGCCAAGTCCATCACGAAGTGCCCGGGACCACAAACTGGAAGTTAAACCCAGCTCTGCTGGAGGCTCAACCCCTTCATCCCCCAATGTTCCACAGAGCTCTGGAGCTTAATCTTGCTTTTAGGCCAGACCTGACCTGGCTCTCTAAATTCCCTCTATAGAATTTGTGCAAGTCTTTTAACCCCCTGTTTTCTCAGCGTGCAGGGGGTGACAGCTCTGCTCCCCAGTGACCCCACTGGGGTGGGAAAGGCTGGTGGCCTTGTGCCTCAACACTAAACACACCTCGCCAGCAGCACACCCAAGCTTTGCCCTTGGCCATAATTTCCTCAGGGAGAAGAAAAAAAGTGGAGAGGAGGAGATACAGTTCAGAGAGATGAGTTTTGCATGACAATTGGGAAATAAAGAAACTAAAAGTTAGTGGGGATTCATTTGCATGAGAAAAAACAAAGACAGATTATTTCATGCGGCCTCTATCTAATAAATTATTTTGAGAAGAAAATGCCCCAGAGGTCGAGATTGTGAGCAGGAGGGCTGAGGGTCACTCGGGGCTGTGGGTTTGCTGCTCTGGATCCTGCCTGATAGAGATATTTGCATTTCTGGGGGAATTCTGCAGCACGAGGAAATCTGCTATCAGGGCCTGACAGGACACCCCTGATCCTCCACAGAAGTGACACAAGAAATCATTAAGCCCAATCCCTTCCCCTCCCTGCTAAACAAACAGGACTGATGCCATATCCTCAGCTGTGCTGCCAGAAACACCAAACACAGACTGACTTCATTTTGGGTGGCACCTAAAGCAGGGTCTGCAGTTGGGGTGTCCCAGTGCAGGATGTCTTTGGGCTGTGCCTGAAATCACAGCCAGGTAGGCAAAGCACTCCCAGGAAAAAAGTAACCCCAACAAAAAAATAACCTTTTCTTCTCTGAACCAAGTTACAAGGCAAAAGCTTTGGTTTTATGAATGCAGGGCTTATTCTCAAGCATTCAAACAGGCTCTGGTGAGCGTGGGTTCCCCAATGGGCCGGCTGGGAACTGAACCCCCTGAAATGGCTGTTGCTCACCTTGGAGCTGGTACCTCAGAGAGGTGTGTTCCCACTTGCTGGTGGACAAGGCAAACCCTTCCTGTGCCAGCAGTGACGTGTAAATGCCCTCCAAGCACCCCTGAGGGGGGTTCTGCATGATCAAACCCTGTTCCCCATCTGCAACGGCAAAAATCACCCGCTGGTGAAAAAGGGTGTGAGTGGGGTCATCTTGGAAAATAAAGGAAGAGGAAAAGAAAATCCTGGTGGGATGTTTCTGCCAGCTCTGGCATAGCTGGAAGAGGCCCCCAGGCAGGGCACGTTTAGATGTTGTGTTTAATCTTCAACCTGTGCCAAACCACAGCTTTGACCCCTCTGTGCTCCCATCGCTGGATTTTTTAAGGTGCCTCTTACACAAACCATCATCAACACCACCTGCCTGGCTGGGGACCAGTTCCTGCAGATGCCAAAGCCAGGCACCGGGAGAGGAGTGAAGTGGTGGCACCATCCCAGCTGGGCACAGGCTCCTGCTCCCTCCCCAGCACTTTTGGCAAGGCCCAGGTTGTTCCTGGCGTTTGTGATCGGATCAATGCAGGGCCCCTGGTTGTGGACAAGAGGAGAGACTTAATTCTAATCTGTATTGACTGCTCAGTGCTTTGGCTGCCAATTTGCATCATGGACTTGTCTTAAACAATGATGTGGGTCTGGCAGGTTCTCTCACAGTAATCCATACCGGCGGGGCAGGGGCTCGTTAAGGCCCAAACACATGAAATGCACATTTAACTGCTGGAGAGATACTGAGGTGCATCTGCCTCAATATTTACCCACCCTCATCTGTAATCTGCTCAGCCCCTGAGAACGCTTTCAATGTTCAAGCAACACAAAGAGGCCACTTGGGGCATTGGAGAGGATTTCCACAGGTTTTTATTCCAGAGTGTTTTGTCATGGAACCTCATTGCGAAGGAGCAGGTTGGTGAAGGTGGATGGTGAGGAAGGAGGAAACTCCAAGACAGCAAAATTCATCTCCAGCACCAGAAGTTCCTGTTTACTGAACATCCACAGCTTTTGTTTCTTTCAAAGCTCAAAACTTGTGATGGAGTAAAAAGTCTCTCCATGTGTTTTGGATAAAGCTCTTCGGAATTTCCCCAACCTCCACTCCCACTTTCCCTCAGGTCTGCAGCAGCTCTGGACCCAGAATCCTCCCTGTGACTGCACAGTGTGTGGGGTGGGTGTCAGAGCTCGTGCAGTGGTGTGCTCGCCCTGCCATGCTCTGCCTTGCAAGTCCCCAGAGGGGACAGCTGAGGAGTGTCCCCAGGTTTGTCTGCTCATGTCACCCCCAGACATGTCACCTGCAGACCCACCTGCAGCCTCTGCTGAGCCAGAGGAAGGTTCTGATCAGCAGTGCCAGGTCATCATCAGAGCCCCATCGGGTCCAGCCCTGACTCCTGGCTCACAGAGCGCGGCACAGCCGAGGCTCTGGCTTAAACACTGAGCTGACAAAGCCGTCACTGAGCTCCAAAGCCCGGCCTGAGCCTGCGCTTCCACACATTTTGATAATGCAGCGTGTCAGCAGCCGTGGAGATGGAGTGATTAGGCTGGGGACACGGACACTTGTCTGCACTTCATTTAAGCTTTGCCACCGCCTGCCTGCCTGTCAGCGGAGATTTAGGGCCGTGGTGAGGGGCAAACCTCTGTGTGTGTGTGTGTGTGTGTGTGTGTGTGAACACAGATGTGTGTGAGGGTGAGCACCTCCACGCAGCTCCTGGTGCTGACCCCGGAGCAGCTTTGGCTTCCCCACGTTGAGGTGACAATTTACAGCCACCCGTGACCCCGGCCACGGCTCTGCCAAACTCTGTGTGTCCAGCCAGTGCTGCCTGGACCATGACTGCACCCATAAATGTGATTTATGGGCAGCCATTGGGGAAGACACTGCCTCTCACATCCACTGATGGCACCAGATGGACTGTCTGCTGCTTCAGCGCTGGGCTTGGTGGCAGTCGGGTGACCAGGGCACTGCCAACCCCCCTTGGCTGCCTCTCTGCCTGGTTAGATGGGGCCCTTCAAGAGTAGCCTGAGTTTTATAAATAGGTTTCCACTCTTGGGTATTTAAAAATACACAAAGCATTCACAGCTGCATGAGAAAGATGGACCTGAGGAGAATCAGCCACTTTAACGGGGAATAAATAAAACCACACTTTGATCCTATCCTGGTGACACTGGGGCAGTGGGACAAGTGACGAGCCAGAGCATGGCCATCTCTCCTGGACAGGATGGCAGCCCTGAGAAATACAAATATGTAAAATAATGTTTTCCCCAGCTACAGTTTTCATACTCCAGCGTGGAGAAATGGCCTGCTCATCCAGCAACCGTAGAAAATCTCAATTTCCCACATAAAAATATTAGTGGCTGGCTTAAAATATTAACATGTGGATCGCATTGCCCTCAGAAGCTGTGGGATCGGAGTTTAGCATCAGCAGTTAGACACAGATATGGAATTAAAAATGTAAGCAGTGGCTTTTCAGGCCTTATTACAGCAGCAGGGAGGCCCTGCAGGAGGGAGGGAGGAGCAGGGCACAGGGCTGGGCTCTCCTCTCCCACTGCCACCCCCTGAGCAGAGCTGCTGCAGCCCTGGGTCAGGGGGTGCCACCCAACGCCCTCAAGGGCCCCTCCATCCTCCACCAGGGCGACCAGGCTGGAATTGAGCAGGACAAGCCATTCTGGGGCAGTGGGAGACGTTGTACAAGATAAAGGTGAAGGGCACGGCCAGACTGGTGAGATCCTGGCTCTGTGTGGCCAGAGGTGATGGGCATCCCCAGGACAACCCCATGTCTCCAGGGAACCTGCCCCTGGGCATGTCCCACACGTCCCCATCCCTCCTGCTGCAGCACCCAGGGGTGACGCCCTGTGATTTAGGGTGGCTCTGAGGACATACCCAGATGTGGCCTCTGCAAATGTCTGGGTTCAGCCTGGGGGTCTCACACATCCCCCTGTGTCCCTGGGACATCCTCTCCCTGCATCCATCCCCGTGCCATCCCACAGAAGGGACACAGCCCTGGACCTGGCGAGGCCTCTAGGGGCTACTGTAATCCAAATAATGAATAATTACCAAGACATTAAACAGCTAAACGGCAGCTATTCCGTGAGCCCTGCACATAACGACACATGTCAGACCCCTTCCCTGTTCCCAGAAGGTTTGGGACCCACGAATGTCCCGGTGCCAGCCCGGTGGGCTCCCGAGCGTGGCTACTGCCAGGAGATGGGAAGAGCAGAGTTTGGCAGAAGGTTAGTGCTGGAAACAAAAAAACTGGACTAAATTATTATTCCACCCATAGCCTTCACAAGGAAAATAGAAGCAGCAGATTGAGGCCTGTTTTCATATTTGATAGGGAAGCAGATAAATGGCAGGCAGCTTGCTCTGATAAGGCCTTGCTCTGGGCATAACCTCTCTCTCTGAAAGCCTCTTACTATGCATAGAGTCAGGCTATCTGTGCAGCTGCACCTTGACACAAATATATCTGCACCCAAGATGAACCAATTCCCCCAGAAATTACAGGAGTGGGATTGCATCTGGGGAAGGGGCCACAGCCACCGCTCGGCCACCTTCTCTTTTTTTTTTTTTAACGATACTTTTTTTCCCCCCAAGTGGCTTCTCGGGCAAACATTTTTCCCTTATTCTCCCTTCTCCCCCTGCATTGCCCTGTTCCCTGTGCCAGGGATGAGCAGAGAGCAATGGGGATGCAGAGTCCGGGCCCTGGAGGGCGGGTGCTCCCCTGCACCCCAGGGCTGGCACGAGTAATGTCCTTGCTACCGATGCCACCTTTATTTATTTATTTATTTATTTTAACCAGAAGGGACTGTGAATTAGTTTTCCAGCTGCACGGCCACTCTAAAGACTTTATCCTAATGTTCTGTTTTGCGGTGACATGAGCTCCATCATCATAAGAAGAACAAATCAGCAATTAGTCTGCGAGAGGCATCGCCACGGAGGTAGAACAGCCCCCAGTCAGAGGGAGAGGGAATCCTTTACAATGAAAGGCCCCCGGGAGAGTCGGGACCTGGCCCTGGTGACGATGATTGATGCTGGCACTGCAGAGACGCACCACACCTCCCCAGAAAATTAAAAGCCTATTTGGTACGGTACTAACAACACATCACATTGATATTGTCTCATTACCCATCAGCACAGGGTCCTCATCTTCCCATTTGTATGGGCTGAGGGGGAAAACCCCACAGGACAAGCGCTTTTCCCCTTTTCATCCGTCCCAGAACACGCTTGGAAAAATGGAAAGTGAAGGTTGGGCAGATTCAAAGCCCTTTTACCCTTCCTTTAACAACGTTATCACCATTATTATTATTGTTGTCATTGTAACTATTATTAATGTTATTATTAGTCAAATGTAACTATCCTCTAAAAGCTGGGGGGCTGGGGGCTGGACAGTGTCCCTGCCCAGTGTCCCTGATCCTGGAGCAGCCCTTGCTCTCCAGAGCTGTGCCTTCTCCCAGGCTGGCACAGGGCGATGCCAACTCCACAGCTTCTGGCTGTGCCAGAGCCAACGCTGAGCACCACATGCCCAGAGCCCCTCAGGGATTTGCATGTGGCCATAGGAAGGATCCGTGTGAGTGGGGGAGCAAAGTGGGAGCGCTCGGGGCAGGGACAGAGACAGGGGGAGGTATCTGCAAGTGAGAGCAGATTTATCTGAGCGCTGTGATTGTCGAGGTACAACCAGCCCTGCTGCCAACTGTGAAGGGCCATTGGTAGGAAAGTGAAATATTAGAGCTTCGGGGTTTCCCTGCCCCCACTGCTTCCAAACTGGCATCTGTTACGTGTTGGGTTGGAGCAGCAGATGCCTGGTTGCAGCTAATGACAGCAGTAGTCTGTTAACAGATGCCACGAATCCAGCAACAGCCTTTGTCTGATCCAAACACCAAGTGCTGCAAAGGTAGCAGGGCCAAGGCCTTTTCCTGCCCGGACGGGTTCGAGCTGGAGCTGCAGCCTCGCTCCTGTTCCCTCCCCAGGTGCCAGGAGGGACCCAGCTCCCGGGGCTGGCTGGACTGGAGCACATAAACCTGCTCATCCCACCCAGAGAACGCACTGGGCAATCCTCCAAGACGAGCATCCCTCTGCACAAGCACTTTGTTGGGTGCTAAACCTGACGCTTGCAGCCGCCTCCTCTCGTTTTCCCTGCCCGTTCCTGTCGGAGGTCCTGCCAGGGAGCCGCTGGCAGCCAGCCCTGCGCAGGCAGGAGCGTGTGGGAGTCGCAGCTGTGCCGGTTCTGCCCTGCTCCAGCTCTCCCCATCCCACCCAGTGCACCCAGTCCAGCCGTTGGCACATCTCTGCACCTCAGCTCGTCCTTCTGCCAGCGCTGCCATGGTCAGGGTGGCATCACCACCACTGAGCTGCCTCGTCACAACAGCAGAAGGAATGTCCATTTCTGCACAGGACATTTAAGGACAGGGGTTTAAATAAAGCACCCCTCTGGTACCCGAAGCCATCCGCCCTCTGCTGCAATTTGTTAATTCGGCTGAGGATGAGCAGGAAAGGTCCCACTGCTCAGAGGAAGGAGAGGTAGAAACAGCCCCTTGCACCCACCACCAAACCTCCTTCCTCTTCTCCAAACTTGGATTTCCTTGGACTTATCACCTTGTCACACTGGATAGACAAGGACAATATGAGGAAGAAACAAATGAAGAGAGTTTCTAACCAACACACGGGAGCCTAAAGGATAATTAAATGACAAGACTTATCAGCCCCCATGGGGCATTTCCATTGTATAACAGATTAAAAAATGTTTCCTTTCCAAAGGAAAAACAGTGGCTGATCTACCTTTTGCTGAATCTATTAGACAACTCAGCTGAAACAAGTTTCACATTTTTTAATTCGACCAGCTGATCCAATCCCCTCCTTTTGATTTCCCCAGATGGCAGGAGCAGCTGGAATGGAAAATCCTTCCCCGCCAGCACCGCAGCATCACCTGGCCAACGACACATCGACGTGCCGGGTTCGAGCCGGAGGGGAGGGAAACAGCAAAGGGAGTGATGTCAACGGATCAAAATGTTTTGATCTTCAGCCATCAAACAAACAAACAAACCAACCACGCTCTTGCATTTTCAGTCTGGGAAGGCTTTAGAAAACACCAGGTTATTTAAATAACACAAGCTAAAGCAGCTGCACGCTCGTAGGTGCAAACTGACAGCAAGGGACTCGTGGATGAGCGTCACAGAGAACAAAGTTGGACCCGAAAGAGAAGTCAAAACTTCTCTGCTGGAAGTTTTTCTGTGGCAGTACATATACGTATATATTTTTTAAAGGTTCTGCTTTCTCCAGGGTATTTGCATTTACTTCTTTTCACAAAGAAGCCCAGACAGGCGAGCAAAGAGCTCAGCCCCTGCTGGCCCCTACGAGTGGGATGATTAAAGAAAAAAAGTTAAAACTGTGTCGACGTTTTCCACGGCAAAGGCGGCACTTTGGGGTGCCCGGCACAGAGCTGGTGCTGGTGCTGGTGCCCGGGCACTGCTCTGACCCTCCCCACATCACCCAGTGCCGTGTATGCAAGCAACTGTTTACCCGGCGTCGGCTCTAAATGTGCATTTAATTGGGCGCCTTTGCTCCCTCTCCCTCCTCCCCTTCTCCGAGGAACGTCTGAATGCGAGGGGGAAGAGCCTCCGATTCACCCTGGGGTCCCCCCTCCCCTCTCCCCGGGACCCACAAAGGAGAGGTCGCTCCCATGTCAAGTGGGGTGTGGAGACCAGCTGAGGAGCTCGAGAGCTGAATTGTGCCAATTTGTGCAGCCAGCGCCCGCTGACAAAACTCCCGCTCGGGAGGCATGAGCCGGCATATGGTGCCTCACTCAAGGGCCTGTCACTCAGGGGCGCGGCAAGTGATGGCTCTCACCCTCCCTTTATGGCCTTTCTGCTCCCTCCCTCCTTCCCTCCCGCGGGGGTGCGGAGGGGCCGGGGAGAAGGAGAGGGGCACGGCAGCCCCTCTGCCCCCCCCTCCATCTGCACCCCGAGCCAGCCGAGCGTGGACGCTCTTCCTTTATCCCTCTCCCTTCCTCCGACGTTCCCGGGAATGAACCGCTCGTGTTGGCGCAGGGACGGAGTTTGGGCTCAATTTCATGCCGCTTAATTCCAAAAAAACCTGCCCGTGTGCCCGGCTGCGACCATCCCTGGGCTGCCCTTCCCCTTCCGTTCTCCTCGATTCCCCAAGCCCTTTCCCAGCCCGTGGGCAGCCTTTCTCTCCCACCAGCCCACCCTTTAGCCGGGGCTTGTTCCTGTCCTCAAAGCTGCCCTTTTACAAGCAGAAAAGCCGTTGGCGTGAAAGAACTACGAAGAGCCACCACTTAAAGCCCCTTTCAGGAGCAGAAGGTTTTCAGGTCTCAAAGAAAGAGGTTTTTTTGTTCTGGCTTTGATGTTTCTGGGGTCTGGGACTCTCCGCTCTTTTCTCCTCAATTCCGAGCAGGCAGATATAATCACCCTCCTCCTTCCCTGCCTCTATTCATCGGTGCATTTTAAATAAAGTAACAACACAATCCCCAATTTGGGAACCGACCTCAAATTAGTGCCTGCACCGCTTTAGCTGGGGAGATTTAATCAGGTAGTTAAGCCCCCGTTTTGTGAGAGGCTGCAGCCCCTCCCGGGGGTCTGGAAGTGGATCAGCGCGGGGTGGGAGGAGGGGGACAGCTCCAGCCACGTCTCCCTGCACACCCCAGGCTGATCTCCACCTGAGACCCCAGGGATGGGAAGAGCCCTGTCTCCCTGTGAAGGGATGTGACTTGCCAAGTGTCCTGTGCCACCTCCTTAGTGCCAAATGACCTCCTTCCGTTCCAATCCGCATCCCCATATCCCCATCCTCATCCCCTCCTGCCGCGTATCACAACATGCCTGGAAGAAGGGTCAGGGTCAGAACATCGATAGGGAACTGCGCGGACCTGATTCCCACCCCACGGCTGCCTCTGATGGAGCGGGGCGTGCCCTGGTTCCAGGGATGATGCTTCACTTCTGGCAGGTATTTAATCCCTGGACAGCTCCCCCCATCCCACCGACGGCGCTTTGAAGAGCAAATCCCTTCCTGACACGGCCAGAGCAGCCCCGCGCAGGGCAAACCAGTGCGGAGCGCGCTCCTGTCTATTTTTGCAGGTGAAAAAAGGGATACCACCGTGCTGCCCTTCCCCTCCTCTGCCAGGTCTTGCCTGCCCACACTGGCAAGGTGGGAGCTGCCGGGAGACGAGGACAGGGTTCACTGGAGCATCCCAGTGCCTGGGGTACCCAGCCCCGGGAATGCCACCGGGAATGCCCGTGGCAACGTGCCGTGGCTGTGACAGACCCGCTGGTGACGGCTGGGGAGTCCCTGCTGTCGGTGGGGCAGGAACAGGCAGGACCCTGGCCCGGCCCAGCATGGCACAACCCGGCTCGGCTCGGCACGGGGTGTCCCCGCAGCTGCCGCAGCAGTTGGGGGAACAAACCTTTGGAAACACCGTCTGTCGGCGGTTCCGCGGACATTGTCTCGGAGCCCAGCACACTCCACCCCTTTCTCTGCCCTTCCCAGCGGGTCCGTCCAGCTCTGATTTAATTACAGCGCGCTCAGCTCAGCCCCGCCGGGCCCGGCGCGTCCGGCTGAACTCCCGGAAAAATAAAACCTACGGGATCGACTTCCCACTTGCTTTGCAGGAGAGTTGGCCGCTGGGTGCTCTGCTAAACCCACGGAGCCCTCCCCAGCTGCCTCCAGCTCCCGAGCTCGGCGCTTTCCAGCCGCGCTCCCCGGCTCATCTCCCATCGCTTCCCTGGACATCCCCAGCCTGATTGCCCTGAAGTTGCTCAGCCCGCATTGAATTGGGAGCGGCTTTAATGTCAGAGGCAGATGGGCACCTCACAAAGGCTCCTCACCTCTCCAAGCTGGTCTGTCCACATGCCTGATTACATCCTAATACAGAAGTTAGAATTGATACAGTGGCTCTGGGGTGATTCAATTAGTGCAGCAGGCATGGAGAAAACAGCACAAAGAGATGTGGTAGTTAGAAAGTCATTTTCTTTTGATCATTATAGCATCTCACACGTGGAAGCAGAAAATTATAGGCTCATGCGTCTTTGCTTAATATCCTCTGGGGCCAGATTTGTCGTAACATTGAAGTTAGCTGTCAGAATTGACAAAATCATGTGGTGTTGATGAATTTACAGTGCTGCTCTTAAAAGCCGAAGCAGGATCCAGGAAATGTCTGCCAGACAAATGTATTCAACTTCTATAAAATCACCTTTCCCTCCCTCCCCGCCCCCTCCCTTGGCTGCAATCCCTCCCGGCCTTTGTGGTGCAGATCCCGGTGCAGATGCCGGGCTGGGACGGGCGCCAGTTGACTTTGTGCCGCCTTGTCCCCATGTGCTGCCTTTCTTCTCGGGGTGCCACAGCCCGGGACACCTCTCAGTGCGCCCGTGCCCTAAACTCCCGGCAAGCTAACAGCTCAAACCCACCAAACGCTGTAAGTGGCGCAATTGGCACCTTCTTTTAGCTCCCGAAGCGAGTTTGGTGCTGTCAAGTGGCAGTCAGCGATGCTCAGCCAAGCTCTGGCTGTCACCAGGTGTGGCACGGAACGCAGCGGTCACAGCACCCCACACACCTGGCACGAGGAGCACAGCCCTGGCCAGGGATGCTCAGGACCTGGGGCTCCTTCTGTGGCACAAACCCATCCTGAATCAGCCACTGAGGGGGACACGAGTCTGTTGGAATGGGTGGGACCCCTGAGGTGGCGTGGCTGATGTGTCCCCCATATCAGGGAGGACTGACTGTCCTGCCTGTTCCATCCTGCTGGTTGGCAAAGAGATTTAGGAGCAGCTTTGGTTTGGGGCCTGTGCATCTCTGGGTGATGATGTGGGGAAACAAGCAGCAGAAATGTAGAGCTGCAGTGGATAAAAGGGCATTTCTATTGGCAATGGACCTCACAGGCTGCTGGGTTCTGTAGAAGGGCACTGGATCCATCAGGACAAACTATTCTCTCCTTGAGCAGAGACATCACACACAAACACTTGTTCCTGGTGGTCCCTGTGCTCCTGCAGCCAAGTGTGGACCTCAGGGAAGCAAAGGAGGGATCCTCTTCCCAAACGTCATCAGCAAACTGCAGGTTCTTGGGAAGGGGAGTGACATTCTCCCTATATTCTTTCTTCTGATAAAATTGTCAGCTGGTGGAGCTCATGCTGAAGCAGTGCCCTGGTACAGCTGAGAACCTCATCTCTCCACCTCCACGACTCTGCTGGGAACATCTGAACCCACCGTGGTGCTGCAGCAGGACTCCTGCTGCTCCACGGCACCCAAAACATCCCAGCTGCCTGCTGGATTCTGAAACGAAACACCCACTAAGCCCCTGATCCCAAACACATCTCCCCTCATCTCCTCTGCCATTGTCCCACCAGGTGTGGACATCTCCTTCCAGAGGAAAGCACTGCTCATTCCCAAACAGACTCCAAGTTACCCGAGCTGTAGGTCACCAAACACTAAAGCAACAAGCCACAGACATGGCAATGTACTTATTCCAGGCCGTATTTCCCTGCCCTGCCCTGGAGAGGTGGAAAGGTTCGGAGGTCCCGTTGCCTCTTGCCAGGAGAATCCCTCTTGCCGTAAAATCCTGGATGCCACAAAAGCTGGGCCGGCGCATTCTAATCACTTCCCGCACGGCGGGAGCTCCTCCAGCTCATTAACTGAGCTGTGCTCATTGTTTTGCCCTTGCCTAAGCAGCTACAATATTTCTCCTGTATTTAACACATCCCCATCTCCGCTGCTCTCTCCTCACACACACCGAGGGTCTCGCTGACAAATTTGGGTGACAGCATTTTTTTTTTTTTTTTTTAAATATTTTGGCTACGGGAAGATGGAAATGCTGCTTTCCCATCACACCAGCCAGAAAGGAAAAGCCAAACTGTGCCAAAGCAAAAAAGCACGTGCAGGGCCCAACCTGCTCGTTCTCAGCCAAGGAGGCACCAATGAAACCCTCGGTGCTGGCTCTTGGCACAGCGTGGCCTGGGATGGGCCTGTTCCCCTGGAAGAACAATTCCTGCTATTTGATTCTCGTGGGAGAGGGTCACAGGCTGCTCCAACCCCGGGAAAGGCACGTGGCTGTCCCACTGGCCTTCCCCTTTCATCTCTTTGTGTCCATCCTTCCTCTGCAGAAGGATGTTCCCAGCCATGTTCCACATGCTTGATTTGAATTTTTTTAAAAAATATTTCTAATCAAGAGGTGAATTTGAGAAGGATTTTTTTTTTTTTTAAGGTAGCCATCCGTAGGAAAATGCTGTTTCTAACCAACTTCTGTGATTTTTGGGGAGTGAGTTTTATACAGTTTGTTCATCTTGAGGAATCTCTTTACCTTCTATTCTTCCATCTCTGTCTGGTCTTCAAGATATGCTAATCAGTGTGTAAGTATATCCTTTCAAATAATTATCATACATTATACTCTACTCATCTCTGTATAATTTCCTCATATGCATAATCGTATTTGACTTCCTTATGAATGTAAAAACCATCTTACCTTGGGCAAGTTAATCTTCATTGATTGAATATCAAATTCATTTGAATGTGTTGGCAAAGCCTTCCCCCTCCCTCCCGAGCAGGAGAAAACGGAAGAGAAATACACATTTCCTGCTGCTGAAGAATTGGTGTTTGTTTGGTCTTCGTTTCTCATTTTGCTCTTAAAGTCCCTTTTTGCTGCTGCCTCACTTCTCTCTCTGTTTCTTTAAATAAAAATTAAGGAGGAGAAAACCCAAATAACAACGGCGCTTGCCTTATTTTCAGATGAAAAATGCTTCTTTCTCCCTGCTTCTGAGAAGAATAATTAAGGAACCGCGGAACCTTGATAATAACTAACTTCAAAAGGGTGAAAAGCAAAGCCAAAAGTCCTCAAAATGAAACACAATCCCCTCAGGAAATGCCGGTGTGGGAAATGAGTCTTTCTTCTTAAAACTGTTTGTGGGCTTTAATAGAAACAAACCCCCACCACAACCCCCTCACTGCACATGGTACCAGCACATGGCCTGAGATTGGAGGATCCAAGGAAGGTGGGACTGACCCTCCTCACCACCCCTGCAGGCTCCTGGAAATGTGCCCACACATCCCTCTGTGGGGCTCCAGGAGAAAACCAGGGCGTTCCTGGCCAGGCAATGGACAAGTGACATCCCAGCCCCAGAACAAACCCCCGGCTTTCAGCAGGGAAGGGTTTATCACCTGGGTTAATGTGGAATGGTTTCATGCAGGTGAGCTCCTGTTTCAGGGTGGATTGTCCCAATGGTGCCACTTCAGCAGCTCATGTAAGCAATGAAGGCCTTGGACTCCCTCCTATACTGGACATAAGAGTTAAATAAATTGAGTTTTGCAAATATTGGTGGAGCCTTGGGACAGGAACTGCACAGGGCAGGGTGTCCTCCCAGCCACCTGCTGTCCCTGGATCCCAGGCTTTGAAACATTCCCAGCTGAGTTTAGAATTTTTTGGAAGTTTTCTTCTGCCTTTTTAAAAACAAGTCAAACCAATAACAAAGCAAAAAAATTCATGAATCCCAATGACATTCAAATCTCCCCCAGATGAGGCTTCTCAGCTGGAGCAGACGCCACTGAATCAGCGCCGGGTGATGTTTTCCTATCCAGCATTTAAGAAGCAAATGATACTATCAGTTAAAATTCAACATGATATCTATGTTAGAGCTCTTCCAGGCTCCAGACCTGGGGGGAGCAGCCCAGCACTGCTCCACTGGTTGTCTCAGCACTGGGCATCAGCCCAGCACCCAGTGCCTCTGTTGTGTGGGGCAGGCTGGTGGGTGGGTGCAGCCCTGGGCAGTCCTGCTCACCCTCCCTTCAGCACCGTTTTCCCCCTTTATACACAATACTTACTGATTTGCTACTCTTGAGCTCCATCAGAGTCACTTTGGACCCTTCTCCAAAGGCAGCAGGACATCCCATGGCCAGGAAGAAGAGCAAGCTCAGCCCGAAGCGCAGCCCCTGCAGCGATGCCTGTGCAGATGGATTCCTGCAGAGCCCTTCTGGCTCCTCCACCAGCCAGGCCCCCCAGGACCCCCCTGAGGCCACCCCTCTGCTGTGCCCATCGCTAGCCAAGCCTCTCTGGGCTGTGCTGGGTGCTGTCCAACACACCGGCCACGTCCCTGCCACTTCCAGACATGCGACGGCTCGGTTGGAGCTGCCGCTACGAGTGGGCTGACGGATGTCCGGAAATCCAGGCACAGGGCCAGAGTCCACGAATTCTGGCTGGGCAAAACGTCCAGGCTGGGAAACCTGGACATATGGGAGGCCCTGTCTGTGCCATTGCGAGCCCTGAGCCAGGAGGGCGGCAGGACCAGGATGGTCAGGACGTTGCTGGATGGCCAAGGCTGAATCTATTTTTGGCTCTGTTTGTACCAGGAGGGAAATGTGTGTTGTGCAGTGTAAAAGCGGAAAGCTGTTTTGGGGACTGGTGGTGAAGACACCAGTGCAGCGTGCAGGCAAGATTATGTTATGATTAATCAAGTTAATGTGCTGTACACTGCTAACACTAAAATTTCCAGAAGAGTTTGAATGACCAGTTTGAATGATAGGGGCTTGATTCCTCTTGATGAGAATGGGTAATTCCCTACAAAACACGTATTTTTTTCCTTGTTACTTTTCTAATTTCTCTGCCTCAATGAAGTATTTTGCTCTATAGCTCCAGCAAACCTTCCTGCACAACTCTCAGTATCCTTCTCCAGATTGGACCAGCCTTTGTACAAAGTGAAAACCCGACCCAGCAAACCCCAGGGCGAACAGGGTGCTCTGTGCCTGGAGCAATCCCTTGGAGGCTGAGGAGATGATGCTTCAAGGCTCTGTGCTCCCACAGGAGAAGTCCCAGGAGAATAAGGGACACCAAATGGCAGGGAAGCATGACAAGGCTGAAGCCCTGTCCTTTCTGAAGTGACAACTCCTTGCTAAGCAGGTCACAGCACAGGTGAAGCACCCTGAGTGTGTCTCACACTCAGTGTATCCATGACCTCGAAGTAGGTAAAACTGCATCATCCCATTCCCTGTCTCAAGCCCACCAATGTCCTCGGAAACAATAACTTTGGGTAAAGGGTTGGGACGAGATGTTTTCCATGAAATCCTTCCATGAGCTTCCCCTGCCCTGTGTGTATGGGCACAGGGGCACAACCGGCCGGCCTGGCCGAGGTCCCCCGGGAAGGTGACCAGGGGCACTGGGGACAGGGAGTCTCTTTGCCACGTGGATCATCTATCAGACCCTGGACGATGCCTTTCAATGGGGATTTAATGATGATGAGCAGCAGACCCCTTCCTGCTTTTACGCCACCCCTGGGAGGCTGTGGAGAGACAGGCTTTCACGGGCAGCGTGCACTTTCCCTGACCCTTGAACCTCGGGGCCGGCACTTTTATGGGGATGGAGCGACACAGTTCCTGTAACCTGCCTCGGGGGCCCTGAAAAATTAGACTGAATCAAAGCAGAAAATGAGTTTTCATTTATCTTGTGATGATGCACGAGGTTACATGAAAGACAAATAGCTGCTTCTGACTCTTCCTTTATCATTGTCACTGCAATTAATAGGCTGTGGCCTTCGTTACTGTGTTAGTACTAAAGAGACCGCGGGCCCCGGGGGACGTTAACGAGAGGAGAGAAGCAGCCCAAGCTCCCCGAAGTTGTGTCATGTTATGATGTGCTAACCTGGTTCTTTCTAACTCGCTGCTGAAGTGCTGGTGACTCAGTGAGACGAGCAGAGCACTGACGCTGCCGGAGCTGATCTGCCGCCTCCATCCGCGGCGTCACTGCTCCCCAAGGCCGGGGAGTTGAGGGACGGGTGGCAGGGAAGGGACAGGGGACATCCATGAGGGCTGCCTGGGGCTTGAGGGCCTTCAGTGCCCACCCCGTGCTGTGGTGGGGGTGGTGCCCAGGTTGGGTGGGCCCCAGCTGGCCTCGAGGTCAACCTGTGAGTTGGATGTTCCCACTGGGGTGGTGGGAATCTGCTGGGATGGATGGGGCTTGGAGCAACCTGGACTGGTGGAAGGTGTCAATGCCCAAGGCAAGGGCGTTAGAACGAGATGCTCTTTAAGGTCCTTTCCAACCCAAACATTCTACAATTCAGGTTTCCTTGTCAGGCCCTGCGGCAGCCCTCAAGAAAGGAAGATTTTCACAGCTCACACCACAGACTGTTTTTTCCCATCTTGCTGCAGCCCATGCCTTGCTCCTCCACCCCATCCAATCCTACGGCCTGCACATCCTCTCTGCTCACAACTGCATCCACACCATCCAATCCCTACCCCAACGGAGCCAGGAAAGCAGTCAAAGCTATTCCCACCATCAGTTACACAGGACAGGGAGTCATCAGTCACCTGGAGCACCTGCACCACCACAGATCTTTTCCCCACCTCTAAAAGCAGATGAGCCGCGTGTGTGGCTCTGGTCGTGTGCCCAGGGGATGCTCAGATTCAGGGAACACAGCCAGGCCTGACCTCCTCACCAGGTCAGTGTTGCTGAGCCCTCTGGGATTTATTCTGCCATCTCTGTGGCTCCAAGTGCCCAGAACCAGCTCAGATTGTCCAATTTCCTCTGTCCTCCCCCCACCAAGGATGAGGATCCTGAGGGGTTTCCAACTCTCCTGTCCCACCAAACACCCCTAGGGACTGTAACGGCAAAAGGGAGAAGACACAGAGATACCAGAGACCAACATGGACTGTGCAGGACAGATTCCCACACCAGCAAAGAGCTTGTCTGGGGTCCCAAACCCCCCCCTGAGCTTTCCTTATACTGGTTGTCCAAAGAACAGCTCAGAGCATCCTTTGCTCAGGCCTGGAATAAAGCCCAGCTTTACAGACTGAGCCCTCCCCAGCCCACCTGAGACACAGACCCTGCCCCCAGAACCAGTCTCAGGACCTCTGTTCACACCTGAGCTGAAATCGAGCTGGTTTGGGTCCTTCAGCTGCCACAGTGTGGGAGCTGGACTGGGACCAGTGAGAACCAAGTCGTCCCTCCCCCGAGGGAGTTACAAAGCCCAGGAAGACACTGGGGTTCAATGTACAGACTTCTCTGCCTTTAGCTGAAGACTCCAACACGTTCCAAACTCTTTATACATATTAGAGACAAACTTGGCTCTATAATTAGGAGCTTAATTAAATCTACCTCGAATTTTCTGCAGACTTGGTGGGCTTGTGCTTACATTAATTTAGGGGTTTCCCATTCAAAACGTGCTCTGCCCCACAACCTGGTTTTGACCTTCATCATTAATTTTGGGTGCTAAAACACTTCTAAAGGGTTTGGTGTAGCCCGTTCTTACGTGATTGTGGCACTATTCTCTTTAATTGGTGCTTTTTGAGGTTAATTGAAAAGGAATCCATGATTGGCAAATCAAAATTAAAGAGAATTTTGTCGGGATTAAAGTTGTCCTGAAGCAGTAGGGAGAAAAAAATGTTTATCTGGGAAAATGAAATTTCCATGGTAGTGTTGGGACTTCCTGGTCCCACAGCCAAGGTATCCCCTCATCCTTAGCTCTGTAACAGCCAAATGAGGGGCCGGGCAGGGGCTGGGCCAGACCGGGGAGATGCTGTGGGTATAAAGGCTCATTTTAATCTAAATGCAGTTAACATGCTCAGAGTCATTTGGGATAAATGGGATACTTAAGGACACATGATGGCTAATCTCTGCTATGACATTTGTGGAGGAGGAGGAGGAATAATTTACACGGAGGGTATTGTGCAGCTCACCAGTTATCCCCCCTCTGCCACCACGAGCGGGACTAATCGTCAGGGGGGGACAGTGGGCACAACTGGTGGCACCTCCCGAGGCCCCTCGCTGGTGTTCTCTAGCTGATGTCCATTTTTCAGAGAGGGAACTGAGGCACCAAGGAGTGCAATTGAGCTTTGGGGTGTCTGAATCTGAGCTTGGGCTCCTGGTGCACTAGCAGGCAGGAGAGAGCAGCTGGGCATCACAACTACTGACAGTGACACACAGGCTCTGCTGCTCACCTGCCCCCCCCCCGACACAGCCAGGAGCATTCCTGGGGCTTGTAGAGGGGTGCTCAGCCAAGGATCACTTTTGTTTCCAAACTCAGAGACATTTTTTGCACATTCCTTTCAGTGCAGGTTCTGGGCTTTGCGCCTCTCATCCTGTCGAGCCTCTTTCAAGCACCAGTTTCTTGATCTACACTTGAAAAAGCATCTCAAGTTATCAGCAGAATCAAGAAACCCAGATTTTCAGCTGATTTCCCAAAGCCTTTGTTCAGCGCAGACTTGGCAAAGCCCCTGCTCTGGGTGCCACTGCCAGAGCACAAGTATCAGTGGACAGATGTTCATTACACCAATCATTGCACCACGAGTCTGGGGGGAACCACAAGGGCCTACGAGAGAGACAACAGCTCTGCTTCCCTGGGGCTGACCCCTCTGAACCCAACAGCAAAACTCCCCTTGGCTCCATGGAGCCGGGATTTCGCCCCTAGATGGCTCTAGGATATAAGTTGTTCCAGGCTATGCTGAAGGATGATTTGCAAATCTCTGTTCCCTGTTTGTGCCACAGCAGCACCTGAGGCCCTGGGTGTTTCCCCCAGGCTCTGGGGTGTCCCTGTCCCTGTCCCTGCACAGCCTGAGCCTCGGGGACCCTCAGCAGCGGCACAGGCTGGAGACCACAGAAAAGCCTCAGAGGTGCTGACAAGCCTCTGTGTGAATGAAAGGGGCTCTCCTGAATCCAAGACACCTCCTCATTTGGTTCCTGTAAATGAACCCCTCCCCAGCTCTGATGTGCTGCTGGAGCCTCAAACAGCGGGGCTGGATTTGGAACGTGGAATTAAGAGCAAAACACATCACTGCATTACTTGGGAGGGACAGGAGATGTATAAGGAAAGGGGCAGATCCCAGGCAAGGAGAGGCAATTTAGGGAAGGCAGAAAGGCCATAGCTCTTCCCTCCTGCTCTGCTGGTGAAGCTTCCTCCACCTACTAGTAATTAAAATCCAAATGATCTGGCCAGGCCGGCCCTGCCCGCAGAGACACATCGCCCGTTTCCGCCCCAGAGATGAAAAGTTTAACCACCATTAATGGAGAGGGGGGAAAGCGTTGCCATCCACACTCCATCACATATTTATGATGCTTGAAAAAAGATCAATAGCAGCTATATGCAAGGGTCTATAAATTTAATGTAGCATGATCATTTAGTATCAGTTGTTTCTTAGATTAATAACAGCAGGACGGGCCACAATCCTGAAATACAACGAAGCAATGCCGACTGCTGATGTCCAACACACACTGAGCTGTGGCCACTGCCTTTGCTGGATGATGCCTCAGGCAGTGAGAGGGACTCACCTGCCCAGGTGTCTGTGCCACCCTGGGTAGCCCAGCTGGAACCAGCAGCACCCACCACTCCTTGGCCAATAATGTGCACAGGAAGCAAGCAGGAGTGAAGAAACTGTGCCATGAGATGCCCCCAGTGCAAATGTCACAGTGTTTGGACAAACCCGCAGAGCTGGTTGAAGGAAGAAGTGCTCAGCATCCCCCCTTCTGCACTGAACCATCCCTGACTGTCTCCACGGGCTGCCCAGGGGCCAAGGACTGGCTCTTTGCAGTGACCACAATATGTTATGGTTCAGTGGAAGGACCTTAAACTTACAGACAAGGACAAGGCAGTAAAAGATGAAGCACCTGAACCCCCCATTTCCAGATTACTAGACCCCAGGTGTGTGCTAGGGAGCAGTTAAATTTCATCATTACCCTTTCTTCTATGGTATTTTTTATAGTCCTTTTTACTACTGGCACTAAAGGTGCCGGACGCATCCCAGGAGCTAAGAGGACATCACTCGTCAACCTGACTGCTGGCTGATATAAAAAATGACAAGTCCTGGCTTAATCTTTCTGATAACTGTGTTCTGCATGGCCCATCCATCTCCATGGAGGAGTTTTGGTGAAGCCGGAAGACAAGAACATCACAGCATTTAAGAATGAAAAATTAAGTGCCCTTTTTGAGCACAGCATGGAGCTTATTACCGCAGAAGTGTTCGCCTGCTCCTCCTCAGGTTGTGAGCATGTGCCTGCACTTGTCGGGAGAGAAGCTCCTGCTCTCAGCCTTTAGTCAGAGCAGGAAAAAAACCAGGGAGACCGACCAGCCGATTCAAAGGACAAATTCAGAGCCCTCTGAGTTCCGAGGAGTCGCACCCAGGGATGCAGGGAAACAGCAACCCCTGCCTGCCTGAGGGGTCCCTTGGAGCATGACAGCTCCCACGGGCTTTAATGGGGAGAAGGCAGCCAGTGCTAAAGCAATCCACCAGCAAGAGGTGGAAATTTTCCATTGAAACCTACTTTTTGTGGAAAACTGGGTTTCCAACGAAATGAAAGCGAGTGCATTTTCTTTTCCTGCTGTTTTGATTTTTCATCAGAAAATTAAAGACAAGAGTGCTGTCACAGTTTCTTTCTCCTATTTTTTTTCTTTTCAACTTCTTGTGGCCAAAGGGTATAAAAGATATTTTGGGTCCCTCCTACAGTTTTTCAGGTTTTGTGTCTTCAGCTTCCTGAGGAAATCCTGGGATTCTGTGTGGGGAGTTTGAACAACAAACTGAGCTCTCCTTGGCTCCCTGCACCCCTCGTGTCCAGGGCAGTTACACACTGCTGTGTTCACACTCAGCAGCTACGTTGTTTTCCACAGGATTTGTGTGGATTTGAGGATCCCTGAATCTCCCAGTGCTTCCACTGAAGCCGCTTGCCATGATCCCTGTCCCAGGCATTATCTCCATTTCCTCCTCTGCTGTATTTTGTATCATGAATAGGACTCCTGTGGCACCCCTGGCCCAGCACAAAGATGCTGGGCTGTGATCACAGTGCCACAATAAATAACAACACCACGTCTGGCACCTCCAGCCCCCACGGAAAAGCAGCTCAGCTCCTTCCTCTGATGGAAAAGGAGTTTTTCTCCTTCCTCCACTGAAGACAGAAAACAATCGATGCCATCCCAGCACCCCAACGCCCCCAGGAGAAAGGGGTGCAGGGCTCAGCCTGGGCAGACACAGGTCCCAGGGTTCATCCAACATTCACCCACGGCAAATTTGATGGAGCAAATCTACCAAACCCTTATCAACGGCGGAGCAGTGGGACCTGATAATTGCACACGCCTTGTCTGAGTGCTTGAAGCACCCTCAGTGCAAATTGCTAAATAAATTTTGCCAATTAAAACACCCGGTTCCCTCCGTTCTACCTGTCACTAAAGAAAGTTTCATTTATGAAACGCATTAATCGTTGGATCTCCAAAGCCCCATAAACCTGTGAATCCTGCCTGGTGTATAATCTTCTAATCTCCTCCTCCTTAATCTGCTCACTATGGAAACCCCTGTCATTAGGAAACAAATGGCTTTGTGGGCTGCCTTATTATTTGCAAGGCAAGATGTAAAAGAGGGCGAAGCTGATCGGGGAGGACAGTATAAATTACTGTGGTGTTTACCTCGGTCATGTAAAAGAGCTAAACAGTGACTGGCAATAAAATAGCAATCCTGTTATCAGAGAAAAGTTTTAAAACCAGATTAAGGAGGATGGTGTTTGCATCGTTATCGTGCCTGCCCCTTCCTGCCAGGGGGGTTTATCAGGTAAGTGACTCCAGGCAGAGATGGTGCCTGTTCGTTCATTTGTTATCAATTCTCTGTCATTTTGTGAGAGGTGAAGCCACAGGTTAATGAAGGTGTCCCCTGTCCCTGGCTGCTGGGGTGGCACTGGGAGCATCGCTGTCCCCCTGTGGTGCCCGTCTGGTGGCAGCCTTGGCACCCCCCAACACTCCCAAGGACAGTGGCTCAGCCTGTTCCCTGTCACTGGGGTGCAACCACCCCAAATCTCTTCCAGTGGCTGCGCCCAAACTGGGAACCAGCACCATCAGAGCCTGCACATAACCTCGACTATGCCACTTCTGTGGCCAAACCACATCCTTCACCAGCTGTCCCGTGCCCAGCATGTGAAACACATCTGCCCCTGCCCAAGTGCCAGCTACTGCCATCAGCATTTTGGTTGCTGTCCACAGGCCCTCGCTTTTTGCCATCAGAGTGAGCAGCGTTTCGTTATCAAAAGGGGTGGGAGAAAGAAGAGGGAATATCTGCTGTGTGCCAGAGGGAGGGAAAGGCATCCAGGACCAGCCTGGGCTGGGACCATCCCCCTGCTGCATGTGGCAGGACACTGAGGGTGGCAGAGCTCACACCTCAGCCAGCAAAATGGAACATTTATCCAACACAGAGCAATACAAATCAGGGGCTGTCCTGCCTCAAACCCATAACAGCCATGAGAAGAAGAAAAGTGGTGTGGAAAGCAGAGCAACCACAGATCAAATCTAACCTGCTCCCTGAAAACACCCTCAGGGCTCGGCACTAAGCAAGAAGCTGGAATTTTTTAACTGGAAGATGCATCCAGCCTGACTGGTGAAAGGCTGGAGCCCTTTCATGAAATCAAGGAAGGACACAGGATGCAAAGGTGGAATAGCCCTGGGTTTGGGTGCGAGCAAGGGAGCCAGGTCCGGGTGAGAGGCAGTGGCTGCAGAGGGAGCTGGGAACTGTGGGTTTGAGGGGGGAATTGCTGAACAGCTGCTTTCTCTGGAGCCATTCCCAGCACTGACCTTGGGCTCAGCCAGCGTGGCATCCACTGCTGCTGAAACCTCATCCATCAGTGACCCCCAGGAGGAGGAGACACGGGTGAGAGGGAACCAGGGGGAAAAAAGTAACGTGAAATAAGAAGGGAATTAGAAAAGCAGGGACCCTGGTTCTAAATGTGCTGACGGTGCTGTGCTGTAATTAATAAGCACCAAATCTAACAGGGACTCGTGGAGCGCAGGGAAGAGCACCTCATTAATCAAAGCCCAAGGTGTCAAGATGCCAAACAGGAGGAGGACCTGCCAGACACCGGCAGGGAGTGGAGGGGTCTGACATGCCCTCCAGATCAGGCAGGTACAAAACACAACAAAACCCCTGAAAATATGGCCCACGGATCAAAAACCACAAACAGTTTAAAGCAGGAAGTTCTGGAGGATTCCAGCAGCTTTGCCATGCAGTCCTGTGCTAAACAGGGTCTCACGTGTTACTGGAAACTTCTGGCAAGTCGGAGTTCCATCATCCTTATAGGAGGATGCCAAATGCCGGGGTCAGCTCAGCAGCACAGAGGGAGCTGTGGTCCAGCCTCAGGCTCTGCTGTGCATGAGGGAGTTGCCAGAGATCAGTGAGCACACACTGGCTGGTCACCGAGCAACAGAGCGAGAGCAAAGCTTGTAGGAAGGACTAACCCTCACCCACATCCATTTGTGTTTTCTCGCCTCAGTGCAGCCATCCTCCCCTTCCCCTCTGTGCCTCTCCATTCCAATATTTCAATTTCTCATTCCTCTGAGGGTGCCTTCTCACTAGCTGAGCTCATTTCACTCATGTACCCACCTAGATCTCTTGGACTACTTTGATTTTTTGCCTTGTTTATCTGCTAACATGGCATAATTTAAAGAACAAAAAAGGACTATTCGTTTTTTGAGAGAAGGGAACAGTAGAAGCTATTTAGCTAAGCCTTCTTTGATAGAAAACTTGAGCAGGCAATCATCGGTAAACCCAGTATTTGCAAAATGGAAATAAATGAGAATCGTGTCTGGAAGCCCAACGTGTCCATCTCCATGTGCTTAGCATTGCCTTTGTGCCACCTGCCTCCAGAGCCCCGTACCCAAAACCAAGTCTGAGGATGCTGGATGGGGCCTCTGGTCCCAGCCATCACCACTGGTCACTGGGCAGAGCTGGGAAGGTCATTTTGCAGCCCAGCCAACAGCACCAGCTGCATCCCCAGCTGATGAAGGAACCACTTGGTGCAAAGCTGGACACACACAAGGGCTTTCCACCCATACCCATCTATCCACGGGAGCACTGTAGGAATGTTTCCCTATAAATATAGATTCATAAACCCAAGGGCAACCACAGCAGCAACAACATATTAATGCCTCTAGTTGCTTATTCACAGTCAATGGTTATGTTTTCCTTCAAGCAAGCCATTAAACTTGTTAGCTCCTGGTTAGACACTAATTTTCTTTTTTCAGAGAAGCGGTGTGTTAGGAATTATGTTAATGAAGTATAAATCAAATCCATGCTTAAGTCAAGAGGCTGATGCCATCTAAACATATCCTATGTATCAACAGCAATATAATTTCATAGGTCTAATCCATCAGCAGCCAGGTTGGTCAGCTACTTCATTAAAAATAGATAATTAATGTCCACGAATAATCTGCTGCCTTGATTTTGTTGTTCCCATGAAAAAAAAAAAAGGGAGAAAAAGGAGAAAACCTCCACGTTTTTGGGCAGTTTTAAAGGAGGTAATTGCTGGACATTAATTTGCTCTCAATCAGGAGTGCAGTTGGAGTTATTTCTCTCATTACCTGATCATGCTGAAAAACTGGAAGAGCAAACAGCAACAGGAGGCTGCTGGGAACGTGCCCTGTCCATGAGTGCGTCGGGAAATGAGGGATTCCCGGGATAATGGTGCTTCCAACGTAAAATATGGAGATAACCAAGCAACAAATAGGTCATTTCTTGTAGCACAGAGTATTTGTGCAGCACGAACACCATCTGTCTGCTGCAACCTCGGCGATTCCGGGTATTTATTGGTACTTGCCATTGTCCCAGGACCTCTCTGGAGAGGCTGGTTTGATCTCAAGTGCTTCCTCACTTGGTGTGTGAGAGACATGAGAGAGCTGGTTATCAGGGGGATGGGGCATTGATCAACTGGATGGTGATGCTTCGGCCCCAGGAAAGAGAATAGAAAAAGGAAAGAGAAGAAAAGGAAAAGGGGAAAGGGAAAAAAAAGCAAAAAAATCTGTCTTTCCTTGAGCTCTCCATCATCAAAAAGATTCAGGAGAGAAGGTGCCTCAGCTACACCACACTGACAAATGTCAGCCTCATGTCTATAACCAGGCCTTCAGCCAAGAAATGTGTTGGCATATTCAGACCTGAGAAATCCCAGGAAATGCCAGAAAAGTGATGCTGGGGGGATGGATTTGGCCGACTTTGCAGCCTTGATTTTCATGGGAAAAAAAAAATAAAGTTTGCCCTTAAAAGCAGTAATAACAAAAGGAAAAAAACTGGAAAAGAGACAAAACTTGTGCTTAAAAGCAGAAGCATATGGGAATAAGAGGATGGGGCAGGTTCAGGGTAAAGGGACAAGGATGACTCCTTAAAAAATTTAAGTTGTAATTAAGCAGAGCGTAGAGGAGAGACACCGGGATGGCTTTTGTTGGCACACCTCCTGTATGTCCCAGTGCTTTGGGAAAGCCTCCCTCCCTCCCTCCTCCTCTTCATTATGGTTATTTGTGCACGGTGCTCCGTAGAGCAGCTCATAACTCACCCTGGTTATGATAAAGCAGAGCAGTTGTTTTTGGAGACAGGCACTTTGGTATTCCGTGGCCCCAGAGGCTGTGCTGTGGTGTGCTCCCTCCTCCACTCTCTCTGCTTAACGTGCCAATTTTTTCCTCCCCTTTCTCAAGTGTGCCTGAAGGAAATTTATTGCAGCAGGCGACTGCTATGGGCAAATACTAATAAAATGCTGTTTTGCTGCAATTTGTTTAATTGGCCACAGAAGAGAAGCCTTGCATGTTAGATCCAGCTTCTGACACCTCCTGCCCAGTCCACAGATGTTCTCACCAGGAAGTGCTCACATCTCTGTGTTTATGGTGGGGAGAAAACAAACCCCTACTATTAAATCTTTACTACTGCAGCAGATCTGATTTGATTTAACATGCATGTTTACTGTGGCAGGCTGCTGGCAACCTCTCTGATTTATTCAGCCAAAGGTACAACTTAACACACGCTCTCCCCCTCTCACCACCTTCCAGATGCTCCTTCCCATCCCAGTCCAGTAACAGATCCAATGGATGTGCCCTGTCCGGTCGGCAGCAAAGGGGGAGGCAGAGGCACAGCTCTGAAACATGGGTTAGTGCTCATCTTGGGGATATTATTTTCCATGGAAAATACAGATTTTTATGGCACCAGCTCAATGGTGGGGCTTTGCCCTGACTTGCTCCCTGCTCCAGGGACAAGCTGGTTGAATTTCGACCTGTGACACGGACTGTGGTTATCCCAGAGGTAACAACAGCATCCCAAACACTGCGGCACAACTGAGCTTTGCAGGGAAACTGGGAACTGTGGAAGTTCACCGGTGAGGTGAGTCTGCAAGCGCTGGCTCTCCTGTCCAGGCTGACACAGACTCTCCTGGGGAGGTGTCAGGAGGGAACGTCGCATGAAGCAGGAGCTGCCCAGGGATCGGCAAACTCAGGGGAATCGCACCCACACGCCTCCAGCCCTCGGTACACAACACCTTCCCCGGCAGAGATTATTTCCCTCACTCACCAAGCTGCTATCTGAAGGCAGAGAATGCCAGCCATTATCCCCGGGTCTGTTGGATCAGCTCCTCCATTCTTTTATCTTCTCCCATTGAGGATTAAACAGTGCCAAGCTCAGGGAAGCCCCTCCGGAAGGCGGAGGTGCTGATTGCCCCAGGAGGGTGAGGCTGTGCTAATTCTCACATGACCTTTTCCTAATAAAAACATACAAACGGGTCACTCTGTCGTGGATAAATACGCAGGACACCTCCAGTGCTGGCTGGGGCACCACAGAGCCACTGGCCACCACAGTGACGTGCAATGGACAGTGCTTTTCCTGTGCAGTTTTTTATCCAGATGGATCATTTTGGGTCTAGGAGAGAAAGCCTCACTGCCTGCCTGGTTCACTTTCCCCTCCCATGACAGGGACAATGTCAGGAGGGCATCCCCAGGGATGGCAGCCAGGCTGGCACAGGGCCTCATGGCCACAGGGGACTCCCAAACTGGGGGTCTGTGGTCCTGTTGCTGAGGGTCCCACACTGCTGTGTCTCCTCCTGCCGGGCAAAGATTCCAAAAGCCTGGCTGAACTCCTCCAAACTGCTTCAGTTTCAAAAAGTGGGGCAGAAAACCTCACAAAAAAAAAAAAAAAAAAAGAAACTTTCAGAAATTTCCTGACTCCAACGAGGCCAGAAGTACTGGGACAGCAGGTTCCACTCAGGCTGCTCCCGACTCCTGCGCGCTGTCGTCTGCCAGTCTCGCCCTGTCTCCCTCAGGTAGCTCTGAAAATGGGTTGAACGAGCTTCTCGGGCCCGAAGCAATATTTCACAGCTCTTATTCCAATCTCTGGAGTTCACTCAATTTATACTTATTGTGTCTTTCTCCTCTCTGTGCTGCTTGTAGGAACCCCAGAGCTGTTACTCACTCCAAGGAATTAATAACACCCGGCACTGGAGCAGCTTAAATTATTTTGGTTTGTTTTATGTAAATTGAGGCTACTGGAAGTGCAGGCAGCTGGATGGGGCAGTGCAAGGAATCCTGCCTGCAGTCCTGCCTGCTTTGGGGAGCAACCAGGCAGGAGGGAATACCTAAAGGGGCTCCAGGGGAACTGCAGAGGGACTTCTGACAAGGGCAGGGAGTGACACAACAAGGGACGGTATCTTTGAACTCCCAGAAGGGTTTATATGGGATACCAGGAATAAATTCTTCCCTGTGAGGGTGGGGAGGCCCTGGCACAGGGTGCCCAGAGAAGCTGTGGCTGCCCCATCCCTGGGAGTGTCCAAGGGCAGGTTGGAGCAGCCTGGGACAGTGGAAGGTGTCCCTGCCCATGGCAGGGGGTGGGATGAGATGAGCTTTAATGTCCCTTCCAACTCCAACCGATTTCTGGTTCTGTGACCCATTCCCAGGAGCTGGAACAGTGGATGGGGCCTCCTGCATCTCTCCAGCCATCATTTCTTGGCACCTGCACCCCCGGGCACATCTCCAGCCAAACTTCAGGCCGGGCACGGTGCCACGGTGACAGACGGCCCCGAGTAGCTGAGCCCGGAGCCATGGCACTGCCTGGGGGCACCAACTTTGCAGGGCTTGGAAGACAATATCCAGGCACAGCCTCCCAAACACGATTCCACGGGGAGCCGTGAGCAGAGCCGGGCGGCACCGACGGCGATTTGGGACAGAATTCAAACACAGATCCATAAAGGAGAGGTGCCCACTCCAAGTGTCCCAGCACAGGGGCTTTGCTGGAGGTGGCTGAGGGGGGCGAGGCTCAGGGCTGCAGGGAATCCCAAACCCCAACCCACACTGCCCAGCGTTAGGAAAAGGCTTCGTCGTCTCTACCAGCGCACGTAATATCCTCTCCAAAGGTTTCCTAAGGTTACTGGTGTATTAAGTTAAGCTAACCAATTTACAATGCAAATGTTACACAGCTTACAAAGGGTAAATGAGTTGTATGTTGAAGGAGATAGGCTTTACCCAGACAAAAGTGGAACAGACCTGTGGCAAACTGCAATTAATGACCTGAACACATCTTCCAGAATGAAAAATTCATCGAGTCCTCTAAGGATATATAGCCCAAGCAGAAGAAATTATTCACCACCTTCTACATATCCAAAGTGTCACCAAGCCTATTTATCTGGCAAATAAAGTACTTCCCTTCAGCCCTTAATATTTCTGCTGCCATATGGTCCAGAAGTTCTGAGATTTTTCTGAAAGTAGGTTTCACAAAGAAAGTGCAATTTTAGGGAAGCTGAGAGCAAGTCAGTTGTTGGGAGAAGGAAGATTGAGACAAAACAAGGACTTCCCCGTGCAGTAAGAACAGGGAATGGGGGTGTCAGCAGCTGGTTCCCAGCTCTGGTTTTCCTGGAGGCTCTCCAGGCAAGGAAAAAACCCTGACAAGTCATTTTGTGCCACCATCTGTCTAGGTGGAAAAGAAAAAGTTCTTGTCTTTTGTCAAATCAAAGTGAATAAGATCAATAGGTTCCTAAACCTGAGACCCAAACACACGCTGGCCACTGGATAAAATCCCAACCATGACATTGAGGGAGGTGATTCCTAGTCTGACCACGTGCAAAGGGGAGATAAAACCTAACTGTCCCGCTGGAGGTGCCACTGTTGGTTTCATTAATGCATGTAAAGCACTTTTGCAGTCCCCAGGTGGGTTGAGAAGTGTTGTTATAAAACTGGGACTAAATCTGAGATATTCTTCTCCTTGCCTGTAATGGGAATGAACAGAGGAACTGCTCAGCAGACCCTCCATGGTTCAAGTGATTCCGTATTTCTTTGTACTTTACAACCCCCATCACTTGTGCATAAACAAAGGACAATGCAACTATGGATGCCAGAACTCATTTTAAAGAAGTTTTCTTTTACCATAAAGATAAAATATAAATTTTTGCTCTGGACAGGCAGAGGCTGGGTGAGCTCTTGGGAGCAGCCAAGACAAGCACCTGCTGCCACACGGGTGACCATCCTCACTTCCCTATTTCCCTTTCCTGGTGTGCCTGTGACCCCAAACAGCCCTCCCAGGCACCCAAATCCCCAGCAGCTCTTTGCAGGATCCATCCATCTCCTACAGCCCAGGTGTCTCACAAAGGGTTAAGCTGGTCCAGCACCTTTTTCTGGTGAAACACAAACTTGCTGCCATTTGCACAGTCACAAGGTCCAGCAAGGCCGGCACCCACATCATCTAAGCGAGAGGGATTTAGGGGAATTAAGGTGAGAAGGTTGGGAAGCAGGATGCTGCCAGACCACTTCACCTGCTGCTTCCCCTCCTGTAAATTGGGGTACAAACACCAGGGATCATCCCTGGCAGGACAAGCCCAGCGTGGGCACGGGGATCCTGGGCACCACCTCCCTCCAGCCCAGCTGGGCTCTGCTCCCAGCACAGAGGAGATGCAGCGAGTGCCGCCCTTCTGCTGCTGTTTGCTGAGCAAAACCAACGCAGTAACTCCGAGCTGACTGGTTAAGCAGCACTCATCATGCCTAATTTACAAAAGAAGGGGCATATTTCAAAATATTTATTCTGCCTTTCCCAGTTGGATTGGCATAAGCATGTGGAAATCTTCGAGGAATCAAACAACTGTTAATCACCTCAAGCTATTCCGGGCTGAGTTTGCTGTGTAAGCTGCCGCCCTCTGTTTACACATAAGAAGCAACGACTCAAAGAATCCTATGGAGACGGTTTTTTTTTTTTTTTCCTCCTTTTTAACGATAAGGTCTGGCCAAACAGCTTAAAGGGCCCAGCTATTTAGTATTGGAGCTGCACCTTCTCGCCTCCCTCTCTCCCCTGTAATATCCACATTTGTATTCAGCTGGCGAGCGCCGGTGGGATGGGAAGGGGGAGGGAGAGGCCGGAGGGGCACGGATGGTCCCGATGGGAACAGCTGAACAAGGGCAGGCTTGGACATTGCCAGTGGCCTGAGCAGCATCCTGGCCCATAAATCCCCAAACCCACTGCAAAACCGCCCTCTAAAAGGCACCAGAAGTGGAATTTCAAGGCCCAGGGGAAGAAGCAGGGTCTCAGACCTGCTCCCTGCTCTGGCTCTTTGGGCTGCTGTCACCCCCGTGCCCTCAGCATCCCCTCTGCCAACCCCAAACCCTTCAGCTCCACCCCAAAGATGAGCCTTGCCCCCACGATCGCCGGTACGGCCTGTGCACAACAAACCCAGCACCCACAACCTTCGGTGCTTTTTCAATTAAACCAAGCTCCAGCCCCTTCAAAAGCAAAGCAAAGCCAGCAGTGCCCTGCTCCCCTTCCCTTTCATCCTCCTGCCAGCGAGCCGCCGAGCAGAGCATGCGCCGGGCTCTCCCTCACGCCATGGCACTGCTGCTGAATGCTGATGAGAAATTCTTGGTCCAACCCCAGGCACTCATTTTCAAGTAATTAACTTGGCACCACCACAGCACACAGCAGATCCGACTTTCCCGACCAGGAGATAACTGAATTCAAAGGCCAGGTGTGGGATTATTTATGGCCAAACTTGCCTCTTCCCCACTCCCAGTTATAAGTCAGGAATTATAATTTTTATCTGGACTCTCCATCTTCCTAACCCAGCCTGGACGTTGACCCGTTTCTGAGCACAGCACAGGGGGCAGCTGCAGTGGGGAGCAGCACTGGGATGCTGGAGGAGGGTGTCCCACACCTGAGCTGTCCCCTCTCCCCGCTGGCAGGGGGACAGCTGAGGGCTTTGTGCCATTGCCACTGCTTTGACACGCTGTACATGACATCATCTGTTATCAATACATCTTATTCCTGAAGCCACGTGGAATGAGTGAAATTCCTGCCCCTCCCTGAAGTTGCTGGGAGCTCAGTTGGACTCAGAGCTCCTGTTTGCTGTCCCAAATCCCTCATATTACAGTTCCCTTCCCCCTCCCAAATAAACCTTCACCTGGAGTTGCAGAGACCGATGTGAGTAGGGGCAAGGGAGGATGGTTTGGTGGGGAAGGAGGATGGAGAACCAGGACCTGGCTCTCCCTCCACACCCCACAAAAAATCTGCTGGGATGCTGCTGCCCCTTGGGCTACGCTGGCAAATTATTCATGACTGCAGACCCTGAGGTTTTCTGCATCAAAACCCAAGCCCAAATGGATGGAACAAAAAGAGGAGACAGATGTGGATCTCTTGCCCATGACCCCAACACTGCCCCACAGCTCCCAGCACTGCTCCTAATGATGCTCCAGCAGTAATTTACGAGAAAAACGAGCTGAGGTTCTATTTTGTAGCAACACAGGACTCCCCACACCAGAACCTAAAGCCCTCAAAGCACTTACACCTCCACAGGCCTGCCAGGAATGACAATGGGAAAGGTGAAACAATTTCTCAAAGGCAACAGGGGAGGGAAACATCCCCAATTCTCCCTTTGCTCCACCACCAGCACTTCCCTCCTTGCTAAGCAGCTGCTGAGAGTGGAGTTTGGGGTGTGCTGCTTTGGGACAGAAGTGGAGAAACTGGTCTCTGAAGGAGCTTGACCACACTGGTGCCCAAGCAGGTACCTGGATGAGTGGGGATAAGGATGGGAAGAAGTCATCCCTGCTCACAGAGAACAGGAGAGCCATGGCTGCAAGGCTCAGGGAGGAATCTGCTCAGCGCTGACATATGAGGATAATGAGTGTTGACATATGAAGATACAGCCAAACTGAAAGCTACATCCTATTTAGCTTTTAATTTGGATGCTCATAGAGTGGATTCTGAAGCCTTGTTTCATCACGGCTCTTAAAACAGATCTGACTTCCAGGAAACAACCTGATGTGAAAGTGCATTACTTGTAAACCTGAACAGCAGCACCCGCTTCCCCTGACAGCTGCCCTGTGATATCCATGGCATGGCCGAACAGGCCATCAAAAGGCATCCTGGTTTGGGAAACACACTTTTTCCATGGAAAACCATGTCTTGTCTAAGCCACGTAGGTTGGAATCAGATTTATAAAACAGAGGATTATGCTCCTGAACATTCCAGAGGCTCTTCCAGCCTCCCACAGCAAGAGCCACCCAGAGCAGAGCCGAGGTGGAAACCCCAGCTGCAAACCTCCTCTGGGCCAGCACCAAACTGGGAACTTTGTGAGCATCCCTCGGTGTGGAGATGCCTCAGTGCCCTCTGCTCTCCTTGGGGCAGNTTGCAAACCTCCTCTGGGCCAGCATCAAACTGGGAACTTTGTGAGCATCAGTGCCCTCTGCTCTCCTTGGGGCAGTGCCCGGCGGTGCCACAGGGCATCTCCCCCTCCTGACCTCTCCCAGCTTTTCCTCTGGCCAGTCTCCCAGGTACGGAGCTAAACTGGGGAAGGGCAGCTAAAGCTTTGCTACCTGCGGTTGCTGCTAATCGCATCCCACATCCCCCCGGGGCACCAACATCAGCCAGAATAAAGCAGCAACAAGGACAACAATCACACGTTACTATTTTCATCTCTGCTTTTCCTTTCTTCTTTTTTAAAAGTAATTCCTGACTCGCCGCGCCGAAGAGGCCCCTGTGATCCCCGGGTAATGGCCTGCCCTCTATGCAGAGTGGAATAGAGTTAGAATGAACGCTCCAGAAACCCTGACAGCCCGTTTAACAAGGTGTCTAACATCCCATTTCCTCTGCACTTCCTCTCTCCTTAATCCTTTTATGCGAAACTCACTCAGGAGTAAGCACGTGTGAAATTGAGGACTCTCTAATACACATTGCTCGACACAGGCTCACTGAAATGGAGTGTCTCAGCCTTGTTCCGTCAAACAGTGCCAAGAGGAAGCCGACGTTAATCAAAGAGTCTTTTCCATGTGTCCAGGGCCTTGTGCACCCGCAGAGCAAATAAACAGCTTTCTGCTGCCACCGCTTTCCCAACACTTTCATCTTCTAAAAAAGCTCCGGGTGTTCGACAGGGCGGTTCAGAGGAACAGGAGGGGTGAAAATGGAGAGAGGCAAAGGGGAAAGGAGCACCCAGCTCCCGCCGGCTCCTGCTTCGGGCAGCCTCCAAAGGGGTCGCCAGGTTTTGATTTTGCAAGTAACATCTATTGTCAGCACCAAGCACCCCCCCCAAGGCTGCTGAGTCTCAGAGCTGCTGGGTATCCACAGCCCCAGGAGATCCCTGGAGCTTCCCAGGGCACAAGCAGCCTGGGTTGGATGCAGGGACAAAGCATGGAAGAGTAACACAGATTGGATTGCTCACACCTCCCAAACTCGGGCTGAACCTGCTTCAAGGATTATTCCCAAGTTTGTCCTGAGTTCTGACCCCCAACCAGTCCAGCTCTGGGGTTTGCTGGCAGCAGTGCTGGGAGTCACGGAATCACAGGCTTGGAAATGACCTTAGACATCACCTGGTTCCAGCCCCGCTGCCTTGGGCAGATACAGCAGGAGAAGGGCCTGTTGAACCTGTGTAACTGCAGCTGAATTCTATGATATATTCATATAATCAATCCCATTCTGCAGTGGAAAACCACAATTCTACTCAGCAACTTGGATTCTCAGCAGAAAGTCTTGTCTTTACTACAGCAGGGAAAGT
Organism: Pitta sordida; assembly: GCA_013390025.1. Classification (NCBI taxonomy): domain Eukaryota; kingdom Metazoa; phylum Chordata; class Aves; order Passeriformes; family Pittidae; genus Pitta; species Pitta sordida. The sequence goes on from WEKX01016044.1 coordinate 115,202, forward strand.
GAAGACCAGAAAGGAAACCAGACGCCCTCCTGATAAATTCCAAGGAAATACTTCTACGGGTTTTGTGCATTTTTTAAATTCCAAGCTAAGAGTTGAGCAAGTCACTCCTTAATATTGGCTCCAGCTTACATCGGGGGTATAAAATGCTGCAATTGCAGGCAGACAGACTCGATGCAATAGGTCTATTATCTCCCCCCGTTACTATGATCCTGTCCTAATTAGGATCTCACGCAGACCAGATACACCAGAAGTCAATGACAACTTCATTTATCCAAAGGCTTCGGTCTAGGAAAGCTGTCTGGTGTTTTTAAGTCACCATCAAGTAGGTATTGATTTGGTGAAGTCAGGAAATGATACTTCATTTAAGTGCTTTAGCCTGGAATTTGGGGTGCACGTCCCTGCTCACCGGGTGGCCCCGGGATGTGAGGGCTGAGCTGGGCCTGCAGTTTGCAGGGGGAGCAGGGAAAATACCTCATTTCCCTCATTCTCTGCCCGACAGACTTTCTGAGGGTTAAAATTCGCGGTAAATCAACCGGCATTTGGATCAATAAGGGTTGCGGGGGAGTGATTTGCACCGTCGCTCTCAAACCTCTGCTGGAAGAGGAGCCAGGGAAGCACATGATGGATGCACCACGTTGGGGTGGCGTGGAAAGACGGAGAATTCCCTCTAATTGCACGGTGGAATGCAGATTACAGACCTGGAGATGATGAGCAGCGCTAAACCCGGCGCCTCAAAATAAATAAACACACAATATAAAGCCCCAAGTGGCTGAGATTTCCGTATCATCATCACACCGTGTAAATGATAACGTCCCTCCGGATCAGCCGCCGGAGCGCGGGCTGGGCCGCTCCGAAGATAAGGCAGTTTTAATCTGCACACATAATCAGCTGAAGGGAAAATATAAAATGCTAATAACAAATTGGAATTCAATCTAAAAGGGATGCAACAAACACCAGAACTGTTTTTCCCCTTCTTGCCTTTGGGGAAAAAAAAAAAAAATAAGGAGCGAACCATCCCCTACTCCAACCGCCCACCTCCGGCTGTTCTTCCCCTTTTTTTCCCCTCCAAAACGCTTCATTACAACACTTTAGGGGGTGAAATCTTCCCATTAGGAGCTTGGTTCCCATTTCCCCTGCCCCATTCATCCAACTTTATGTTTGAAATGGATCAGCTTCCTTGTGACTGAACCGGGAGTGGATCTCCCCAGCCCTCTCTCGCTGGAACACTATAACAGGTAAGTGCTACCATACATCATCTTAAAAGGTGGCTTATCTGGAGAGGAGGTGCAGGAAATATTGTGCGAGGGACTGTCTGCATTGGAGGCACAATCGGATTCCATTTTTCCTTGTGAAATAGGGAACAGCAAACACGCTGCTAATGCCTGAAAAATCATGTCCCAGCCCGTAGCAGCAGCGAGGGACAGGCTCCCTCAGCCCAGGAGACTGTGCCAGCCCAGCCCAGGGCAGGTAAGAACACAGGCTGGATCATTCCTAATTGCCACCGTCTACCTGGGCCAGGAATGTGCCTTACACCACCAGACCCCAGAGCCTGGAGGCCATGTGGGGGCTGTCACGCTTCCCCTGCAGCCCGACCCTCGGACCGAGGCCAGGGAAGCTCTTTTCCCTATTCAAACCAGCCTAATGTAAAATGGAAAGGCAATTTTTCTTCCTAACTGTGTGGATCCCAAGGGCTGCATTGCCGAGGCAAGTCACATCCCTGGGCAGGAGCTGGGAGGCTCCACATGGATCGGGGCCTGGGGGCTGCTCCGATTATCGGCTGTGACCTTCGGAATCGGGCGAGTGTTTCTGTGCTCACCCCTCAGCAGAGGGACTGGCCTTTCCTCCTGCACAGAATGATGCTTTTCCAGTCAAACCATCCCTTGCTGAGGCCTTACAAAATACTGCTGAGTGGAATTAAGAGACACTCTAAATATTTGACTCCATTTCTGCCTATTCTCGCTCCACCTAAAGCAAAAAAAAGAAACCAGCAAGAAATGGTCCTCTTTCATATCCCAGCACAGCCACGACCCCAAACAGCCCCATTGCTGCATTCAAGTGACCAGTGGTCCCTGATGAGCTGTTACTGTTCGTCATTAGGTTCCAAAATCAACACCCCACCCCAAACAAGGGGTAAGATACAATTGTGGTGCTTTTTTGATTCCCTCTGCTGCACCACAACGACAATGCTGTACATTAGAAATGACTCCTCTCACATCCATGTGTAACACCCCCCCCCAGCCCAGCTCCCGGAGTGTGCAGCCAGGTCACCTGCAGACCCAGAAAGGCTCCTCTGAATCATTTAAGACTCGTTCTTCCACGTCCCCAGACAGCCAAGGCTCCGTGGAAGTAAAGAAAATCCAGCATCACCGCAGAGATTTGGGGTTAAGCCACGGGCTGCTGCAAACCTCGTAAGCCCCAGTGACAGTGTATTTATTTCCTCCCCGTGCCTGTGCTCAGACGCTGCAAACAGGGCAGATTTCCTATTACACACACGCACACACACGGCCAAATCCTGTACATTGGGCAGGAAGATTATTGAACAAAAGTAAGTGATAAAAGCACGGGCCAAAAAGATGTGTTATAGTGTTTTCCTTTGAGGCAAAGACAAAGAAGACACTTTGCTGTTTGTTGTGCCAGAGAATCATCTCTGATTGTTTGTGTCACAGTGGCAGATAAGTGCAAAGGAGATAGATGTTCTGTCTCCCAGGCACAGTTCTCATCTGTATAGTATAAATTTATGCCTGCTGGTTGCAGGGCTCATGATTCAGAGCGGGTGCACGCCTGCCATCCGAGCAGGGGAAAGCCACTGCCTTCATGCCTGACGTTGAGCTGCTTCGCCCACAGTGTCACTCGGCCCCTGAGCAATGTCCCCTCATGTTAGAGTCACCCACACCCTGCCTGGGCTCTCCCCCTGCACCCAGGGCTGCCCCAGGACACGGCTGGGTTGTCCTGCTCCAGCCAAGCTCATCCCACCAGGCTCTGGCAATGGCCTTGCTTGTAGAGGACACACGTTTTCCCTTCCTTCCTGCAGCCTGGGATTCCTTAATCTCCCCATTCTCCAAACCCAAAGACATTTCTCGGCACAAACCAAGCGTGTGCGCTGGAAAGGAGGAAAATGGCTTGGGAGGTGTGCTCTGAAAATTCCACTGCCTCCTTCCCATGGCTCTTGGCCATCATGTTCCATTTCAGAGATGTGCAGAACACCAGTGCTGCCCAGTCTGGGTTTCAGGAGCCACGTCTAATAGCTGCCTGTTTGTGTTTTAAGTGTTCACTGGGGCACTATCAAGATAAATATATAATCAAAATAATTATATTCAAACTGAGCTCAAAGAGCATCTTGGCCTCAGCGTTCACTCGCTCATCCAATACCCTGCTAATTAAATGTTTCTTCCAGGGTGTGCTGAAAGCTGCCAAAATCAGACCTGGAGAGGTTAATGAGGCAATGGTAAGTTTTGTTTCATGGCAGCATATAACTATAGCTGGCACATATTAATGCACAGACAATTAACAAGGACCAGATCTCTCGTCCTCTTTCCACCCTCCATCTCTGGGCTTCACTTCACGGTGCACTGGGAGCTGTTCCCAGAGCTTTGCTGCTCCGCAGTACCCTTCACCTTCCTCACACCACAAAGGAGATGTACCCCATTCCTCCCTCGTGCTGCTCCCCTGAGACACAGGTTACATCACTCCTTCCCTCTCCTGGCCAGTCCCTCTCACTTCACAGAGTCATTTAGGTTGGAAAAGACCTCCAAGACCATCTAGTCCAATCTCTGACCGCCTTGTCAACTAGACCAGAGCACTAAGTGCCACGTCCAGTCCTTTCCTGAGTATCTCCAGTCATCAAAGCATCTCTGGGCTCTGCTCCTTCCTTCCCCTCCAGCGCTGAGAGTTTGTTTGTTTGGCTCTGTAAACAACCCCAATTTCCCCAAACTCCTGATTGCTTAATTTCATGCTCCTCTGACACAAGGCCAGTATCTTGGCTCATCTCCCCGCCCCTCTTCCTGCAGGCAATTACTCACACACCCAGCCCCCTGCCCTCCTCACCAGACTGACCAACAAGTGGATCCCAGAGGAAATGAGCTTTGCTCCCATTACTGGACAACCTGGAAGGCTGAGGGAAATGAGGGCTAAGCCCAGAGGTTTAATTTCCCCTTGTGATGATCAAGGGACTTCAATTTTTTTTTTTGGTCCTATTTCTTTTTGGTATTCTCTGAAGTTGGAGGGAAAATAGCCAGAGCCAAAGACAAATGACAAAGTTCACTGGAGGCTCCGGGTTTCACCACAAATCACCTTGGCCAGGGAAGGTTTCATTGCAGGACTTTCTGGGTTAATCCAACACGGGAGTAGAGGTGCTACCAACCCGAGAGGCTCGCTGGCTGCCAGAGTCAATGATTACCTGCCACCCCTGTGTTCCTGAAATCAGACACAAACCTGCTCAGCATTCCTGGGGTCCCCGTATTTCCCAGGAGTTTTACGAGCAGAAAACATGAAAAGTGAACTCGTGCTCCTCGTTTTGGGTCAGTAAGTGTTAGCAAAGCCTTTAGTACAACACAAGCATTCCCAGAAGAACGGTGATCTAGCAGTGCCTTTGCTACAAGGCTCATGTTTCCACCTTTGGAACGCCAACATGAGGGAGAAATTCTCCTAATTCTCATTTTCCTGGAGTAATTTGCTGCTGAACACACAGAAAAAAACAGAGAGCCAGGGCAGAACTCAACTCAATTTCAGTTTCAATCTTTTTGGGGTAATTTTATCTCAAACTCTCCATTCCTATGTGTCCTCATCTTGTGGTGTTACTGCAACAGGGATGCAACGGAATTTGGGGATAAATCTGAATCCTGGCATTCCAGTGGTGCTGAAAGTGAGGTCTGGGAGAAGCCCAGGAAACTCCTCAAACCGCAATACATCAGATGGGGAACACGTAAACCTGCACTTGCCAAGTCCCCAGAGAGAAGCAAAATAACAATAATAATGGTATTTAGCAGGATCCCAATTGCAACTTATAATTTTGCTGGCTGTTCACTGAATTCTGACTGACTGGGACCCTTGGGAAGTCCAAATTGGACTTGACCATGGCTGGTGGTGCTGGTAATCTGTGCTGGGCACCCCTGACTCTGGTGGTGGGCGTATGTGAGAGCAGAGGCAAAGGAAATAACCAGCAAATCACCCATCCTCGATGCCAGATGGGATTTCTTTGGGTACTTTGCACCTCTAAGCCCGGCCCCAAGTTCCTTGGAAAGGAGAGGTTGGCTCCCGTGTCATGTACATTGTCTTAGAAGATTGATTTTCCACCTGTAAAAGTGATCTACATTCTCCTTCCTCTCCTGGACGCCTTAGTCAAAAGAGAAAATGGATCTTTTAAAGATACATGTATCCATCACTATTATTTACATTCTAATATGCGTACGCAGCTCTGCTCCAACAAGGGAAATGTAAATCAGATGGACATCGTTCCCTGAATGCCCTAAAGAGCTCCATTCCCCCCAAATTAGAATAGAAAATGCTCTTTTAAAATGCACCTTTAATATGTAAAAGCTGCTGCATCCTGACTCTAAATAAAACCAAACTTGAGATACATGCCAAATATCTTAGATAAAGGACAGGTAAGATGGTAGTATCTGGCCAAGGAATCGGTCCTAAACAGCTATTTATATTAATGCAAAGAAGGTACAATGTTCTTCCTCTTGATATATGCTGCAGTGGGATATAGTTTTGTCCCACTAGTGAGAATAAAAACGTACAGTTCATGATAGGCAAAGTCACATGTGTGAGATAAAAAGCTCCAACTATAATATATGTCTTCACCATGTATTCTCTTCAGGATTTTCTTTAGATCTTCGGATGACAACAAGAAAACACTTACTCAAGGTTAGACACTGCTCTCTGGGCTTTTTAATAACCATTCCCTAGATCCTGGGGGATTGCGTCCGTGAAATAAGGCAAACTCAACTCCGGAGCCTGGACTCGCAGAGACTCGGCAGAATCCTTGTGTGTGCCTTTGTTTCTGCTTGGCTGTGCATGCGAATGAACTGTGCTGGGGCTGAGCTGAGGCACAGGGTGACGAACTGCCCCGGGCAGCAAAGCCCCAGCCCATCCCTGGAAGCTCTTCCAAGAGCTGGAGCAGAGCTCTGGCAGGGCAGGGATTCACCCACAGAGTCAACGTCACACCTTCCGAACGCTGCCAAACTTTAGGGGCGACCCTAAAAACTCGTGGTTGCGTTGCTCGGACCTCTCTAAAGGAGGCAATAAGAAAAAAAAATGGTTTAAAGGCAAAAAAAGAGAAAGGTTTAAATGCTTTATAGGAAGCCAGGTGTGGGTGGAGGGGCTGTGAGGGCTCAGATGGGGCCCGTGGGCAGCGAGGCTGTTCCTCACAAAGCAGGGAGTTCTCCCCACAGGCTCCCGATAAATCTGCGCTGTCACACAGCCTGTCACGGAGCAGAGATGGTATCTGCCCTGTGCCCTGCTCAGGGAGGCAGCCTGGGACCGTGGGTCCCTCGCCAGTGATACCATCTCCCGATGGAAACTGGGGAGATAAAGCAAAGCAGACATGCAGGAGCACAACCCTGCAGGAGCACAACCCTCCAGGAGCACAACCCTCCTCCTCCTCCTCCGGGCCCTGCGGCTCAGGAACAGTCACTGCTGGGAATGGGGTGGTGATGGGTACATGAACATGGTGCTGCACTGCTCCCATTACCCAGGGCTTTGTGCCATGTAAATCCAAAGGACACACACGGACAGACACAAAGCCAGGAGCCAATCTCAGCAAAAATCTGTGCTGTGGCCACGGGACTAGTCCTTCAGTTTGGCTTTGGGGTTTTTCGTTCACCGGCCCTTCACACACAGTGTCTTTCCTCTTCATACAGTAAATTCACAAACCCCCTCGCCCACAGAGACACAGAAACCATTTTATCTTGGAAGATGAAATTTTAGCACGTGACGTGGTGCGGATCTCGAGGCAGCAGACCAGAAACAAATCCACCTATGGAACATGGTGCTCCCCCTCTCCTCCAGGCTTGGCACACGGTGCTGGGAGCAGCTGAGGGAAGAACTTGGCCCTCTCTGCCCCAGCCGGAAGCTGCAGTTTCGCCAGAGTCAGGATTTCACAGAAATGCAAACAGATTTTAAAAGGGGAGCGACTGAACTTCCCTCCTTCTGCAGTTCGGGCATATTTTGGGCATCACCTTGTTCCTGACTACCCTGGTGCACCACGGAGCAAAAGCTCCTCACTTTTCTCTCTCTTGCTGATAAATCCACGTCTACACCCCCGTCCAGCTGCTACTTTACACCAGAAGCACAGTGTTACATTATGCTTGGCTTGATATTTCTCCCAGCCCCCAAACAAAGCTTAATCAGGCAGTGAAAGCAGTGGTGAAGATGAGAGATTCTGGGGATGGTTTTCCTTCTGGGTTGCTGCTTTTTGACACATCCCCTGGTCCAGCAATAACATGTTCCCCACTTTGCATTAAGAAAGACATTAGCACAGAGGTTTTGTTGCCACACAGAAGGGAAGGGGAGGGCCAGGGTGTCTGAAGGGAGGAAGGACAGCGCAGGAGGCAGCCAGGAAGCCACAAGCTCCAGTGCTGCGGTGCCTGGATGGAGGCGAGCCAGAATCCACCTCATTTACTACAGTCTCTGCTTATTATTATCACTAAACCTGTTTGGTAATTCAACAGCACTAATTGACTCAGATCACCAGTGCTCGGGGGAACGAGCAGCCGGGGTGATCCACGGTTGGAAAGCAACACCCGCTCGGAGACTGCCGGCATTCCTGGGGCATGGAGGGATAACAGCAGGACAGGCCCACAGCTGGGCAGGAGTCACAGCTCCACAGCTCTGGGCAGCTCAGCATCAGCTGCCCCTGCCCAGCACACGGCCGCATTAAACCCCCAAATCAGTGACCAACGCTCAACTGGCCCCAAATATCCATCACGGTACAATCCCGCCATGAGAACACGTGTCCGGGTGTTATCCTGGTGACCCGTCAGCTGTAAACGACCCGGGATATTTTGGAAAGAAAAAACAATTTGCTTCCACTGTTTACTTCTTCCTCCTGCTCTTGACCCCGCGAGCGCGCAAACGTTCTCCCGCGCCTCCGCTGCCAGAGAGACGCTCATCAAGGAGGAGTAAATCACAATAACAGGGAAATAAACCTTCCCCCCCGAAATGATTCCTGGTTATTTATTTATTTATCTGCCATTCGCACCAGTTCTACGTAAAAAATGCACAGATTGTGGTGGTGGCTGCTGGCTGAGGAGCAGCCCAGGCTCCGGGAGAACATCCCGGCTCCCTCCCTGCTCCCTGTGCCACCGGGGCAGTCGCGGGACACGCCGATGGTGTTTCCCTTTAAATCCGACTCAGGTAATGAAAACGCACAAGAAAATAGTGTGGGTGCATCTGGGAGCAGTAGAAAACAGTTAGATCTTCATAGAGCCATAAAGAAGTAAACAGTAGGCTGCTATGAAGATCTATGGGACCCCGCAGTGCCATTGTCTTCAAAAGGAATTAAAAACAAATTGCTGAGGGCCAGCACATAATTTAGAGACTCACGGCAATTTTATGACTTGCTAATGTTCCTAATTACATGCCCGTGAAAGGCTTAATTAATTGGGGGATGTAGCAAAAAGTGGAGCCTGTGTTTGTTATCATGGTTCCACTGCATTGATTTTAGTGCCTATGGAGAATTTAGGGCCTCTTTATTTGCACAAAGAAAATGCAAGTCTCTCGAAAAAATGCACATTAAGATCAACCCCTCGCTGCTATCTAATATACTTTCCTCTACTTAACCAAAGTGCTTGTAATCATATTTTGTAAATGTTGGTGCCGTTAATTGCATTGTGAGAGAAAATAGGTTCCGCTCGACTGGTTGTGGAGAATTTTATAAAGTTCTTTTCCTGTTCTGAGGACTCAGAGAGAAACTCATCAGAAGTTGCTGTGGTGGGCAGGGAGCAGTGAGGCTCTGCAGTTCCTCTGGGCCAGGTGGGTCAGTGGATTGGCACTGGGGCATGTCCTGTACCCACTCACCTGTAGCAGGGCTGGGCTTTACCTGTGCCCTTGCAGTGGGGGCACCTGGGGAGCTCTGGCACTTGGGAAAGCCTCTGAACCACCCAGGATGGGAGTGTGGTGGGTGTGAGCCTGCGTGCACGAGCTGTGCTGCTCCGAGAGGATTATGAGGAAGCATTTCACAAGCACTGGAGTGGGGTGAGAGTATTCACAGGACAACTCCCAGGGTAGCACAAGTCATCACCTGCCTGCTGGGCATCTCTGCCCAGGCACCCCTGTGAGCCCTGACCCACGACCTCTTCCTCAAAGGAAAACACAAAAAGTAAAAATTTATATTTCTGCGAACAACGAGAGATAACTCCAGCTCTAACATCCTCCATGTGGGGGCAGCTGGGACAGGGAAGGTCAGGCAAAGAAAAGAAATTTGCAACAGTAATTTTGTTTGGGACGACGCTCCCCAACAATCAATAACTAAATTTCCAGGGGTGCAGCCTGGGCAGCCCTTTGCTGCTTCCTCCTGCCTACACCTGCATTTCCTTGCAGCAACGTTGCAACGAGAAGGAGGGGAGGGAAAATAAAAAAAAAAGCAAAGCCAAGTTTGTCTGTTGCTCTTGAGAAAAGCAGACGTCTCTCGAAATATAGTTGGTGCTTTGACGATAAGACCTTTGACAGAAACATGAATGACATGAATACTTTGATCTCTAGTCTCAGAAGCTTCAACAGCAATTATGAGTCAAGAGGGGTGAATATGGGCAGCAGCTAAAGCAATGCCCCGGAGGGTGCTGATGCAGTAATTGGAGATGAAACCCGGAGCATCTCTGCCTGCGCTGCACCGGCAAACCAGGGAGGAGGTGGGCCAGGGGGAAGCTTCAGGAAAAAAGGCAACTCTTATTCTTCTGAGAGACATAAAATCGACAAGACTTTATACATTTCAAAGCAAAGATCTTCAAAGACAGGTAAAAATGCTAATTCTGCTAATGTAGGTTTTTATGTATATGCTCTGAAAAGGTAAAGCAAATTAATCACCAGCTTTACCCCCTAATATATATCTGTGTTACAAATATATTACAGCATGTCAGATCTGAGGAGATATATCTGAGCAGCGGTGGTTAAAAGAGCATTTCCCTTTTCATGCTCTAATACAGTTATTTTGATCTTTCAGTCTTCATATTTTTTGTTCTCATCAAAGGAATGATGGTGCCAGAGATTAGGATGTTATTTATTTCCCTCTCACTGTCCTACCCATGTTAATCACTTGTAGTGTCAACAGCTGCAGCAGCAGCGCCGTGAGAGGCTGGTCACGCTGCCTGTGCTGCCTGCACCCTCCTGCCTTCACCCAGCACCCCTTAGGGTCACCTCCAAAATAAGCCCTGACCTTCCAAATGATAGAAATGCCATGCAAATGGAGGGCAGGGAGGGAGCAGAGGGATGGCACCACGGGGGCACAGCCCTGTGCCCGGCAGCAGCGGTGCCCAGCTCAGCTTTCTGCGTCCCTGAGGTGGTCGTGGAACCCATCAGGAGAAGGAAATTCTGTGGCAATGCCCAAAATCCCTGCTCCAAATTACACACAGCTTGGGCACCCTGGGAATAGAGAGGAAAAAGAGGGAAGGAGGCAGAGGGACGGGAGATGGTGAGCCAGGAGGTGATGGAGATTCACCCAGTGCCACCCTGGCCCTCCAGCCAGTCCCAGGTGGTTTGGGCACAGGGTGACTGGGGTTTGAGCAGTGACCCATCACCCCTGGCTGAAGGCTGCCTCAGCCCCAGAGGGTTTTGCTTTCAGGGAGTGTGTCCCCGTGGATCCTGCCCCTGGAATTTGGACTACAGGGACCACAGTGGCTGCCCAGGCTGGGGAGAGCTGCCTGCAGCCCCTCTGCAGAGCACAGCAACTCCAGCAGCTCCATCCAAACGCTGCTTTAAAAGATTGTGTGAGATCCCAGAGTCTAAAGCCCAAGTGTGATAGCTGCTGGCTACTCCTGCAGGTTACTGGCTGAGATGAATGGAGGAATTTGTTAAGAGTGGAAGCTGGTGATAAGCAGGTATCTCCATAATTATTTGCAGAGATTAACGGAGCAGGTGCACTTCGGGCATAACTAATCCTTGAGAGACAAGGAGCAGGAAAAGTCTGCAGGAGCTAATGTCTTTGAGACAGGTTAAACCAGTGACATTGCCCACCATCAGCATTGTGTTCCTCGCCTTCAAATTGCTGACACTTACAGGTTTGATGGTAACTAGACTGCATAGGGGCACCTTTGCTTTCACATCAGATCTGCTGACATGAACAAGAGTCGATTCAGATGGGCATCCAAACATTAAAGTCCTTCCCTATTTCCATAAAATGATTGGCAGGATGCCTACTGCTAGTGGCTGGTAGCGCTGCTGATAAATGGCATCTTGATAAAAACTTTGGGCTGTTTTAAGGGGGGGAAAAAAAAGCCCTGCTCTTATTCTAATTCACTCAGTTTCTGACAGATGAGATGTCTCATCTCTCAAAATTAGATCCTGGTATCTTTGCACAGAGAAAACAGCTTCCAGGGGCTGGGACAGGAGCAGGGTTTGCCCTGTGCTCCTCCCTCCTCCTGGGCAGGCAGCCGACCCCACGGTGGGGCATCTCCCCCTTCCCTGGCACTGAAAATGTACAGCTGGGTACTCAGCAGAAAGTGCCTAAAATACAGCAAAGGTTATCCCTAGGAAAAGAGAAAGGACTTTTCCCTTTTCCAGGTCCTGACCTATTGAAGCTTTCCAAGGAGTTCTGCGGGTAAAATCTCGCTGGAGCAGCTGAAATGCAGGGTCATTTCTAAGACACAGAAACCCAAAACACGGAACCAGTTCCTTCCTGCAACTTAAAAGTCAACCTGACTCTGCCTCCACAATATCACGGAATTTGTTTTCTCATGTGAAAGCCACATCATTACGTTGTGAGGCACTGAAGGGTAACACAGAGAGCTCCAGAAACGTTCCATGCCTGCACAACAGCCGTGGACAAGGACAACCCGAGTCAGAACCAGCAGCAGAGCCCCTTAAACCAACCCGTGATTTATGGAGCTGCTGCCCCCTCCCCTTCTCCTTCCTGCCTCGCTGCTGCCTCCAGATGTGCTGCCAGCTGTGGCAACACCAGCACTGAGACTGAGCCAACACAGCTGACAACATGGAAGGGGCTCTCCCAACCTGGCAGAGCCATCTCAGAGCGGTGCCAGACCCTCGCCAGAACCAGTGGTAGCAGTTTGCAACCAAGCTCGGAGACACAGATCATCCAGAACACACCGGGATACAGGCACTGAGACCCGCCGGCACCACGGCAGAGCAGAAGAGACCACCCAGAGCCTCCAGGAGGCCCAAGGAGAGCGTGAACGTGGCCTCCCTCCGTCGCTCAGGGTTCCTGAGCGGCCTCTCCACCCTCAGCTTGGTTGTCCATAAGCACCAGGCTAACGAACGCAATTAAGAGCAGTGACATCCCTACCTTGATCCCCGTCACGGTCCGCTGGAAGTCGCTTGGAGAGCTGGGGCTTCAAACCTGCCTCGCCATCATGTGATCTGACATCGTGGAGAATTTACTGGGGAAACAAAAAAAAACCCCACAAGTGTGAAATGTGACTGTCGATAAAGTAATCCTCAGCAATCAGACAAAATTAATTGTGTGAACATCATTGATCAAACCTACTTAATACATTGGGTTTGGGGAAAGCTGGAATGTAATTTCATTACCAATCTGCTCTATCCTAATGAAATTTCTAATAAAGCTCTAATTTTGATTTCGGTTAAGGAGAGAATGATGGAAATTTTCTTTTGCTTCCCTTGTAAGGTTTTATTTTATCGGTTTTCTGCGATACTGGGGACACTAATTTTTTTTTTAATTTGACATTTTATTAGCACGGGGTTTAATACAACAACGCAGATAAAAAACAAAATTACAAAACAGACAAACCTTCCAGAAATAGAATGGATGCCAAACTTAAAGAGGCTAATTTGAAAGAAATTGATTTATTTTATGAGTAGCGATTTGTCCTTTGGTTTTTTTTCAAGTTTTAGTTTATTTTTTTGACTTAAAGCGATTTAAATAACAACTAGTTTGCAGTTCCTTTTATCTGGAGTTCTCACAGAACGCTGCTGGAGCGGTTCAGCCACATGGGAGAGGCACCAACATGCGTGTGTTTGTAATGGGTAGATTAGGGAGAGAACAACCCGGCTCTGCCCACGTCAGACACCAGGCCCCTTCACTTTGACCATAACCAAGGTCTCACCCTTTGGGTCAAGTCTCAAAAGACACAATTCAAGCTCCCAGCCTGGAGCAAAGAGAAGGGTTAGAGGTCAATCCCATCGGGAGTGAGGGAGCATCAGGCAGGTAACTGCAGGGAAGCCCCTGTGTGAGATGCCTCGTGTGCCAGGGTCCTGCCTGCCTGCACTCCCTGGGACCCTCGTCCAGAGGGGGTTATAGCAGAGCAAACCACCGAAATTAGAGAAAAGGATTAGCAGAAATCAATCTGATAGGCCAAAGGTGTCCAACGGAGAGTGAGCATCCTCCTGCCACTTGTCCCTGCGGCATCCCTGGCTTCCAAGGGAGCAGGTGCTGCTGCGCAGCGGTGGAGTGCCAGGAAAGAGTGGCAGCCAAGGGACAGATCCTCGGGCCACCCTGCTCCGTACCAGCTGAGAGCACACGGCACCATGTGCAGGCAGCACTCACTGAGGGGGGAGTCACTGCCAGTGGGACTGGAGCCTTCAGGCTCCTGCAAAATGCATTCCACTGAGGACAGGGAAAAGCCTGGAAAACCCAAATATTTTGTTGCTTTTTCTGCTCCCAAGCACTGCGAATGCACAGCACGCACGGCAGGGAGAGCCCTGCGAGGGAGAGCCCTGCTCTCGGGAATGGAAATCACCTCTCCCTGGCCAGGAGCCACGTGTGCTGGGATGCACAGGGTGCACACTGGTGATTCAGAGGTGTTTGGGGCCTGGGGAAGGTGGGATGGGATGTGAGCAGACAAGGGAGCACGGAGCGTGCGCACGCTCGCTGCAGGAAGGTGATGCTCTTTGACTGCTGAACTGGGGCCTGTCTCTGGTATTTCCATTTGCAGCAATCTGATGTGTGTTTGGTGATTTATTCATGACTGGTGTAGTGAAAAATTGGAAAAGGCTAGTGGGATAGCCATGGCCTGGAGATCCAGCGTCTGATTGAGGCTACAACTGAATTGCTGTCAGAGGCATCATGCAAGGTTTACTCCGGCGAGTGCGAAGTTGAATCTTTATATTAATAAGTGAACATGAACTATCAGAGAGACTGGCATATGTCTGCTGCCGGGCAGGTCTGCAAAGGAGCTGTCAGATCAAGGGGAAGCTCGAGCAGACAAATGGAGAAGCTCCAGTGCCCCCTTCATGCTCTACAGAGGTGTCTGCGGGCGCTCACCGGAGCCGCGGAGCGGGAGAATTTACTGACACACAAAGGCTCAAAGCTGCCTCGACTCCGACATGCTCTAAATCTCTGCCTGAAAGCAGACAGGGGAGACCAGGATTTTGCTCTGTTAGTTAAGCTCAGGTGAAAATCCAGCCCTTTGTCCTGGCTACACCGTGAAAACACTGGTGAGCACAAGGGACACACACTGATTATCATTTCATTCCACATCCAGCTTCCTGCCTCCCGTGGTGGGTGTGCACAGGCTCAGGAGCAGCAGGAGCTTTATTTTGCTCACGCTAATCCTCAGCTCCTTGTTGGCCAGTGCTCGCTTTGGGCCCATCAGACAACCCACTGCCCTCCCTAACCCCAGATCCCACAGGGTCCCCTCAGACACCCAGGATAGATGGGACAAGGATTTCACTATCCCTGCTCACTCTGGATCTCCTCAGGATTCACTGGGAAAGGACCATCAACATCTGAATTTGGGCTGTGAACTCCACCTCATGGAGATCAGACCAGAAAGCTGACTTAGGGTTTGAAGTTTCAGCTTTGACTTTCCTATAACCAGATTTAACCTGCCCAAGGTTTTGTTCCTCTGAACCACGCTTTGTTTACGTGAAGCTCAACCCCAAAAGCTTCTCCTGCCACGTCTGAGCAAAAACTTCCAGAGAAGGTGAGGATGACCATGGGTTGGCCAGTGGTCAGTGCCTTTCCTCCCTGGAGATGAGATTAATTTTATTTCTGTTTTCCTGGGGGATGGGTTATAATCCTTCCCTGCAGCCCCATTGCACTTTGCTAATCATTAACACCATCGGTGTCCTTGGCAAGACGCAGAAAAAGAGACTTTCTCCTACCAGAAAGGCAGGAGAGCTGATTTCCTAATAATTTATGGCTCCAACAAAGTTGCAGAGCAGCAACCAAGTATGCAGGGAAAGGTTGGGGTGAAAAATTATTTACAAAGCGAATGCCCTGAAGACACTTGTACTGGACAACAATTACGGCACCTTAATTAACTGAAATTTAGTTCTCCCGTCGACTGAGGCATGTCCAGTGCTAAAGTTATGCCACTGCTGCTGTCTACGACTGGTTAATGAATATAAATCAGATGGTTTATAGTTAGTGAACATGTAATAGGCTTGCAATGAGTTGAATTCCAATGCAAAATGCCTGGGGATAGGAACATGCCATCCATAAAATATATATAAATAACAGATTTACATTTCTACAAGGAAAAAACAAAGCTATCCTCCCATCTTGGTATTCTCCCAGCTTGACAAAGCTGTGCTCCAGTTCCCTGACGAGACCTGGGATCGATCAGGAGGAATTTAAGAGTCTGGTCACCCAAGGTGCAGCTAATGAAATCCCCAAACCTCTTGTGTGCCCTCCCTGGTTCCTTCCCAGCCGCTGAGCCCTGGCCTGTGGGTTTGTCCTGTGCCCGTGTGGAGCTGCTCGGGAGCAGTGCCCGAGGGGCAGGAGCTGAAGGTGACTCCTGAAGGTGCAGAGCACCTGGTGCTGCTGCCAGAGCCTGAGCCAGAGGGAGCTGAGACCCTCAGAGGGAGCAGTGCTGCCTTTGCCAGGCTCCGAATCAACCCCTGGGGACAGCAAACTCCTCCTGGAGGGACCTTTGTTGATACCAGAATTAAAAAGCAGACAGCTAAGGCTCCATCTCCAGAGACAATTCAGGTTCAAAAAACCCAACACACCCTTCCCCTGCCTTCTCCTGCAGTCAGTCATGAGCACAGGTTGCAAGAAAGCAAATCTCTCCAAGTTTCTTACTAGAAAAAGAACCTCTTCTGTGGCAGCAGGCCTGGCCCAAGAGCCCTGCAGCTGGGGAAAGCTTCACCCAGCCTTGGCACCACCCAAGATGTTGTTCCAGGTCGGAGATGGGAGGCTGCTGATATTCGGGGTGCTCTGCAAAGAAACCTCTCACCCCCTCCTGGCAAATAAAACTCCTTTGTGTCATTCTGTGCCCAAATGACATTCCCCAAATCCCAGACTGGGAGTTGTTGGCCTGAGGGAAGCACCAAACATGAGGTAGGAACAGCCATCAAAGAGAGACCAAGTGTCAAAAAAGCCCCGTCTCAGCTCTTTACTTTCCTTGCTGCAGAAGCAAGAAATTGTGGACTTTATTTATTGCACAAATTAGGTACAAGAAAATTATTTTCTTAATGTGAGACTTGATGAATGTTCTCAACTCTCCACCCTGCTAGGAAGAGGGGGTTACAATGAAAATTATTTACAAAGCATGTGCTACCCTGCAGGGATATTTATTCAGGCAGGGGATGTTTCCGCAGATTTTGTTGACAAAGGCAAATCAAATTACATTTTTGCGAACGTTACAACAAGCATCTCGATTTGCTATGGACATCAGCTGGCTCCTGAAAAAGCCTGGGAAGCAGCTCAGGCCCAGCACCCTCCAGGCACCCACAAAGGTGGTCATTTTTGGGGAACAGATGGGTAAAATGCTCTGCAAGCTGTTCACGCACTTCTAAATATCGATTCTGAGCATTTATTCCTCTAAAAATATGTATAAATTGTTCTAAATATGACATTCACATTAAAAGTGGCTAATGGCTCTGGGAGCAAGCTCTTGAGAGACCTTACAAGGTTCCCAGGGTAGGGTTGCACCCCACAGTTCCCTGTAAATGATGTAAACCTTTGTGACACATAAAGCCAGATTAGATAATCTGTAGATGCCCTCAGGATTTAACAATCTGAGTATTTTATGCTGCAGAATGGGTGTTTCTGGCTGGTGAGGCCCAGGGTTAACCTGAGCTCTGACACAGCTCTCTGTCCACCACTGCTGGGTTGGGAGTGGTTGGAGGAGCACACAAAACCTCTTTGGACTCACAACGTGTATTCTCACAGGAGAAAGAAATGGTTCAGAGCTCCTCGCTAACAGGAAAATCACTTCAGTGCAACATCGCTGATCCCCTCTGATTAAACCTGTGGGTCTTAAACTTAGTCTTCAATCAGGTCTCTGAGAAGTCCCAACAGATTACAACATCCCTGTGCTTAGCCATCATAATGACTTGCAAGTGATTAGCTTAACCAGCATTTCACCCAATTCAATTTCCATGGATGGCCTATACGTACCAAGAAAGACGTTCACATTAATTTTTACATAATTAAATCAGGAATGACCCCGGTGCCAATGAAATAAAACCTCAATTCTTCCTGGGCTTCAGTGCACTCATCTCAGCTTTAACCCTCAGAACGCGAGACCGACTTGTCTGCAAGGGACTGATCCGGCTCTGGATGCTCTTCCACTTCCCTTCCAGCCCCTTCATCCTCCCTGGGCTGAGTGACCTCAACACCCATCACCCACCCTACACCCAGTTCCTAGAAAACCCCTTGCATGGACAATCCTGCACCTCACTTCAACTTTTACAGCACAACACATGAATTTCCTAGAAAAATCTTAAATGAGCAGCACAGCAACTCAATAAACCATTGATGAGGGATGGCCCAACTCTGTAATTTCCAAGGAGCACTTGCCCTTGTTCCCATCTGCTGCCATGAGCCACAATTTCTTTCTCAGTCCACCAGGAACTGCAGCAGGTCCTGAACACTTGGAAAACCAAGTGGGCAACACGAGGGTGGCAGCCAGGTGTTCCTGCAGGTGCCCTCCCAGGAGACCTCCCTTCAAAAAAAAAAAATCCCAACAGCTCCACGATCCCCCAGCCCTGTCACCTGCTCCTGCCACTTTGTGCCCAGGGTCCTGACCACTCCCTGGGCTGCGACATTGGACTCTGCAAGCTAATGAGGGTAATTACTGTGTGTTTCATTAAATAATCCCCATTCGGAGGTGGCAGCGATTACTCACTTCTACTGTAATTTTAATTGGTGGGCAAACATGATCTTTGTAGATACAAAGCCTCATTCTTCTCTCTCCTGTAACAGTTTAAATCAATACTAACCCGAGGCTGCTTGGAAATATTTAATGAAAACTGTTTTGACAGAAAATTGGATTCTTGATGAGGCAAAAACATTTGTTTTCAACAAAAAAAGTTTCACTTTGTTGAGAAGCCCAAACTTTTTCATTTTTAACTGGAAGGTCAAATTGCATAATGCAGTCATCAGCCTTGCTCATTCTTGGCTGCTGATGCCCCAGATAAATGGAGGGTGTGCAGGCAACCACAGGGCTGAGATCCCATCCAGGAGCCCTGTGGCACCCTTGGAAATCTTTCTGCCGGGGACAACGGTCACAACCTTCATGCTGTGACTTATCCTGCGGTGACAAACACAGGGGACCGAGGGCACGTGGCAGGTCCCAGGAGGAGCAGCAGGAATTGGTGCAATGGCACGGAGCGAAGGGGGCACACACTTCACAGCAGACCCCGCGCCCAGAGGGTTTTGCCTGTGCGTTCACCTTGAGGTGAAATTAGTGATGGCGAGAAAACGCCTTACTCAGGTCTTGGCTAATGATTATCCCATTAAAGAATCAGCTGACATAATATCATTCTGTGGTTTTATAAACCCCAGTGACAACAAGACTGATGAGACCTAAAGCCCTGACAGCTCATCTGCCCAGAGAAGAGGAAGGGACACGAACTCGCTATTTTGCCGTACTGTGAATTTCATGGTACAAAAGAAAAAAAAAACCCAACAATAAAATAATCCTTGGGAAGGCAGGTAACCTTTGCCTGTCCCCAGGAACACACGGATGCTCACACCCAGCCCTCCCACTCGCTGGCACGTTTCCATCAAGCCTAAAAAATGCAACTAGAGCAACTCACAGCCGGGCTCAGCCGCTCCCCGGACCTCGGCAGGACCGCGGGGATGCAGCGGCCACGGGGGTCCTGTCCCTGCTGCTGAGCCCTGCCCTGAGCCCCCCCACTGAAGACCTTCACTCAGAGACCCCAGACTCACCTCCACTGAGGAGCAGTGAGCTGGGACTCCGTGAGCGGCAGCTCCGGATCATACCCTGCCTCAGCCTCCGCCAAGTGGGGACAAGGTGAGGTCATCCCTAAAAGTCACTCACACAGTGCAAGTGTCTGGTACAATTAGCCCATTTAACTAAAAAGAGAGAAAAAAAATGTGTATGCTGCAGTTCCTCTCCTCACCCACATCCCTGCGTCGATGCCAGCAGGACAAAACACAACCTCAAATGACATTCATCGCGCTCAGGATGCTCAGAGAGATTTGGGAAGCACATGGGGCCTGTTTTGCTGGTTTTAAGAGAGGGAACACCCACATGAGCACCGGCCAGCAAGTGGCTTCCATTATGGTTTATGAATGCATATATATATTTAAATTATTTTTTACAACTCTATCAAAAAAATTAACCAAATAAAATAAAGCATTGGCCTAAGGCACCACGGCATCCTGGAATTCCATATTATGCATTTTAGAAGGGGAGGGGGGGAAAAAAAAAAAAAAGAAGCTTGCTTTTCCCCTCGTGCCTGGGTGTCATGAGCAAGAAATGAGCAGCTGACCTGAGTTTGAATTTAGAGTGTTCATTAATAGGATATTATGCCATATGCTCAGCACACTGTCTTTTTTTTTTAATGCAGCCGCCAATTTGAGAGAATTTCTAATTAGTAATGGTATAATGAGAGTATTCAGAGGCTAATGTGGTGGGTGGGGAAGCGAAATAGATCGCTTGGTGTGGACTGGAAATATTTCTGTTCGAATTCCTCGTGAAATAATGACCCGCCGTAAAAGGCTGCGATCTTTGACAAATGAAGGACGCTCGGGGAGGTTACATTAACTGCGGAGGGAGCATTTATCAGAGCTGGGGGGGGGAAAGGTGAGACAATCGGGGCTGCTCGAGCTTAATGCAGGGAATGGCTTGGCAGGAAAAACATCGGAGCTGCAGCACAAAGGAGGCCCCGGCTGGGAGAGCCCTGGCAGGGGGAGAAGCCCAGGCAGATCCTGGGAGTCCCTTCCCCATCCCCGGGGGCTTTGACCCTCTTTGCCACACAGGATACAGCCGTGGTAAATATTCGGGAGAACAGGAACCTTCTAAACAGGAACTGTGTGAGCCCAGCTCGGCATCAGAGCCTGAGCAGAGCAGTGATGGGGTTGGGGATGAGGGAGATGCCCAGGCTGCCCAAAAATGCCTTTGGAAAATGGTTTTTCTGCAGTGTATTTGGGGGTCACACCACTTACCGTCAACTCTTATAGAAAATCGGGGTTACTGGGGCATGACAGGCGGGTGTTTCATGGGAACTTGTTGTTACGAGTATTTTTAATACTTGTATTAAATACATAAGTACATAATACATTAAATAAATTGTTGGTACAATGTATTTTAATAAAATTAAGCACTGAAGTTTGGGTGCTGACAGTGGTTCACCGTCCCTGCAGGACACGGGGAGGAGATGAACCTACACGAACCACGGTCAATCCTAAAACCTCAGAGCATCCTTCAGTTCGAACTAACCAGGAATTTTGTCTCCCAGCCCAGCCCCGTGATGTGGGGAGTGTGATTTTTACAGAAGAGGAAAGGGAGAGGTTTTCAGTGGTTTGCACAAAGTCAGGCTGCAAGACAGAAAAAATGCTCCTTCTCCTATTAAAACAACATAGAGCAAATAAATTGGAAAGTAAATTGGAAAAGAAAACATTTTCCCAGAAGAAAAAGGGTTTGGTCTGGCACTGAGACAGGAGCTGAGCTGTCCAGTCTCACAGCACAAACCCAGTCCTTTGGTTTCACGGGCAAATTCCAAATGGTGATGGGGAAAATCAGAGTGTTGTGAGTTTTTTTAAAAATAAGAGTAATAAAATTACTTTCTCCCACATCCCAGTCAGCACTAAGTCTCTTCTCAGGGAATACACCAGAATTCCCAGCCTCTGGAATGCCCTGGCTCCAACATGCAGCCTCTGCTGGAACACATGCAGATTCCTACAAATGAGCCATCATTAATTTGCCTTTTGATTGGACCAATTAGATCTTTAACACTGCAGGAAATAATTTTTTGCTAACAATTAAGCTGCAGAGCAGGAATTTTCCTCTCCTGCGGCATGGTTTTACTGCAGCACCATCTTTCTTTCAAGAGAGCCACTAAAGTTCTACGACCAGGCCTCCCCACCCTCACAGGGCCAAATTTCTCTTTAATATTCAATCCAAGTTTACTGTCTCTCAATTTAAAGCCATTCCCTGTTTCCTGATGGGGAATTGGTGGACAGGAACCGGGCAGAGCAGGATGGCACCGATCTCACTGAGCCCCAGACCAGCCTGGGTGTGCAGGACCACTCTGGGACTGTGTAAACCCTGCTTGGAAAATTAAATATTCATAATGCTCATATTAGATTCCAGTGCACCTTTTAGGATGGAATAAATGAGATTTGCTTTAAAAGAAGGAAAAAGGCACAGGGGCCATGTAGAACCAAGCCACAGCTTCATAAATAATGTGTTTTTATGCCAACACTCAACAATTAAAAGGCTTAAGATTCGTTTTGGAGAATGAACCAAGCTTAAAATTCATTCTCCTACCCTCTTCCGCGTGCACAGGAAAATTAATGCATTCACCCAATATATTTTTAGTAGGGATTTATTCCTTGCTCTCACACCATCCTTATTTTCCGAGTAATAGACATGAGTGGTGAGGTGTAAGCAAGGTTTTTTCCCCCCTTCTTTAAAGTAAATCTCCATCTTGTTGACAGCCTTGCCCAAACCTGTCAGAGCTGAAGGCTCCACATTGTCCTGCTCATCTCTATCCTGAGCTGTTCTCCCTCTCTCCCCGTGCCTGGAAAGCAGGGACACAGCACCAGGACAGGGTGGCATCACTGCCACCTCCATTTCCCAACGTTTCCAACACTTGGGAAAGGGCGAGGATGGCAGGGGCACAGACCATGGTGGTTTTTGGGAGGTACCAGGCTCTCCACAGGTCCCTCTGCCCCACTGCTCCCACCCCCCCCCAACACCACATCCCACCACCAACAATCCCCCCAGCTCATTTCACAGCCCATTAGCCAGAAATAAATATTAATATAATACGATATTATTCTGATGAAAGTGAAAAATGTGACTATAATAAGGCTCTCGTGTTCTACTTGGATTAATATTCCTGTTAATTACCAGCAGCCCAACGGGTGGCCTGTGGTGAGCAGTGCTCAGTGCCCACCTTCAGGAGCTCAAAGCCCACGGATGCCCTGGGAAGTTCACCCAAACTTCAGAGGTTAAGAGGATATTTTTCATTTTACAGCTTGAGCAGCTCAAGGGAAGGGCCCTCCAGGTCCTGTCAAATGTTTGAGTTTGCAAAAAATACTCCAAAACAACCAGCCCAATTCCCCTCTATCGAACTCAAAATGGAACTTCCTACTTAGATAAAAACCCTATAACGTCAAAGGTGAACAACACCCAGGATAAATTTGGTCCAAAACTGAAATTCCAGAGTGGAAACAAAAAAAAAATTCCGATTTCAAGTCGCCAAAGGGAAATCTAATTTTCTTGCCACCAAAAAAATAATCAGTGAATTTTTCCTGCTTGAAAGCACTACACAAACTCATTGTGAACTTCCAAAGGGGCTCTGCCATCCAAAAATCAAATTTTTGTGGCCAAGAACTCCATCCAAAGAACTCCCTTGCCCAACACCCCCTGGCTGGCGGCTCTGCTGTATCCCCTGGGAAGAACCAGAACTCTCCAGAGCTGCTGGAGCAGGGAATTCCTGAGAGCATGGACAGTGGGGAGCTGCAGGAAGGCTGTGGTGTGATAAAAGTAACCCTCACCCCAAGGGACCAGCCTGGCACAGACACTCCCTGCTCCACGGGGACACAACGTGTCTTCTCCTGGTGGCCCCACATCACACGGGGTAGGGCTGGACCACGACACGCTCGATCCAAACCAGCCCCAGCCCACCTTGGCTGCACAGCTTGGCCAAAATATCCCCCCCCACCTCTTCCCCTCATCATTTCATTACACTTCCCACCCCTGCTCCAGCCTGACACACAAATTCCCACCAAGCCACTATTTTCAGGGAACGTTTCGCTCCTTCCCGGCACGTGAACATCCTCCTGGGAGGTGGAACGGATAAAGCTGACACCTCTAAGGAGGTCTGGAGATGAAAAATGTTAGAGATGTGACAAATATGTGTCAGCAGAGCCCCGGGGCTGGCAGCTGCCGTGCCCTGTCCCGAGCCACCCACGCTGTGTTCCCTGGGATGTGGGGCCTGGAAAATTCTCATCCCAGGGAAACGCTGCAGCTCCTGCTGGTGCTCCTCTCCCTTTAAAATGTTATTTGAGAAGTTTTGCCAGCTTTACTTTGTGCACAGCCTGGTGCTGTTCATTTTAGGTTTGTTAGAAATGTTCTCCAGCTGAATACTGAGTGAAATAAATTCAAATCCTACTCTGCAAATGACACTGCACATAAATATTCAGTAAATTAGCAGCACACTTTTATAGATTTATCAGTCATTGCTGGCACAGAATGACAGGCAATGTTGTAGCTGAAATATTAATGCTGACAAATTAATGATTTCTGAGTAAATGATGTCATTTTTGCACCGTTTCATTAAAATTTACTCACTTTCAATATCAGCTTCATTTCTACGCCAAAAAAAAATTAAAATCATTTTCATTCTCTTTCCCTTTTTTCTCTTTCCCTCCAGAACCCTTTTTTGAACCCAAAGGGCATAAATTTCCTCCCACTGTGAGGAAGAAGAGGGACTGGAGTTTGTGGAGAGGGCAGGCAGGAGACCCCACCTGCATGGGAACCATGTCCTGCTCTAACTTGGAGCACCTGCCGGACCCTCAGGAGTGATGCCCTGCCTTTGCCAGGCCCCCCCTTTGCTGCCTGGCTCCTCCTGCACCCTCCACATTCCCCAGCCCCGAGGGGGATGTTGGGGTGTCCCCCCAGCCAACCCTACACACACCAAGACGTCAATGGATGGACCAAAGGCTCTTCCAAAGAGAAGGGGAGCTCTTCCATGTGGAAAGGGGTGAGCACCTGTGGGGTTCACAGCGGTTTCGAAGGCTGTTTGTACCCTCAGGGAATCTCCTTCCCAGAGCCTTTGCCACCTGCTGCCATCTTTAATATGCCACGTTGGGTGTTTTTGGCAAATTACCCCATCAAAAGCTTTGCTGCCGTGTCTGTCATCACAGACGGGGCCGGTGACATCGCTGACAAGTGACTGACAAAGATAGTTGTAGTGGATCAAAAAAAGAGAGGGGGGAAAGGAAAAGGCAAAAAAAAAAAAAAAGAGGCAGAGAGAGTGAGCAAGAAAGAGCCCAGAGAAGGTTTTACCCAGGGTTCCCTGGGCTGAGCTATATCAGTCAATCTCCGGGCTAATTCGTGTCAGTACTTGTTTCCTATCTCCTTGAGTCTCCAGCGGAAGGTTGATAAAATTGAAGTGGAAATGAAGTTGGATGCACAGGAGGATACATACAACAATAGCCTGGTGAAATGGGTTTGTATCCCTGATACACTCTTTGGAGCATCAGGATTCGTGGTGACCTTGACGGTGTCCTTGGGAGAATAAAATAAAATAAAAGGAAGAATTTCTATCAACCAGAAGAAATTTCAGCCGAGCGCCACATTTACCACATCGGCTCCGTGGCGCGAAGGAGCGACGCTGGCTCCCCGGCATCACGTATCTGGATTATTTATCCAGTGGGAATTTGTGTTTGCACAAGTGCTTCCCCAGCTATCTGTCTGAAATGCAAAGAGAGAGCTCTGTGCGATGCCACTGCTTGTAAGAAAATCTCTCTTGCCTCAACTGGTTGTTGATGAGTAGAAGGAAACTCGTCACAGTTTAAATAAAACGTTCCTCGGGGGGTGTGGGCAGTGTGATTCTCTCCAGGCTGCCTGGACCAGGTGTCAACACCACATGGGCACAATCTCCGAGAGAAACTCCATCGGGGCACTCGTGGTTAAACACAAGACTTGTCGTCTCCTCAGAATGAAAACTTTGGGAATAACTGTGATGAAGGAGGTGGGGAGAGAGCCCACGGAAGCGTTCGGAATATGGGAAAAGAGGAGTAGCTATGAAGAGGAGCCTAAATTTGTTACGAGGTTGGGAAGAGGAGGAGGGTACAGGTGTCTGTTTGAACTGCAGATAAATCCAAAGAGGGATCTGTATCCCGTAGACTTAGTGCTCAGAACTGACATGAAAAGATTCTGGACATGTGGCAGAGGCAGGACCAGGGGAACTTTCCTTCTGGGACTGAGTCCATACAGCATCCCATCTTAAACTGATTGAAATATTTGTTAATTCTAATTTGGTGGCAGTGGCGTTAGAGAACAAGGACTTGATCAGGGCCAATTCTGCCCCTCAGTGCTGTTCACACACCTGAGGGAACAGTCGGGGTGCAGCACCTCCCTCAGTGATCTCCTGGCTTCTCCTTGCCTGGCTTCTGCAGACAGAGTCAGACCCTGTGCTCAGGAGGCTGTTCCCAGAGCAGGTGCAGAAAATCAAACAAAATCATTTAACAGCATCAAACCAAACAGATCCAGGGAATGCTCAGAGCACTGCCAGCTTTGATTAGATCCTGGAAAACAGCAGCTTCTCATGGTTCGCCTGGGCCTGGCCCTGAGTCCCAGAGCGAAGGTGGAGTTAAGTCTTCGTATTTACAAGGAATTAACCCAAACCTACAACACACCCTCTGGAAGGGCAGTGGCCCTATCCCCCACGGCAGCACCCTGGAGCAGGTGCACCCCGAGACACCAGCACCCAGTGCCCCCAGTTTCCCTGGACCTGGCTTAGAAAAACCAGCTGGGTTTTTCCACTCGGAGAGCTGTGAGAAACTGATGACAACCTGTTTGACCGCTGACCTCTGAACTTGACCCCCTGCTAATACCTTCAGCTGCTGATTGTCATGGGTGGCTGGCAGAGCCCTTTGTCTTTTGCTGTTTTGGAGTCCAGACAGATAAATGATTTCTATTTGTCCTTTGGCGCAACGGAAGAGCTGATCGATATTATCCACGAATGATGTCAAGGATTTGTCGCCACAGCTTATGAATGACAAAACACTACCCAAAAAAACACCTTTTGGGGCAAAAGATTGAAAGCTGGAAAGGTTTATTGATTTTTGCTTTCTTAAATAGCAGCTCAAGCCACAAAAGAGAAAACGAAAAGCTTTGTGTGCTAAAATGCAGCAAAAAGCTTCCTCGAGAACAACGATTAGATCAGCTCTTGCATTTAAGTACTGTATGCCTTGCCACAGTCAACTGCTCAATTTTGTCTGCTAAGCCCACTGCAATTTCCCCCCATTTTTCCCTATTTCAAAAGCACTTGTATAGTGAAATACTCGGGAATAAAATGCATCTCTGCTTTCGGCCACTGGTCAGTGAGGGGAAGGCAGAACATCTCCCATGTGGGCAGGGAGTGAGGTCAGGAGAGCAAAGACAATCTTTTAGGTTCAAAGGCTGGAAAGACGGGTCCAGGCCCCACCTCTGCCCTGGGCACATCCCTGTGCTCACCTGGGGCTGAGGGATGCTCTGGCTACACAGTGCTCAGTGCTGCTCCCTCCCCCATCACAGGATCATGGAATGGGTTGGGTTGGAGGGATCTTAAGGATCATCTCATTCCATGGGAAGGGACACCTTCCACTAAACCTGCATCCCTAAACCCACCATGTGCAGCAGGAGGAATCACAAAATGGGACATTCCCTAATCAAGCTTAAATTTAAGAGAGAGTTGATGAAATTAAATACGTCTCTCTGAGACACCCACCATGGTCCTGGTTTTGTGCTTTCTCTGGAAGAAGGAACATTTAGCTTTTTCAAGAGCCTGGGAAATCTTGCAATTAGGCCACGTAACTGATGTTTAAAGAAGATTTAAGGAGAGGGGGAAAAACCTAGAGCAGTTCTAAACCCCAAGTGCTAGTGGAGATAAGGATCAGTACACTAATATAAATGACAAGGAAAAGGAAGAGCGGGGATGACATGATCTTGATCCAGCTCCCTGGAGCCAAGGAGAGTGTGTGGGCAGATCTGAGCAGAGCAAACCGTGCTGAGCTCAGGGCGCAGCCCCAGTGCAGGGCAGCTTTTCCCACCAGACCTTTCCATTCCCAAGCTTTACACTGCTCTGCTTTCTGGCTAAAATTAGCTTCAAAACTCTGTGCCAGCCTTAGTGAAACCAGAGAGTTTCTCACAGCCCCACTGGAAGTTCAGTGAACCTTGCCCAGCCCCCAGGTAGTGATAAAAGCCTGCTCAGTGTCAGAGGGTTTGGTTTCAGCAGCACAGCCTTGGCTGAGGAGGCTGGAGCTCCCCGGGGGTGAGGGATGCATCTCCTCCCACCACGGCTGATCTGCACAAGTAACGAAACTCAGCGGATATTTTTCCTTGGGAACTTTGACCACTGAAATGAGACAGCCCTTGGAAGCACTTCTGCTGTAAAGACACAGAGAACATAAAGATACAAGGCACAAAAAAAGGGAACCTCACCTGCAGTTCTGAGCAGGTTTGCTGATTCTGTTTCGGGGGAACTGTGTGACCCATGCTCCGCAAAAAAACCCACATGAACCCACTGAGGAGTCCAGGACTGTCTTACAGGCCTGTCATGGCATTACAAATGATCCAAACCACTGAATGCTTTCTGGCCACATCATTCCTCTTCCCTGCTTTGAGCTTTTATTTTGATCTGCCAAGTGTGTCCCACCGCCGGTGCCAAAGGAAGTTCCCGAGACAATGTGCGCCGTGTTGTGCTCATGGCGCTCACCTCCTTGTTTGTACTCCTTGGGTCACTTGACAGCTCGTTTCCCCAAATTTACAGAGCTCAAGTTTCACGGATGTATTATTCATTATGAAAGAATCTAAATTCCTACACAATATCCTGAGTTGGGGCATAAACTCATTTAAGCACCTGCCTAACAGGCTGGGTGGCTCCAGCTCTGGGGTCTTCATCAGATCCTCATTAAAAGGCACGGCCTGGCTTCTACTTTTAGAATAGAAAATTAATCAAAAATATCTTAAATCTGAACCCAGCGCCCAAAGAAAGGATCCGAGGATTTCTGCTCATCCCTAGAAAACTTGGCATCGCCTTTCCTGCTCGCGGTATTTTACACCCTGCCTGCGGCCGCCAAGATGCTTTTAAGAAAGTGTTTTCTAAGTAATAAAACGCCTCCAAGTGCAGGGATTAGACATAATCCAATTCCTTTATCAAATAAAGATGCCATCGTGGCCTTTGAAATACAAAGGACGAAGTTCCCTCCCTGTTTCCCATCTCACAATTATATCACATAACACACTCGCCAGAGGCTTGGCCAGCGCCGCAGACACGGCCCCGCGACATAATGAGAAATGGAAAGGGCCCGGCCTCCCCCGCCACCTGCTCACGCTTCTGCATAATCTGTGAGAGAGGGATTAATCCCTACATTTTCCTTTTCCATCTGCATTGCATCAAAGGTAACCCCTGTCAATCCTGAGACATAACCCGCGTGTAAGAGCAGGAAACACCCTGCGCCGCCGCGGATTTCGCTGTGACAAATGTAAGGCTTTCTTTAGGGGTCTGTTTGTTTAATTAAATTTTACGCACGGATAAAATGTTTTGTGAAATTTCCACTGTGGGGTGTTGTAATTAAAACTGGTGAGCTCGACGCAGACAGGGGACTATTGTAGAGCTGCCTTTGTCTGTGGTTTGAATGCAAGCAGCGGTGCTTTGCTCTGCAGTCAGGGTTTGTTTTTGGGCGCCAAGTGCTTTCCAAAGGAGGCACAACTTGGAGAGATGCTCATCAGTTGAGAAATACATCTGGTTAAATGATGAGGATACTCCTCCCACCCCCCTCAAAGTAAATAGAAAAGAAAAAGGAAAGGCAAACCAAGGCAAAAAATAACTCCACCCCAAACTCTGTAAAACCTTCCACTTTTCTTTCAGGCCCAGGAGCTGTAACGTTCTTCCAGCTGATCTGCTTTCCCCTCCGCTCCTGAGCAACCAGAATAGGTGTTGCATCCAAGGACTTAAAAATGAAATTTCTCATTGAATGGAATCTTGGCATTCTAGCTGCAGGTTTAGAGAAGAGATTTCTCTACAGAGCTGGCTATTCCTCACGTAGAAGAGTAATGAGATATCCCAGGAGCTGTGGTTTTCAAAGCTCGACCTCACCAAGAGCAAGGAGGAGTCGGCTGCTGGCCCAGGTGCTGGGCCAGGTTGGAAGGATTCCCACATTTCTGGAAAAGGAGCTGGGAAGAACTCATACCCGCCCCCCTGCCCCTCCAAGAAATCACTGCAAGTCCATGTAAAAGACTGACTCCAGCAAATCTTAGATCTTAATTTTATGATATCAGCCTCCATTCTATCTGACATTGATTTTTCCACTAAGTCTCGATGTAAATCCGTGAACCAGCCCATGCACAATAGGAGAACGAGAAATAAAACTGAAGTATTTTCATGCTTCTTTTTCTGGAGCTGGAAGCAAAATCTCAGCAAGTCACCAAAAACCTTTGGAAGAAACGCATTCCCTTGAATTTTGCTCCACCCTTTGGTAGTAAAGATTATATAAAGAGGCTTGTGTGAGGGACTTGTATTACAGAGGAGTGTTGGTGGGAACTGAGGAGCACTGGTGAGCGCCAAGCTTGTCCTTTTCCACACTGACCTATTTCCCCGTCATTTTATCTGCACGAGTCGAAGCCCAGGCACAGGACGAGAGCCTGATGCGAATTAGTGTAAGGGCTATTCACCACCTGTTTGAACTGTCAAGTTATGTGGGAAAGCATATCAATTAACAGGCCTGATTATCTCGTCAGACTTCCCATCTGACAAAACAGTCACCCCCTTTCCAGCCTAATCCCCCCGCAAAGCCCCGTCCGGGGCCGGGCGCGGGGCAGCGGTGCCCGTGCCCTCCGCTGTGTGCAGCCAAGGGGTTTCACCCTGCAGACAGCAGGTATTTGGGTTGAATTCCCAGGAGCCTCCTATGTTCCCTTATAGCTTAAAAAGCTGGGACACCGGCCAGGAAAAGGGACCTTCCGTGACCTGCTCTTAACCCCCGAGGAAAGTTACACAAACTCTTTCACGCTTCGCTGGGATCGCTGTGTAGGAGTTGGCCAAAACAATACTTTCCCTTGTGTTTGTCTACCTTATTAAATATCAATTAATATTTATGGAAATTTATAAACAGTGCAGCTTTGGTTTCAAGGGTGCTTAGAAATCCGATCTCCTCCTCCTCCTCCTCTCCCTGCCCCCAGCAGCATTTCTGCTGCTCACTGCTGCATGGTGAGAGCCCTGCTCCTCCACTGAGGGATGGGGGGGTCTTGGGGCTTGGGGGGGGTCCTGGAATTCCCATTCCATTCTATGGCCCAGCTCTCACAGCCTGAAGCCCCTCAGGCTGATCCCCCCATCCTGCTCATCTCTGTACAAAACTCTGAGGCCAAGAGAGACGCGGCAGCACAGACAGGATCAGGCCTGATGGATTTATACCATGTAATCTGTATTTATTGCAAGTCCATTCTCCTCCTTTTTTTTTTTTTTCCCTATTGACACACTACTTTGTTTTAAATTATGTTTAATTTAAAGGATTTTTCTGTACCCTTATTTCCTAGGAAGAGCCTTTCTAAAAGGCTCCTGCTGATTAATTGTTGCTGGGCTCCTGCCAAGTGTTGGAAGTTTTACATGTAAAGAGAAAATACGTCTCTCTCCACTCGCCCAGGCCTTTTCTATTTGGTACTTCAGACTATTTTACAAACATATGGCCTGTCATTCAAGCCAGAGAGCACCATCCTGCTGTCAATATTTCCCTCCCCATCACCAAGATTAACATCAGAGGCTCGGGCGGCGGGGGCTGGGGGTCTCGCCTCTCACCCCAGCACCACGCTGCTCTTTGCCATGCAGCAAACACACTCCCTGCAACAACCCAACGCCGCGGAGAAATTACTCCTGCTCCTGGCTTTCACTCCTCTGCTTGTTTTTGCCAGATAAATCAACATAGCACAGATGTTCATTGCCCCATTTTTCACAGTCCCTTTTAAATTTACTCTTTATTATTTGTAGCAACTTGGAATACTTGAAGTTTAATAATATTAAAAAACAAGGATTTTTTTTTTCCTGCCTGCCCTTGGCTTACCCTTCACGTCAAGCTGAGCACTGCAGTTACTACCGTGGGGTGTGACACCACCATGGCAGGAGCCATAAAATACTGAGTTTGTTTTCCTTTTGTTGTCCAAGCACAGGCCACAGCCAACACTGCCAGTAGCACAAACTGATCAGCTGCATTCACAGCCGGGGGGCACAGAGGGCAGGAGGCCACAGGGATGGGCACAGGGAGGCTGGGGGTGGATACGAGCCCCCCCACAGCATCTTGGGCACAACATTTTGCTGCTCTGTGCCTCAGTGTCTTTGTGTGTGAGACAGGTCATGGAATCCCAGGATGGTTTGCGTTGGAGGGGACCTTAAAGCTCATCTTGTTCCAACCTCCCTGCCATGGCCAGGGACACCTTCCACTATCCCAGGCTGCTCCAACCTGGCCTTGGACACTTCCAGGGATCCAGGGGCAGCCACAGCTTCTCTGGGCAACCTGCGCCAGGGCCTCCCCACTCTCACAGGGAAGAATTTCTTCATAATAATCCAACTCACCCTGCCCTCTGTCAGATAAATCAACACCTTCCACATCTCAGGTGAAACACTTCAAAAAGCATCGCCACTAGTATCATCTCAGCACCCCCTGCATGAACCGTCACCTCTGGCAGAGCTGCAAAGGCTGGTGCAGCTCATCCCACCTCCCTGGGGAAGGTGTCTGGTCCCTTGGCCTTGGTGAGTGATGCCAAGGCAGGAAAAGCAGCCCCAGCCCCAGCAGCTTATCGGGGAGCAATATCGCAGGAACCATCTGAAGGCCCTTAGATAAGAGGGTGTCAGGTTTAATACATCAGACAGACCTGTGTGCTCGGCCTGCCAGACCTTGGAATCTGAGAGTTTAAGAAGAGAAGGGATTTAGGGCTGGATTCCGTTCTGGGCTTCCAAAAATAAACTTTTGCAAGCCCGCTTTGAAAAAGCAACATTCATCGGAGGGAACAGAGTTCAGGAAAATCTGCTACATTTCTTCAAGCACATGGAGGATAGTAAGGAATAGCCAAGAAAAAAATAAAACAAACAAAACAATCCCTGCTAGCAAATAACCCTGTTAATCTCATACCCCGTCGTTATTTTTCACTCTTCCTCTCCATATTCACCTCCCAAACCTATTGCCATTTAATGCAGAAAAGTAGCCGCGATGTTTTAATAGCGTCGGATCAATAGCAACCCCCCTCCCTTCTTTCTGTTTTTTAAACCTCCAAAATTATTTTAGGCAAGGCTGGGTTCATTTTATCCTTATTTATTTATTACTTAATCGGTAGAGAACCCTTGAGGCAAAATAGCCTCGTTTGCAAGAAAGATCAGGTGCCAGCAGCAGCCAAGGCAGGGCCACAAATCAGTATGCAAAGCAGCTCCCACCGCCACGGGAAGGATCTCCATGCAGCACATGTGTTATTTGCTTACATTACTTAACACAGTTTAACACGTCTTTTTAAACAGAACACTTGTTTATAAGAGCCACAATACGGAAGGGCGAGAAGTTGCATCCAAACCATGATAAAAATTGGAAAAGGCATTTGCTCGGGGAAAGCGCGTCCACCCCATATAAAGGCTCTGCAATCAATTTTTGCCTCATTAACACGTCCCATGAAAGATGCCCTGTCTGTCCATTAAGTGTTACTCCTGCGTGTCTCTCCTAAATCTTTACATTTGTTACTGTTAATTATTATTTATACAGTTTTGTTTGCTCTGGAACTGGTAGAAGGTGCTAAATTATGTGGGAATAACTTCTTCGCCTGTTAAAAAAGACTCATAGAAAGGTTTGGGTTGAAAGGGACCTTGAAGCTCATCCAGTCCCACCTCCCTGCCACGGGCAGGGACAACTTCCACTCTCCCAACCTGGCCTTGGACACTTCCAGGGATGGGGCAGCCACAGCTTCTCTGGGCACCCTGTGCCAGGGCCTTACCATCCTCTCAGGGATGAATTTCCTTTTAATATCTAATTTAAATCTACTCCCAGTATGAATCCGTTCCCACTTTTCCTGTCACTACATGCTCTTGTAACCAGATCTTCTGCCCCATTTTAGACCTGAAGGCACAAATGGCCAAATTTTATTAGGTGGGATTTTTGTGTTCACTAAACAGAGGAGTGTTCTCACCTCCCAGCTCACACCACCGGAACAGGATTCAAGGACACGAATCCTCTGTGGGTCCAAGAGTGGAAAGATCTCCCTGATGGACATAA
This sequence comes from Pitta sordida, assembly GCA_013390025.1. Taxonomy (NCBI): domain Eukaryota; kingdom Metazoa; phylum Chordata; class Aves; order Passeriformes; family Pittidae; genus Pitta; species Pitta sordida. Next base: position 148,713 of record WEKX01016044.1, read on the forward strand.
GTCCATCCATTAAAGTGACACCCCTGAAACTTGCTAACTTGTAGAAGAATTTCATAGAATCTACTGTGTTGGAAGGGTGATTGAGTCCAACTCCTGGCCCTGCACAGACACCCCAACAATCCCACCCTGTCCCTGTTGTCCAAACCCTCCTGGAGCTCTGGCAGCCTTGGGGCTGTGACCCAACCCTGTTCAGTGAGAGGAGACCACCTTCTATGAGAAGAACCTTTTCCTAATATCCAGCCTAAACCTCCCCAGAAGGAGCTCCAGCTGTTCCCTTGGGTGCTGTCACTGCTGTTCGTTGTTAAGAGGTTTGCCTAAGCTGTATTTCTCCAATTCCAATGATTAAAGGATTCGCCCATTTCTTTCTCTCATCCCTATGTAAGGAGACAGGTAATAGATCCATCAGATAACTGGCATTAAGATGTCACCTCAACAATAGCGTGTTCTGAATGGTGAAAATTGCAAAGACTTGGATGAAAGATCTGGGCTGAGGGATGAGTGTGAAACCCACGTCCTGGGCTGGAGGATTCAGGAGGATAACAAGGCGTCACCACGTTAAGGACAGCGAGAGGAGAGGGAAGGGAGGAATCAGCTAACGAAGACACAACACATTCCCACAGATCATCCCCCATCTTCCATTCCAGCCACGGAGCCGGAGGGGTATGGCTGCAGTCAAACTCAATAACGAGCAGCATTATGGAGGGGTATTTAAGTGTCAGCAAACTTAAGGCTGGACGTCTGAAGGTACATTTCTTTAATGAATAGTTTTGTTGTCTAGAGATATTTACAGCCTATGTTGGCAGCACTGCAATAACCCCACAGTGCAGCGCTGCTTACGGAATAAAATTACTTGCCTTAACCAAGCATACTGTAAATTTTCCAGAGCCAGTGTCCTATTGAAAGCAGTGCTGTGCTCTCGCATTTGATTTAAGGTAACACGTCCCTCTGCTGCTTTCTGTTCCTTGGCTTTACAGGAGATCCTCTCTCCAAACAGCATTTCACCGTGGGATTGGCACGGATTGGGATTCACCTTGGGCCGAGGATGCTCCCAGCAGGACAGGGCACGTTGTACTCAGGGTCACCCGTGGTTCAGATCAGTGTCCCCAAAGGCTGTGAAACAGCAGAGACCTGACCTTGCAGGGATTTATGCACAGGGTTGAGCTTTAGCCACACAGGGGATCCTTCTGCTTTAGCCAAAACCCTTCCGTGGGACATGAGCACACCCACCCATAGGAAGTCCAGCCAGGTTTGTGTTTCCCTGGCATGACCCACAGCCAGAGGAACCCCCAAAAGCTTAGGAAAACATTTCCTTTAGGAATGGATTTTTGTTATGCCCAAATGTGCCAATCCTGGCTGGATAAGGAGCCTTTGCTCCCGAATTTCAGACATCACCCCAAGAGCCTCCTGCAAGACCTGAATGATCCTCACAGACTAACATGAGCTACAGCTCATGTTCATAACAACGGTAATTTAGGAATTTCCTACATTTTTTTCGGTGCATTTGTGTTGTTTCACATGGATTCACACATGGAAAAACAGAAAATATGCAGTAAATGGGAAATTCTCAGGAGAAAATGAGGCAGGATGAGAAAAAAAAAATATCAGAACTATAGAAATACTCTAAGGTTTCCAAAGAGCAGAGCAAGAGTGACAGTGAGAGCTGCCTGATGGACACAAGGCTTTCCATGACCTCAGCTCCTCTCCGTGTGTCCGCTGGGAAGAGGGAAAAGGTCCAAAACACAGTTAATTATTAATTGCACAACCCAGAGCTCTCCCACAGAAACCCTTTCGACCACAGAAGGTATTATTCTCCCACTTAATAAAAGCTTACCCCAAAATCCCCCCACCGATGGCATCCCCCTTTCAGCCTGTGCCGCTGGAGTGACCTGAAGCCACCGGGGCTGCTCCTGCTCTTAACCCCAGTGTACAGAGACACTCCGTGTGTGACCTGCCATTGATTTACAGTACAGTGAGGGGACAGTGGATTAACAGTGTGTGCAGCTGGATCAGCTTCCAAGGTGGAAAACAAGCTCAGCCTGGGTTAGAGCCGTGCGTGGGAAAATTCAGCATCACCCCCTCCAAAGCTCATTTGCAATTTACGGCCCCAGAGTTGGGTGGTGGGGTTTTGGGTTTTTTTACAGCATCATCAATCAGTTGATCAACAGTGTCCAGTAAGTCAAACATCCCAAACTTCCACAGAGCAGCAATGTTTGTCCACCCACTCATCCCTCTTGTTTGTGTTGCTTCCAAGGGGAGATATTTTTTTTGAGAGCCCAGAGGAAGAAGGGAGCAGGCTGTGAACTTGGGCGTGCAGCCTCTCCTTGGCTGAAGATGGAGTGGAGGAAGACTGTGAGATGCAACTCTTCTGTAAGTGGAAATTCTCAATATCACACCCTCTTTTTCTCAAAACAACTGTCACCTTTCTTTCTTTTTATTTTTTATTTTTTGGGGGTGTGTGAGTAGGGAACACCACTGACAACCCCCAGTAAAGATTTAAGAGTCTCTAAAGTGGCGTTTTAAAAACACTCCACTTTGGGGCTGGATCAGGTTTCACAAATCCCCAAATCCTGCAGTACCTGTTCCCTTAATCCTTTAGAATGTCCTCCTGCCCAACACACAGCTCTTGCTGCACAAACTGGATACTCTGCTCTTATTATCCTCACATTCTGAGCAGAGGCTCTGAGTGTTCAGATTTGCCTTTCAGGTAGCATTGCCTCCTCTCTGCTTTTCTTTCCTTCCACTGAAGCATGAAAACACAAACAACTCCACCTCCCCAGGGCTGTCTCGAGCAGGGCATGTCTGCCAAGAGCAAGGATGCACCACAAATGAAAAACAGCTCAGAAAAAAGATTATGATGGACCTGATACTGAGAATTTTCACTTACAGCTCATGGCTACCTACAGTTTGCAATGGATGTTGAGTTTTAAGTCCCGTTTTGGTTTAAACCAACTCCTCTCTGAGATCAGGTGTGAAAGCTGGGGAAACTGTCCTGCCCAGAGGTACCGGTGCCAGCCCTTGCAGCTGGCAGCACAGCAAACACCAGACCCAAACCCACCCAGTCATGGTGGTGAGGTCTCCTCAGAGCTCCCCAGGGAGAGCCCATCACAAGCACCCCCACCCCCATCACGCCCAGGCACACACAGCCCCGCTTCCTCATCTGCCCCATCCAATCCACTCCTGTCACGCCTCATTCATTTATATTGGTGAATGTTAATGCTGCTAATAAAAGCCTGTGGAAGAGCTCAGCTCCCCTCCCCTGGTGCTTTCTGCAGTTTGCCTTTTGCTGTTTTTCAAGCCAGTAACCCCCAGCCCAAAAGCCACCTCCCTCCCCACACGGCGTTGCCCGGTGCAGTGACACTGCTGTGGCACGTGGGGATCAAACCCCTGCACCAGGGAAAGGATGTTCCAGAGGCTGGGGACATCACACTGCCACACCAAGGGACACAGACCTGTGTGGTGGTGTTATTTAAACACTGGCTCACAACTGAACCAAGGACACCGTCACAGGGCTCTGCTGCTCCTTGCAGAGCGTAAGGAGGTGACACTGAGTCCAGGTGGCCCAGGGCCACACCAGTTCATGGACCACAGGGCTGATGGCACAGGGGACCAGAGGATCCTCTTCCACCTGGGCACATGGAGCCACATCAGCCCCCTCCTCAAGGGACTGCCACCATCCCTGGAGGAGGATGAGCCCTGACAGACAACCTGCAGCTCAGCAAAAGGGACACAGATGGGTTTTAGGGCAAACTGATCCCATCTCATTATGGCCTGAAAAACCCTACCAGCAGCTTCAAGTCGTTACTGAACGAGGCCAGAAGTTCTGATCACTGCAAAGGGCACCAAATACGTCTGTAGAGGAGAACTTGCTCCCTCCTCCACCTCCTCTCTGGTGCCTGTCACAGCAGAGCACGAGGAGCATGTTGGGAGCAAACCCCCTGCTTTGCATGGACGGTCCCTTCTGGATCTCTCAGGGACTGGTGAAACAGCCAGGGATGGTAAAATCTGGCCCAGCTGAGCACAGGGAACATTCCCCTACAGCGCCGTGCGCATGTGCACCCGCACGGCCACACCACCCATCCAGAGCTGCTACGACTCTATCTGGAGTGACACAGGCAACAAAAGGGATGTGTCCCCCCCCCTTCCCGTCCCCATCCACTGGGTGATACAGACGGGCAGTTCGGGAGGACTGCCTGCACATATGCAGAGATGCTCTCGTGTCCTTTGACCCCTCATCCCTCCATCATGGGAGATCTATAACATTTACAATCCAAAAAACAAAAGAGAAGGGAGAGTAGGGCCAGAATTCATCTTCCAGGCTGACACCTAGCGTTAATTAACGACTTAAAAATCAATGACATAAGGGACAGGCAGCAAATGACACCTCCATGCAGAGCCTGTCTGCTTTCAGGAGCAAGGAAACAACATCTCGGAGGAGAGCTTTGATGCACACTGCATAGGGGGACTGGGAGCAGTGGTGAGGTTGGCACCTCCAACCAGTCCAAACACCCCAAATTCCCCCACTTCAGTTCTCTATTCCCCAGCCACCACAGTGCCATGGTGGGATTTCTTTGAGGATGATGCTCCCAAAGGAAACCTGATGTCTTTTAAGGGGAACATAAACAAAAGCATTGGAGGGTGTAAGTGCTTCCAAGAGTTACCGGAGATGCTTTCTGCTGCACATTTTGGGGCACAACAGGCTGATGCTTTGCAGAAATGTGTCCTGGCCCACAGCTCCAGGTTTATTCCAGACATCCCATACTGCAGGAGCAGCCCCAGCGCCCTGAAACTTTTGTGTGGGAGCTTTGTAGAGGGACGGTCCTGGAGAGCAGATGGCACGTCTTTTTTTTTTTTTTTTTCCCTCTCTTGAAGAGCAAACCTTTCTGGAATACTAAATCTTACAGGAGCTGTAAATGTCAAATTTAAATTCATACTTTGTACCACCTTTGATTTCAAAGAGGATTACACCTATTCGCTGAAAGCAAAGCAACACCAAAGCTACATGAAATGGAATTACGACTACTTAGGCCTTTTTCTATTGCCTCTTTATATTGTTAACTCCTTCCAATTCATTAAGTCTAATCCTTATTAGGCTAAGTAACACACATATGAATAGACGGGACTGGACACAGGAGCATATGTGCCTTTTGTGTCACTTCCCGGTTAATCCCTAGCCCGGGGAGGGGACACACCCGGGACAAGTGGCCGCTCCTCTCCCTCGCCGGCCGAGCAGCATCTCCCGGCAGGGCAGCACCGTCCGGCACATCCCTTTGTTCATCAACCTGCCCATGGAAATCCGCTGGATTCCGACGGCAACTTTGGAAACGCTCCCTGAGCGAGCAGGGAAAGTCACGAGAAGGGATGAGAAAACAAACCTGTTTCTAGTTTGCCATCATCACCAACCTTCCCAAAGCATCCCCAGCCGCAGCGCTCCCTCTGCTCTATTTATGGATTCGCAGCTCGAGGAGCAACACCGGGAAGGGGCTAAAAACTGAGCACCGGGGTGCCCACCTTGCACAGGACAGGTGCCTCTGGCAAAGCGCCTCCTGCACGTTTGTGACCTGGAATCACGACAGAAAACACTCAGCTCCACGCTGAGCCACACGTAAGGCGGCAGCATCTCCCCTCACGTGCTCTCTGCAGCACAAAAAAAAAGGAAAAAAAAAAAGAAAAAAGGGTAAAATCCTGCTTTGCCAGGCAAGATTTAAACCAAAAACGACCTGCATGATTCCACAGCAGCGAGTGAGGCAGGAATCAAAGTATATAAAATAGATATTTACACAACACTGGCGTTGCTCATAGTGTTTTAAAAACAATAAAGCAGCAGCTTATATAGTCCCTTGCATATTGCAGACATGAAATAAAGCCAAGACAGGAGCCAGAACATCTAATTCCCTGGCTACACGGAAGCGAGAGAGTGATTCAGGTTTACAGGGTGCCATTCAGTTTTATGACAATATCTCCTAATACAGCAGGTTTATCAATTGAGCAAAAAGGCACAACGGGGTGTGTTATTATTGGAGCCTAATCTCATGCCTCGGGTGTGTTGTGCAAGGCACGAGGGCAAAAGGCCACACCACTGTGTGATTATCCAACAGCAATGCTCACTCAGGACGCCGTGTCTGGATTATCAAGTGGATTGGCTTAGGGTTTAAAATGAAATGTTAACATTTGTTGCTTGGATTTCAGCTGAGGATGGATCTCCCTGCTGTGGGTATGAAGAATGGATAGCACAGACAGCAGAAAAGCAAAATCTCCTGCTCGGTGTCACTGGGCCTCCACTTTGCTTTCAGGCTGCCCATGGGCCTTGGGGGGCCACAATGCCTCCAACTAAGCACTTTGGAGAAGAAAAGGCCTTCCTGGGCCATAAGAAGGAGCCAGGACATGTATTTATGCACATAGACTGAAAAGCACGAGTTGCCTTGCTGCAGGAAGCCTCACTGAGCAGGTCCCCAGTAAATCAAACGCTCCTTGCTGAAGGACAACACATTCTCATCTTTCCTACTGGGATCCCTGCCCAGACCTCAGTCTTCTCACCCGTAACATAGACCTAACCTCACTTCTGCACAGATGTTCCTGGGGTCTCAGAAGCCACCTGAGATCCCGGCCATGTCCACTGCATATTAAATGGCACCTGTGCAAGAGCCACCGAGCAAACAAAACACTCCCTGGTGTACAAAGAGTAAATTGCTCCTGGCTGGACTGGTCCCATTTGTGCCAGTGGGATACAGGGGTACATGCTGCATACCCAGAGGGAGAACAGGGCCCTACAGGTTTTAATTAGCACTCTTCCAGCAGCAAAGTTCCTGTCTATTGTCACTTAATTACTGTGTATCTACCCCAACAGACATTAAGCTTTCCCTATGACCTCTCGCTCTCTACACCCTTGTCATTCTCTCTCTCAGAGCCTGGTGTGACACTGGGGAAACACAGAGCAACTTCTTAATTAATTGGACTAATTAGTCTCCTAGATGGCTGGACAGCTGGACCCTATCTCCTCCCTGATCTCCTCGTGGAGGGAACAATCAAATCACAGTTTGTTTCTCCAGAGTTGACAAAGTCCCAGCGCTGCCCGTGATCTGGTTCCTATTAACCCGACTCCCCTGAGAGTGCTGTGCAGGATGAAGACATTTTCCCTTTGGCTAATCAAGTCCACAGCAAGACCAGCACAGCACCTGGAAGCCTCATCTCTCTTTGGTGCTTGGTCAAGAAAATGGTCTGTTATTCTCCTCCTGGTGACAAGTGCTGCAGGACCAGCTTGGCTTTGGTGGGGGCTCTTATGTTCAGCTTTATTCAGCTCAGAGCCAGTGAATCCCTCAGTTTATAAGAGCAAAAAATAACGGAGAAAGTGCAAGGCAACACTGGGGTCTGCACTGCCCCAAATCCACAGCTCTGGACCAGCAGGTCCCTGATTTAAACCCCAGTGAAATCCACTGAGCTAACCCTGGCTGGCCTCTGACCTGCTCTCACACCCAGGAATTTAACAGACACAGTTCCAGTGGCTCATCCACGAGTTTTTTTTCCTTTTCCCCTCAAGAAATGGCATTTTGTTTTATAAAGACATTGAGCCTTTATTTATAAAACTTGTGAGTGACGGAGCATCTACCATATCCCCTGGCAATTTTCTCCACTGGTTAATTACTGTGACTGTCAAAACACACACTTCAATTCTCATTTGAGTTTCTCTGCCATCAGTTTCCAACCATGGAACCTTTGCTCTGTATTTTATTTTGCCTCTTGCTCAGCTTTAGAGTCTTTTACTGTCTTCCATCCTTCCCTGCATTGGTATTTGTAGATTATGACCACATTGTCTTTTAACCTTTTCTCACGTAAAGGTTGGTTTGAACTCTTTGGCACCTGATAAAAGATTATCCTAATGCACTTCTGCACTGCTGAGGAGCTGCAGAAAGGGACAAGGATTGAGGCACGAGGGACTGTGCATATGTGAGAAAGGCAATCAATCCCTAAAAATGACCTCCCTCATTATATCTGTGCTGTCTTTTTGCATATTGCCTGAGCAATTGTGATTTAAACACGCAGAAGATAATAGTTCAGAAGTCAAAGACTTCAAAACACGCCCCCAATAGTTGCCTGTTGGTCAAACAAATGGGCTGAATCAAGTCCTCCTTGCTAAACCCAGCACTGCCCACCATGTGAGCCCACCAAGGATGGTTTCCCAGTGACTCTTGTGCCTGGACCACCAAGCCCCCAACTCCCACCACCCTCCTTCTGGAGACAGAAGAGAGACTGGATGTGCCCCCTCGGGAGCCTCGTTCCTTCCACTGATCCCAGGGAGCAGCTTCCAATTCACTGGCAAAGCACCAACTATTACCTTTTTAACTCGTGCATTTTCAATACATACAAAGAACATGTACAACAAGGTTTTGCTGTGGTCAATAATCCCTGAAATGATGTTTTCAACAAACCTCATTTCAAGTCTAGATCTGGAGTAGAGAAGTGATTGGATGAAAGGCCATTATATGACTGCTGTAATTTATTCTGCAGAGAGCTAAAACCACCAATTATCTGACATGAATGACACCACTTCTTTTTCTTACCAACACAAAGGTGCACAGTATCTATTTTCCGAGATCTAATTTAAATTTTAAAAAACCCTCCTATGTTTAAATGAAAGGTGGCAGATACAAGCCAGCTTGAGTCAGAAACACTGAGCAGAAGTGAGAAATCCAAGCCAAGGTGGGTGCTCCATCCCTGGGTTCTGCTCAGGCTCCTTGGGGAGCAGCAGCCACATTTCAAACCCGATGTTTCTGGATGCACTAAAACTAACCACAAGCAGCAGAGCTGGGAGGAGTTGGTGGTTTATTACTTTGGAAATGGAGATTTTAATTTCACACAGGCTAATTTTTCACACAAAGCAGAATTTGTCTGGCAGACACACACACCACGTTAGCCCCTGGATCGTGGTTGAGTTTCTTATCTGGTGCCCTGCAAGGTCCAAGGTGTAAGAGCCAAGTGCCTTGAACAGGTTACAAAGTTCAGCAAAAAGCCCACAAATCCCACTGTATAAAACCAGAGGTGTTAATTTAAGGGGCAGTGTCCTTTGCTGTGTTCCCCATCCGTGGCACCTTTCTCTGGCTGAGCAGAGTGGTGACCCACTTGCTGGACCAAATTAATTAAATCCCATTCGCTCATTAACACCAACGGGAGAGCGGCTGCTTATTTTAGAACCGTAATTACTTCCCATCCTCTCCTCCAGAAGGACCCCAGCACCAAGTAACCGTTCACATGGTGTTCATGATGATGCTGGGACTTGGTGACAAGGTTTGCGGCACCAGTTTGAGTCCAAGCAGTGGCCAGGTGTCTCTGGGGACACTCAGTCCCCGTGTAGGGAGCTCAGGTGATGCCTCAGATGTTCATTTACTGCAGGGAAATGCTACTGCTGCTCTATTCTGGTTTATGGCAAACAGAGCAACACCTTTAAACTGACAAATGTGAGTGACACGGGAAGTGTTTGACAACATCTTTCTGCAAGGGGATGGAGGAGAACAGCCTGGATCATAAAACATTGGCTTTAATCTTCCACAAAAAAAAAAAAAAAATTACAAGCAAGAGCAGGAAGATAAATATAATTACAATACTCTGAAAAGCTCTGTACATATGTGCATCTATTTCGAATATTCACCAGGGGAATTGCAATGGCTTTGTGCTGTGGCAGGGTGGTACCTTCAGCTCTGAACAGGCAAATCCAACTCCTCCCTTCGAGGAGAGTGTTGTCAGATGGTTTGAAGGGGAGAAGTTGGAGGGAGATTGAGATTTACCTGTCTCGTTTATGGAGGTGGGTACAGGACAGGGAGTAAGATGGGTAAGGCCCTTCTGCACCAAATTCTGTATCCGAGCAGCCCATGGCAGGGTGGGGAAAGGCAGCACATGCACAGGAGCCCAGGAGAATCACAGCCACCCCCTCACTGACCCTCAGCACGTTCCGAGTGTGCTGAGGATCCCACTGACCTGCTCACCAGCAAATAACAGAAATTAACGCCCAGTCTGGCATTTTGAAACCTCTGAATTAAATCACATTATCATAAACCCACTCTGTTACTTTTGGGTGTCATCAGCATTGCTGTTGCTTCAGCTCAAACCTGAGTTTGCAACCATAAACAACCCGAAGGAAAACATTAGTGCTCAGAGGTGAAAACAATACCCATCTCTGGGATCGGGATATACAGTTTTCTGAACCGGTTTGAACTTATTGCAGCAGCTCCTATTTATCTTGTACAACGACTTCATAAACTCCAATTGCGGGACTAAAACGAAGGCGAACACTTTTTATGGAGTGCCTCAGTTCATTTAGCCCAATTCATCATAGCTTTGTTGATGTAACTTGCGAGTGAATCCGTTCATGCCGCGCGGGTTTATGCCAGTGCGGTCCTTTAGGGATGTAAGTGAGATGACTCCGAGCTGTCACTTCCTTCTCCCGATGTTTTACAGCCGCTGCTGCTGCTGGAGGTGGTTCCTGCTTTTCCTATCACGGTGACATCTGACTGCCGCTTTCAATGAGGCCAAATGGCCAAGTTCTAGCGGGTTTTGGACACTGGGAATTCATCAAAGTTCAACGCTTATGTCCCGCGCTCATTCATCAGCGGGAGCAGCCAACGCTCCAAGTGAGGACACCTGGGTTTTCCTGCCGCTTTGCTTTCCCAGCTCTGCAGTGTCTGGGAAGTTTGGTCACTGGGAGCCAGTTTGGAGCAGCACAGCTGGTCCTGTTTAGCATAAACCCCCCTCAAATTCCCTGTCTGATCTCGGGCATGTCACCAACCTGCCTGAGAGCCAGCCCATCAGCTGGGAGGAGGTATTTGTGACACGCAGAGCCCAGTCTGCCGAGTTAAATGCTGATTATTTTAACCCTTTCCTGCACAGGTTAGTGAGAGAGAGGGAAGCTGAGCCATCTGCCTGTGGATTTTTGGCATCCTCCTTTACCAGGACATCCTTGGAACGTTTCCATTTTACTCTTACCATATGTGCTTTCAAAAAACCCACGTGGGGGTGAGATGATGCAAGAATAGGCCCCGTGCAGCCAGTTAGAAGGTAACTTTTCCTGGAAGATTTTCAACATAGAGATTTGATGGGGTTTTTTGCCTCCTTGGCATCGGATTCCTCCCACTGGGAACGCACAGGAGGAGCTGGGACAGAGCAGTCTGGGAGGTGCTTGGAGCTTTCCTTCTCCTCTCCCTGCTGAGGGCAGGAGACAAAGCGATGGATGCTCCCGTGATTCCCGACTCCCTGGCACACACACTCCCTGCGCTGCTGATCTGCAACATATTGTCTCTGACTCACTGGTGCTACAGGAGCGGAGCTGGCACGCTGTGAGGAGGGAGGGATGCCTCGGTGGTGCCCACACTGCCAAACCAGAGCCCAGTGCCAGGCACCGCGTTATCCACCCACGGAAAAATCGGGCAGTGGCGTGTGCGCAGTCCTGGAAGCAAAGGCTGAAACCCTGGAGAGATTTAACTCATTAAACGCGCCTCGTGTGATGGAGATGTTATCCAGCTCTCTGCAAAGAGGGCTGGAAAATAGCTGTGGCACAGTTTTAGAGTGGCTGCTCTTCAGATGTTTTAAGGAGGGCGAGTGGGTGAGTTTGCGTGTACAAGAGCAGGAGAGAGGGAGAGAGCGCGCGAGCGAGCGGAAGAAATATTGCATGAAGTAAAGAACCAATTAAAGGGGGGACACAGTCTCTTCAGAATGATTGGCTCTGTCTGAGCAGAGAACTGGAGCATTTAACCTTTTGTTTGTGTTTCACCCAAAGGTTGCCTCGCTATCTGCCGGGGTCACAACCAGGTCACAGCCACAAACCATCCTGGGCCGCCGTAAATCACCGGGGCTGGGATGCAGCCAGTGCCCGGGCTGGCCTCCACCCAGCCCTTTCCCATGTGCCTGTCACCCCTGGAAATGGTGTTGGGATGGCAATCAGGCACAAATAGGATTTTGGTTGCACTGGCTGCCATTTGCTTCCGAAGAACTGGAAGAAGTCCAGAGCCGAGCAGGATGGATTTTGCAGTAGCACGGGCACTTCTCCATCAGGGCAGCGCCGGTTGGGGCCCACGGCGGAGGTTATGCCAGCCTTACAACAGGATTGATCCGCCTCGGGGCTCATGCTGGGAGCAAAGTTGGCACTTGGAGGCTTCATCCAGGAGAAAAATGAGAAGCCTGAATATCCTCCTTTTGGAGGAGCTCCAATTCTCAGATTGTGTTTGCACACGAGGCTGTTTTAAAATCGGAATGTCCATGTATGTGTAGGATACAAATATAACTTGTTTATTCTCAGGTAAATAATCCTCAAACCCGTCATTTTGAAAAGGAACTCAACCAAAGAGGCAATTATAGTCATTTAACTATTCACAGCCTAGAGGTGTGTCCATTGATGAAGCACAGCCTCCTTCAGGACCTGCAGGAACCCAAGTACAAAATGCTGATGGAGCATAAGAGACTGGGACATCCCTCATGCAGGATGAGCCAATGGAGACACCCCAAGCCCCAAACTCATCCCTGTGTCACCCTTGCTGCTCTGACAGGTGGCACAGGGTTCCCTACAGCCACTTAAGAATTTGTTCCCTCTAGTAAACCCAGAGGTTGTCCTGAAGGAACGCAGCAAGAAGACAGACTGGATTTTATATAGTAAATAAATAAATAAAAAGCTCTCCTGCAAGCAAGAATTTTTCAAACAAAGTAAAAACTGCACGAGAAAATGTTAATTTTCTCAAAGAAAAAGAAAATCCAAAACAACCAGTCTTGTGAAACGGATCAGGCAGAGGGCAATTTTGTAACTTATATTTTGAAAATTGAGACTTATTTATAATGAACCCAATTCCTCCCTTCCGCCCAGGCTTCCAATAAAAAAAAACAACATGTAACTTTTGGAAGCCTATTACGAGGGAAGGAGTTATTGTCTCCTTGGCAGTTGGGTAAAGAGTGCTGAGAGGCAAAAAGAGAGATGCTCCGGCTCCACAGAGCGACCACGGACCATCTATCCACAAGGAGCTTCGCTTATTTACCTAGTAATCAAATAAATTGTTTCCCTCCATCTCTCTAGGCTCAAGTCCTCTATTTACTCCTTGCACTCGAACCACCGAGCGTCGGCTGCACAGACTGCAAACCCACCCAGAATAGTGCAAAACCAGTGCAAAACCAGTGCAAACCTTCCAATCCTCTGCTTCCACAGCACCAGGCACCAGCCTGCACACTCAAACACTGGGTCGTTGGCTCTCCATGCAGGAATGCGTGCCACCCTTGCCCTGCTGCAAGCGCTGTGCCATCCACACGCTGCATTTGGGACACCGGCACATCCCAAGGTCATGTGCAAACTCTTTTTCACGGACAATTTAAGCACAGGCACACAAACGCCGTGGACATCTCTGCTGCTGTTCTTCCTCGCTGCGTGTCCTTCACCCATATCACACACACTTCTTTCTCTCTCAGCTCATCATTTGTGTATTAACTCTCGATTAGCTCAGAGCTGGCCCAATTTCCCTGCCCCCCTGCTGCAGCACGTTAATGGAGGATTTGTACCAGCAAAGCGAAACGGCCTCTTTGCCCAAGAGGCTTTCACTTAAACATAAAGCCAGAGCAGGGGGGATCTGTCAGACACTGCTGGCTCCCACCACGCTTCCACCTGCAGAGTGGAGGGGGGGTCCTGGGGAGGGGCAGCCTCGGGTTCGTCCCACACGGCTGTTTTCTGCTTCCATACCTTCTCATTGCCTGCTCTTAACTATTCTGACATTCAAAACCGCAAGGAAAATAAAGCAAGTGCAGCACAACCCGCAGAAACGCGTCCCTGAATTTTGCATAGAATTTTCATAGAATCACAGAAGGGGTTTGGCTGGGAGGGACTTTAAAAGCAATCTCATCCCATCTCCCTTCCAAGCTCCACTAGACCAGGTTGCTCCAAGCCTCGAATGCTTCCAGGGAAGGGGAGCCACAGCCTCTCTGGGATGGTGCCCACGAAAGTCCTGCTGTAGTCCAGGAGCACTGAGCAGACCAAGACCCCCTGCCACCCCTAGGACTACTTTATTTCTCAAGGAAGTACTACTGTGCTCACATCCTTACGCCAAACCTCCTCCATCCAGACAGGGAGAGATGAGGGACCTCTTGGAGACAAGGGAAAGGGAAACCTGGAGTTGTTTAATGCCATCTAGAACAAGAGGGTCCTGATCCATACAAGTGTCTCGTGCTTTGCCCTTTCCCAACAGAAGGGTGTGAGATGTGACACAGGAGGAGTGAATGACAAGGACTGTCACGGCAGTCTGGGACACTGCAGCAGTCACACACTGGGATTGAGAGCACAGAGCTGGGAACCCCCCAGGAATGCCCCAAAACCAGCACCCAGGGACGGGCTCTGGGCCTGGTGTCCAAAGCCATCGCACTGCAGGAACTCCCCAGAGCGAAGGAAACTGCCACCTACCCACTCCTTGGTCTTCCACAAATACCAAAGACACACAAGGAAACACGAAATAATATAACTTCCAGTACATATAACCCAAAGAAAGTGTAAAGCAGAGCCAAGCACATGGCTGTGCTCTTGGGCAGAGGGCTCTGCTGGTTCAAAACACCCAGAAAAACCAACCAAGGGGGTCCTGGTTCAACATCACAAGTTAAACGTGGATCTAGTTCTGTTCACACAGATTCTTCACTTACGAAGAAGAGACAACCCACCCTAAACATTCCTAATGTGCGTTGCTAACTGCACACTGCCCCTCCAATCATTTGTATGACAGAGAAGGAACCTAATCCTGAATCTGAAAAACTATGTGATGGAGGATTTACAGTATTAGAAGGCAAACAGTGGCAGGTGTAATTAGGAGAAAAATTTGTCATGCTCTTGACTCTAGGAGAGAATGAAAGGTCTGGAATAGCAATCTCCCAAGTGTTTACCCAATGTGAGCGCACACAAGATGGAAAGCACATTTCCGACCACGGACAGATTAATATTTGATGCCAGAAAGAGAAATGCACGCTGTTCATGTTTATTTAGGATATTGTGAAATACAGTGAAATTTGCAATTTTATTGGATTCAGGGGTTCTGTGTTTTTGAAAAGTCCTAAGCTACTGTATGTTGGATAAGAAGCACATATGTTAGGAGTTGAGACATGCCAGCTGCAGGGAGGGAAAGGGCTTCCCCTCCCCCTGATTTTAAAGAAGATAAAAAAAAAAAAAGAGAGAGATATAAAAAGATTAGCCGCAGGATAAACTGGGAAAACTCCACTGAGCTTTCTGTGTCTCTTAATACTAATTTTAGTGGCTAGAACTGACACAAAGGAAAATTATATCTGGGTTACTTTGTCAGCCACTGCAACTCTGAGACAACTCTGAGATGTGGTGTTGAAGCAACACCCTCATCTAACGGGTCACGATGGGACCCAGCCTTGGGGGTGGCTTTGCATTGTCCCAGCAGGGTGTACTTCAGGGACACATGGATCACATCCCTGGCCCAGGAGGATTTCCAGAACTACGGGTACTTCTGGAGCTTTGCTGTGTTAGGGCAAACACCCAGTTCTGCTCCCAAAAGCAGATGCTCCTTTGGGAAGATCTGCCACCCCTTCAACACCTCAACACTGAGGTTTCACCATATGGATTCCCAGGATAATGACAACAAATAAATCAGCAGTACCGGGTGTGATTTTCTTTGTCTGCCCTTCCACTGAGGTGCAGACATCACACGTGTAATCTGCTCTTCCACAACCTGGATCCCAAAAGCTGCCCCTGTCCATATACCCAAACAACTCCACTGCTTGGATATATCAGAGCCCTTCCAGGAATCACTTTTTTCCTCCAGAAGTTAAAAATTTGATCAGCCACCCCCCCAAAAAAACCCCAAACAAAAACCAACCAAGAAAATTATATGGAGGTGCATAAACCCTTTACAAACTCTTGTGCACATCATGACCCTTCCTCAGAGGATCTGGGTGTCACGGTTGGATTGTGGCCACCCAGAGCTGGTACATGGAAACACGGGAATGGGAACAGTGAGCAGGTCTCCAGAAAACCAGGAATGGGACTGGAGACCAGGTCTCTTGCAGCTCTGTGCACTGTCCCCCTGCACAGCCTCATGTCCCCTCCAGCGCTGTGTGATGCACACACCTCCATACCTGTCCCTTCCATCCCTCCCTGCAAAAGCAAACTCCGTGACCTGCTTTTGGGAGTGTTTCACAGTGCCAGTACCTGGATACAACCTAAATTTCAGCACTAGAGTGGCAGAGGCTGGGCTGGAAAAGCAGCGCTGAGTTTTCCAGCCTGTCCCTGTGCAGACACAGCTCCTGCAGCCACACAGCACAGCCCCGTGTCACCAGGGAGTGCTGTCCCCGACTCTGCCCAGCCTTTGTCCCCAGAGACACAGCCTGAGCTTTTCCAGAGGCCTCCTCAAAATTCCAGCTGGGCTGGGGTTGATATGGTCCTATGTTAGAGCCAAGAGGAAACCAGGATATTCTGCGTGAGGAAGAAAGAAAGAGGCAGTTTTGCTTCTCTCATCCCTCTGCCCGGTTGTGAGGCCAATAAAAGGGATATATTATTCTCCTACACATCATTGGGCAGGAGAGGAAGTGTGTGACAGTTTCCATATTCCACGCACAGCCCGGGTAGGGAAGGAGGATGGGAAAATTCTGCTCTCCCAGTCGGCAGAGCCGGGGGTACCCAGTCACCTCACACCCACCAGAGAGATGAGCTGCACCAACACACACGGAATTGGTCACTGGAGGAAGGACTATAACAGAGGGAAGGGGATGGAGAACAGAGTAAAGGTGAAAATACACCGAGGAGAGCAAAACACGGAAAGGTGCGTGCAAAAAGGCAAGG
The DNA here is from genome assembly GCA_013390025.1 of Pitta sordida. Taxonomy (NCBI): domain Eukaryota; kingdom Metazoa; phylum Chordata; class Aves; order Passeriformes; family Pittidae; genus Pitta; species Pitta sordida. Next base: position 165,514 of record WEKX01016044.1, read on the forward strand.
AAGGAATAAATGGTGAACGCAATGAATAAAGCAGGTTAATGAAAGAGGCTGAAAAAGAGGTAGGGAAGTGTTATCACTGTAGTGCAGAATGAGAGGAGGGGAGGGCAGAGGGAAGGATGAGGTGGGAGGAAGAGCATGTGTGAAGGTTACTCGGCACCTTCATCCATTTCTGCTCCGAGGACGTTCCCTTGACATTAAAATATGTCAAGTGCCCAATGGGCTGCACACCCCCGAGCCAGAGCAAACGACCCAAACTGGTGAAAGAGGGGTCAGTCCTTTGTGAGAGGAGCCACCTTCCACAGCTCTTGAGACAACTGAAACATGAGCAACCCCAATTAATTAGCCCAGTGATGAGCAGCAGGTAGAGGGGAGAGGAAGAGGCACAACATTGGTGTGGCTGCAGGGCACTGCACTGAACCCTGGGCTAGGCTTAAAAAACTCCTTGAACTTCAGGAACTAACAATCACCAAGGATTACACTGTCTGTGAGCCTGTATCACACGCACAGACCCCAATTGATTTCTATAAACCCCCCCAAACCCACATTTTACCCAGCCGTGTGTACACACACTGAAGCCTCCTAAGGGGTTTGCACGAGACAGACTTTTCCATGAACCCTGTGCAGCTAAAATTAGTATGAAAATGGTGGTGTTTCATAAAAGAAAGATATGTGGATGCCCGTAAGTGCCATTTTATTTCTCAGTGAGAGGATAAAGTGTTTTTTCCTACATAATTTTTGATGTAGAGGCTAAATTAGGCCCGAGAAGAGGGACAATACAACTTTAAACATCATTAGTATTCAGCCTACGTAAGCCAACCAACAGCAGTTATGTATTTTTGCAAGTATGCATATAATTTATTGTGGAGAACACAATTTACATGGGTAGTCGATGCCTGTTTTATAGCCTCACAAATAGATGTATGAACTCAAGCATATAATGGCTCAACCAGCAGGCGCAAATACGTTCTAAATCTTCTAAATGTGCTTCACAAAAATGTAACTGAGGAATATAAAACAGATCAATTCTTGCATGTTATATATTGGTTTTTGATTTACAAATCTAATCTGGGAAATTTCTTTAGAAATGAGTGGATTTTTTTTTACTGAACTTCTTCTTTTACAGGATTGTGCCAGTCCAATCCTAGAGGATTCCCTCCTGTATGTAACTGGCTTTAGAGGGTTTTTTTTTATTATTATTATTTTAATCTATGTGGAGAATACAATATATATTTGTCGCATTTGATTTCATGGCTTCTTGTGTGTCCTGGTGCTAATTTCCAAAGAAAAACCCTTTTGTGTTATTTACAAGCTCATAACACACAGTGGTGCTTTATCTATGCCGGCCCTAATTAGCTCCCTGAAAATAAAAAGAAAGAGGGGAAAAAAGGAAAAAAAATCTAAAATAAAGCCTCAAACACATTACAGTGTGGCTCCTTGCACATCCTGGAAAGTTGGCAGTTTCATTTCTAATTCAGGTGCAGGGGGAAGATAAAATCTGGGTGTCTGGAATAAAACACATTTCTAATGGGATGGAACGACAATCCCTTATTACCTCCCACCATTTTTCTCATAGTTTTGCTCCAAGTACAGCAAATCCCTGTGCTATATTTTTTCATAATGTATAGCTTGCTATTACCTCTCAAGAACAATTTTTATAGAGAGGGTGCCCTGTTCAATAGATCTGTAGTGTCTCCAAGGGGGAATTCACAGAGGGTTTTTATTTATGGTTACACTCAACTGTACCATGTTGCCAAGATTCCCCCGTTGGATTTGTCAAAAAAAAAATAAAAAATAAATTAGTCCTTTCTCCACCAAAGCCCTCTGCATCACATGGGTATTAAGATATAAAGGAAATAATTATTTTGCCCTTTTTAAGACCCTTATAGCACTTGTCTGATACGACATCAAAAGAATAATAATAATTAGAAGAACAAAGTTGGGTGTTTCAATATCAGAGAATGAATATTCCAAAACACAGGTTTTGCTTTGAAGCCCGGATTATCTGGAATCTCCAGAAAGATGATTGTTGCCGCCTGATTGTGTGTTTTCTGACTTACATATGAAGCATTTATCTGTCTCCAAAGGTTTTTGGCATCATTTTGGCTGATACCCGAGCACAAACAATTTAATTATATCACACCCCTCCAATATTCTTTAATTTAGATTTAATTTTTAGCCTTTCTACACATGCCCTGATATTTTCTGTGCAATTAATCATAAATTTAATAAAAAAAAAAAATCACAGCAACTTAAACCCAAAAGAAAAAAAACCACACTTATAATGAAACAAAACAAATCCCACCTTGCACTGCCCTTAAATACGACATTAATTTCCTTGTGGGGGGTGTCTGATTGTCATTTGGGGTCCTTGTCTCTCATGTGGGTATTGGCAGAGATGCACAATTAAACCCACTCATTATAAATGACTTTTGGGAGCAGAACCCCAAAGTCCTGCTCATCCCAGACCCCTGGCACTGACCAAAGGGGAGAACAAAGAGGTTTTTCTGCTCAAAGGGTGGCCAAGGGCAGCACCAAACTGCTGTCCAAAATTACCTGGAGTGACAGAGCTATGGGGGAACTCAGAGTTGAAAATTAATTTATGAGCCGGACTTGCGGGGGGAAATAAAAATAAAATTCAACAAAACATAATTTAACGTTTTGGAAATGTTTTTGTTTGGGTTTTCCAGAAATCTAGGACCCTTTGCTCTGAATCGTGGTGACAAAAATAAGCAAAGACTAAAACATTCGGCAAATTCTTCTGTTATTCTCCTGCGAGAGCACGTTAAAAATACACTTGTATTTCCACAGGGAACACTTCCTGATTTTCCAGAAGGGGAATTAGGATTTCTGTTTTATCCCAGTACAAAGTCTGCAGCTTGTCTATAGAACGATCAGTGTCAAGTGACAGAAGTTCTAAGGGAAAAGGGAAACCCTCTTACAACAATAATATTTCATATGACAACGCCCATATTTAGTTACCACCAACCAGCCGTAGATTGTCCTTTTCATTGTAACAACCTCTATAAAATTTTCTCTCCACTAAAGATGACACTGGAGTTCAAACTGGCCCAATTCCCGTGAAAATCCACCCAAGGCAGTCCAAAATACCCATGGTATTTCCAGATACAGGATTGGAGTTTATTGTGTCTTTGTTAAAATACAAAACTCAAGAGTCAGCACATTCCCACCCTCCCCGGTGTCCTCCCTGGGCCTTGGTCAGGACAAGGACACTGGAAAATGACCCTCCTCCAGCAAAACCTTGTGCAGCACCACATATGGCTGGGCTGGACCTGATGACCAGGCTCAATTCCCTGCTCCACGGCAGCAATTAAGGAAAATTTGGCGAATTAAAAAAAAATCCAAGTCATGCACATCCCTATTTCCCTGCTCACTGAGCAGAGTCTGCTCTGGTGGGAGCAGCCCTGAAGGTCGAGACCCTCAGGGATCACAGGCAGCACATACTGAGGTTCTTTGAAGGTGGATATTCATCCACCAGGAGTCAGAGGGAGCCCCGACTCACTCCGTGGAGGACACCAAAGAACCACCACGACAACTCTGAACTGAGACATTTAAACAGAAAAACACGAATAGGTCACATCCAGCAGGAAAAAACTCTCTGGAATGTTAAAATGAGTAAGATGACGAAGAAGTACCTAGAGACAGCTCTGCTTAAAATAAAAAATGTAAATGTTTCTATCCGAAAAAAAATTGCCAGATCACCTGAGGATAATTCTCCAGGGCCAGCCACAGCTGCTAACGCAGTGAGAGAGCTCTCTCCTCTGGAAAATCAGGCTCATGGAACGCCTGGGAGCACCAGCACTGCAGGCTCTCCATCCCAGGGCATCTGCAGGGGCATCCCAGCCCCAGCTGCCCCAGTGCTCCCCCAGAGAGTCCCAGTGGAAAGGTGTTCAGATGACAACCTAAGTGACACGGAGCCTCTGGGTGATGTTTTCATGCCAACGGTGCAATTAGTAACTGCCCTCAAAGAGCCAATATGAACATATTCATTTTGTTAAATTGTTAATGCTGTTAAAGTCACTGGAGATGGGGATCATCCAGCCCAGGAGTTGTGCAAATACACCTTCAGAGGTGGGAGTACAACTGGAGTTAAATTTCCAGCCCAAGGTACGTGGAGCATCCCCACTCCATTTTAATTGATCCTGCCAGGCAAGATGGATTATCTGTGGAAAGGCATATTAACACTAGAGAAGTAAACAAGGATCTCTGCTGGCAGGGAGCAGCGATGCTCCGAGAGAGCAGTGACTCTGCTTTTAGAGAGGACACAATATTCTGTGTGAAATATCACTCAACAATCCTGTGGAAAGGGGAAAAACCAGGAAAGCTTTCAAAAAATCTTTCTGAAAGGGAGGTGAGAAGGATGGCTTGGGAAGGAGGGTGGTGCTGGGGGAGCTTCAGTGCAGCTCCCAGCACAGGCAAAGCCCAGTGAGCTCTGGCTTGTCACAGCACTGGGTGACAGTCCCACCCCACAGCTCCTTGCAGGGTTCGTGGAAGAATCAGACCAGCAGCACATCCCCCAGTGAACTCAGGCTCCCATTGCACAGCCCACAACACACGAGCCCACTGCACACACCGGCCTCAGGATCTCTTCACAAAACAAGTGTCAAGAGGGTTGATGGGCTGGGTAAGAATTTGGATGGTCTCAGGCTGCCCAAAAGGGAAGTCCCGAGTTGGATTTGCACTGGGAGAGCCCAGCACACCCTCCAGGCCCTGGGCCTCGGTGTATCCGGGGGTCACACTCCCTCTCATCATCCATTTCCTCCTTCCCAACCACAGCTTTGGCAAAATGCTACAACACAAATGACTCCAATTTATGGCTGCAAGGGGGAAAAAATACTTTCTTTCTCCTTTTAAGGCAGGCTAAAATAATCCTGATGTGAAAAGACCCACACGCAGGGTGAACACGCTGGCTGAAGTCACATCCTGTTCCTTCATTACAGTAACAAATGTGTTCGACAGTAATTATCCAAAGGGGAGAATTCCAAATCTTCTCATCTTGCTCTCTCCTAATTAATTAATAGTTTAAATGTCATCATGATGGGAAGTGCTCATCAGAAGCAGAATCTGCTGCCATGATTTACAACTCTGCCTCCAAAGGCTCTGAAGCAGTGGCACCCCGGGGTTAAATTTAATTCAAAAACGTGAGGCTCTCATTGTGCTCCTCACCAGTTTAGCACTAAACTCCCCCATTGAGCCAACGGTGTGAAGGGAAGATGCGGGTGAGCACTTCCTTCCCCTGGATTTTCTTTTTTTTTTTCCACCCTTTTCATCATTAAGTTGGAAACAGAAAGATTAAATTAAAATTAGTCGTTTGTCAACTTGTTAGAGATCTGGTGCAGATGGCAGCTGAGGGCCCAGCCTGCTGCAAAGCTGATCTAAAGAGGGGCCCTGGTGCTTGGTGAGAGCCTGTGTCAGAGCTGCTGATCCAGGCAGGAGAGGGAGCTCAGCGCTCCAGCTCGAGAACAACGAGGAAAACCGGCTGCTCACAGAGAGTGACATGGTCCTTGTCCCCAGCCAGCTCCCCCCATGCACCGAGCATTGAGCCAATTACCCAGCACAGCTCCTCTTCTCCCAGTGATTCTGGGCTGGGATAATTAGGTTTTGCACTTAACTTGCCTCTCCTGCTGCAAGAGGTTTGCAACTGTGAGTGAAGTGCTGAGCTAAAGGCAAAGTGCCCAGGAGCAGAGACACCTCCGAGCCCAGGGAAGCCCCTCCAGGGATAGGATATCTCCCATCAGGGCTCTCCAGCCAGCTCTGACTTAGGAGCCACCAAAACCATTTTGGTGTGTGCACCAAACCACATTCCTGTGAAGGAGGCACAGATATGTTTCCAAACCACTGGAGGCCTTCAGCTTTCCACCTGTATGGCCTCTGCACTGAACCCACAGCCTGCAAGAGCAGGGGATTCATCCCAAAGACAGGAATCCAGAACAAATTAACACATTCTCCACTCTATGGAGTTTAAAAAAAAATGAATTTAACTAAAGAAACCAATAAAATGCTTTTCAGGTTGCAGTGAAGAATTCTGCCCTCATCACTCCAAACAAAACCCTGACTGGATTATCAACAAGCATCATGTGTCCAGTGGCAGAGTCGTCTCATGTGGACTCACCCTCACACAGGGAAAACTGTTTTCCACATTCAGAGCTGAACTGTCTGAGCTGACAGAGCTCACATTTTGTGCTACAAGAGGATGGGATTCAACCCAACAGCAGTGAATTACCTGGGATATTTATGTGCAGCTGCCAGCCACGTGTCCCTCAGCAATGGACTGACTCCATTTGGCTCTGAATCACATCAACCTGCTCCAAAATAACAGTGTCCCAAGCCTTCCTCCCACCTTCCTCTCACACCTAGACACACACAAATCTTTGAGATAGGAAAAGGGAAATTACAGATCTTTATTCGCCAACTTTGCACATTTTCTCCCTCCCCCCCCCCTTTCCATAAAACAACTCTTTTATTCCCAAGGAGGAATTGGGGGTGGGAGCTTGTTATTTTTCTATTTCAGATAAAAGGTTGGCAAAAGAAGAACCCGATTCATGTCATTGTATTTCCTTATTGTCTGCATTAACCTTCCCCATGGTTACTTGTTCTTTGTAATGTTACACTTGTCTTGCTGCAACACATGAATACCCGAGCCAATTTTGTCATGCAAATGAATTCAGTTGGATTGTAAATTGTGTGAAGGAGCATTAGTTTATCAGGAACCCGCCTGCATGCTGCACCCAACTGATTTCTCCTATTCACACCAAGAGTGCAATGTTTTCTGGTTGATCCTGAATGTCCATTCGAAAGCTGGGGGCTTTATTATTCTGATTATGATTATTATTATTATTATTTATAAGGACTTTTACATTTGCATTTATTTATTTATTCTGTCGGTCACAAAGCTGGTATTCCTCTTCTAAAGCCTGATTTATATAATCAAAACCCATGGCAATGGCATCAAAAAAGAAATATTGCTGCAACCCATGTCTGTGTTTATTGTAAGCCTGAATGGAAGCCTTGTACCCATGTTGGTAAGGAGCAGACACGATAATCTGTGAGCCATCAGGTAGATAGTGTTGTTGGCATTTCACACGGTAAAATGAAAATATTTCTATTGAGGTCGATACCTGTATTTAGAGTGACATTTCTTCAGCCAACCCTGGGGTTATCACCGATCTGGAAAGCCCACTCAGGACAGAGGCACAAATGTTGCATCTACAGAGCAACCTCCTCCCTGCCAGCTGTCAGTCATCCCGGGAAAGGCGCTGCAAGGAAATTCCTGAGCTTCTCCTCATTTTCACCCAAATGCCTGAATCCTCATCCAACTGCCCTGTCTGTCTGCACAGCACAAGGGAATGTGTCCCACCAGGCTCCTTAAGGCCACGATTCCAACAGCTTCACCCTAAATACCTGCAACACCCAGAACTGTCCCCCCAAAACCAGTGCAAATGTTCAACCTTCCCCTCGCTCTCAGGCCCAGGTTTGTCAGAAAGAGCTGCCACTGCTCTGCTTTAGAGCTGGATACCAAAGCCACGATCTCATTTTGGTTCTGAGGACAAAGCTGAAGGCAAGAACACAGACCAGATATCAACAACCAACTTCTGGGCCTGCTGTGATTTGTAGCGAGACTCAAAATTATCAATAAGTTGGTGGCAACAGCAGAACAAGCTCCGAATCAGGTGCAACAGCCTTATTGCTCCTCTTATCTCTCTGCAGACTAGGCACTATTTCACAGGAAGCTTCAGAAATGAAACCAGAATTCACATTTCCTCACAATTTTCTCCCAGTTATAGATGGAGCCAATACTCTGCTTGGCATCTGCTCGATCGCTCCCGATTACATGGCAAATACCAGGAGCGACGCGCCCCTCGCCTCCCAGGAGCTGCTGGAGGAATGGCAGTGCCATCCTTCCCCTCCCTGCAGCACCAGATGCCTCGTGGGGGTGATGCAAAAGAGCTCCACACCCTCACACGGAGCACCCAGGGGATGCTGCGATGCCCACGGGGCTGTTGGTGAGGCTGCAATGCCAGAGAACTCCCAAGAGACCCCAGTGAGCTGCTTCCCTGTCCTGATGTGCCACAACTGCCCCAATTCCAGGGTTACACTGATCACCAAACCACCCCATAATGGGGACAGGCTGGGAGAATTGGGAATGTTCAGCCTGGAGAAGAGGGAGCTTTGGGGTGACCTAATTGTGGCCTTCCAGTACCCGAAAGGAGCCAGTAGGAAAGAGGGACAGGGATTATTTACAAGGGCCTGGAGCGACAGGACAAATGGGAATGGGCTTCAAACGGACAGAGAGTAGGTTTAGATTGGATATTAGGAAGAAGTATGTTGTGAGGGCAGTGAGGCCCTGGCACAGGTTGCCCAGAGAAGCTGTGGCTGCCTCAATCCTGGAAATGTCCAAGGCCAGGCTGGACAGAGCTTGGAGCAGCCTGGGATGGTGGAAGGTGTCCCTTTCATGGCGGGGGGATGGAATGAGTTGAGCTGTAAGGTGTCTTCCAACACGAATCTGTGATTCTATGACAACAGAAGATTTGTATGAATTTCTCAATACCACAAGAGCATTGAGTGAGCTCTGACCCACAGAGGACAGCACTGCATGGTCCATGGTGCCAAGGCAGCAAGGGCAGCTGCATCCTTTGGGGTACTGCACTGGCAAATCTAAAATGAACGGGCTGGGGAGATGATCCCAGGTTTGACCTCAGGGGACCATCCCATCTCATCAGCTTTGAAATACAATGGAAGATCAGTGGGTAGATCCTCGCCTTGCATGCACCATATGGAGAACAGATTAGGAGCCTCTGGGGCCTCTAATCCAGCACAATCACTAAAAAGGCACTTGGTTTAGTTATTAGAGCAGGGCTTTGGGACTGGGCTCTGGCAGGACGAGGCACCGCCAGCAAACCTTCCAGCTTCACCCAGCTGGGGTTTCTCCAACTGTAAAAAATCCTCCTCCTCCTCAGTGGGGCACTGGGACCTAATTCCAACTTGGAAAGTACCTGTGAGAGCTCTAGATAATCAGAGTTTTAGGTGTACAAAGTGTTCTTTACAAGCTTGCCCAATAAAAACAACTTGAGGATGTGTTTTTTCTGCTTGGACCTGGCTTGAATTTGAACATAATTCTTCCCCCACCACACTGAAGAGAAAGACATCAAACCATAGGCAACTGAGGATGTAAAGGGAAAAGAGCAGCACCCAGAGGGAGCAACAGAAAGGAGATTTTATACTTTTCCAAACAGCAATCTAGAAAAAATAAATGGAAAGGGCAGGGAAGCAATGCACTGGTACCAAGACTCCAGCACCTGCAAGGGAGAGACTCACACAATCCTGACTCACACTTTTGGGTGACTCCAGCTGCACAAACCCCAGGGCAAGATCTGACCAGGGTGGGTTTTCCCCGAATCAGAAGTTAAAACTCAAACAAAACCGACATCTTTGCTCCAGAGGTCCCTTCCCTGGCTCCATCAGGGCGTTGCTCAGTGGGAAACACCCGGGTTTGGGGATGTGTGGGCACAAGAGAGGCAGTGCTGCCCTTGGGAGCAGCTCCCTGCACACAGACACACAGGGGGCCAATCGATGTGGAGGCAGTGCTGGTCACTCCACACCGAGCTCTCCCCCAGTATTTATTGTCCCTCTTTGGAGTAAATAGGTCTTAAGCTTGTGGCATGTCATTATAACTTTTTCGAAATAATGACGCTGCCTTTAGTTTTTTTGCTATAATTTATGCCCAATGCACTAGCGCCAGTCACTCAATACTGTAGAGTCTGCAGAGGTGCAGATAGCCCTTAATGAGAAGAGGTTTTGCCTTTATCTCCTTTATACTTCAACCATTATCTTCCTCCAGTCTATAACCATGCGGTTACCACTGACAATAATGCTCAGAGGCAACAAATGCTGATGAGTTTTCTATGCAGTCTTCACAATAAGTCTATCAAAACAACCTCGAAAAATTATGAACCCTAGTGACAGACAAATAGAACCAGCTTCAGCACGAATTTACAGCCCAAATGCAACGTTCCTTTTAATTCTTCAGGCTTTTCTTATCTCTGCTGTTCCTCTTCTGGCTAGGAGATAACAGTAATTCTTCTGTATGCTATTTTTTTTTTTCCAACTGAGTAAGATGTTCCTCGTGTCTTTCTGCTTGCTAAAGATAAAGGGTTAAAGACCAACTTGTGTTGGTCGCTTTATGTTGGGGGAAAAAAAAAGTAATCAGTATTCAAGAGATTGTTATCAGAGGTAAAGCGCAGAGAACAGTAATTTTGCCTGCTTCAGTTAGGGGTTTTTATTTTTTTTTAGGTTTTTCCTCTTTTTTTTTTTTTTTTTATGAATGCACATAATGCCTGGAGTGTTGGGGCCAGATAAAAGAATTAGTGGCAGCGCAGGGGGACGGAAGCACAAAGTACACCGGAGAATTAGACTGTCTATCTTTGTCTCTCCCAGCTCATCCAGGCAGCCGGGGCTCGCAGCTCGTAAACAATTTAATCTTTTTGCTACAGTTAAAATACAAAGACAGCAAAACCTCCTCCTTCCCAGCCGGGGAGGGGGGTACGGTACGGCGGGGCGGGGGAGAAAGGAGAGAAAAGGAGGTGGCCGTTGTAGAAGGGAGAAATCAGAAAAGGGCTGACACAAACTTTTCTGCCTCAGTTTAACCTCTCGCCTTCCGCCATCGGCGTGATTTTCCAGCCAGAAATTCAGGAGGATATTTTATCTCACCAGCCAGCCCCACCTCCCAGACGTTTTTCCCCAGCCTCTCCACCTCCCTCTTCCCCCCAGCTCAAAAGCTTCCCGTTGTCGGTGGCTGAGAAATTCCTTCGGCTCACAGGTTAAAGAGCTAAACAGATTAACTCATGTAGGGAAAGGGAGGGAAAAATAAAATAAGATGTGAGGGTTCTCCCCCCTCCGTGCGGGAACATGGATTCGGGCTCTGTAACAAAAGTACGACACGGTTGTGCCTCGCTCATGACCACGCAGGCGAATCGGGGAGGTCCACGCTCAGGAAGGCAGGAATTCCATGTGCTGGACCAGGTGGGAACCACACTGTGTGTTATGGGGCCAGTGAGGAGGGTGGAGGAGACTCAGATCCTTGGGAATGCTGGGGAAGAGCTTGGGAGGAGCTCTGACCTTGTCTGGGTCATCACACCTGTGGTGCCATTGATGGTCATGTCCAACCCGCCAAAATTCTGGCAGGATCCCACGTTTTGGGCATTCCCAGCTGGAGGCTGGTGAAGGACATGAAGTTAAGGATGTGGTTAAACACCGTGCTAGGGGGAGACTAAGGCAGGCAGCTCTGGAGCTTTCCTAAACCAAAGGCTTAAGCTGTGGAGACTGGCTCAACATGGATAAAGCAGCCCACAGAGTTCACTGACTCCTGCTGTGCAACAAGCAAAACTAAACCAACATAAATCCAGGGAAAAAACGCTCCAAGAATCACCTACACAGGACCTCTGCTCCTCACCTCCAAACAAAAGCTCCCTTCTGGTGACTCAGTCACTCTTCTCCATCACCAAAATGATGGGTTCTGCAGAGACTATTATCCCAGGAATTTGAGGTAATAATTACCTATGATTGATAAATGAACTAAGCAGTCATAGACTGGACTGTGCAGTCGCTGCTTCCATTTACCAATGTGTACACAAAGCTCCATATTTATTTGCCTGTTAGTCCTTAACCAATCCACACATCACCCATCAAGGTATCACTTAGACATGAGAGTCATTTACAGGATAACCACAACAACAACAAAAACCCAACAAAAACAAACAAACAAACAAAAAACCAGTCCAGAAATGCAAAACTACATTATGGTGTCTGGGATGGAAATAGCACAGGACCAGTTTGCTGGTCCTGACCACCCAAATGCCATTTCTCTGCGGGCTCCAACACCCACCACCATCACATAGCAGCCCTGATCCCACCCATGGCATCTGCTGCCTTGGAGATTGCAGCAGAGACAAACTGCTTCTGCTACCGAGCTTCTTTCAGCTGAATATTTTTTTTGTTTGTTTGACTAAAGACAGACTGTGTACACAAACAGAAAATCAGAATAAAATAGTAGGAGCATAAGACTGTGTAAGGAAGAAATATTATTCCCGGCTTTAGAGCAAGCTGCTGAGAGCTGCTCTCTCATATCTCCATCCAGGAATTACCAAGGGCTTTAGAAACACTGTTTGAAATAGCCTTATCCACTGCTCTGAGGAAGGGAGATTCTGCCTGTTTGGTTAAGTACAAGAGCAGAGAGCAGGCAAAGAGTGTTTCAGCTAAAAACGTTGTATTTCAGTACTGAGGACCTGTTATCCAACTATTATGTGATATTAAAGGCTGCATTAGTCTGGCTGCTCTTCCCCATATGCTGCTCTAGGTTGATTTTAAGCACTTCCAAGGAGGTCAAGCGAGGGACTAGGATATGCTGCTCAGGATCCTTGCTGGAGAATTAAGATGGGCATTTAGAGCCCATCCACAAGCCCTGTCTGTGCCTCACCCAGTGGGCACCAGTGCTGTACTGGGGAGAGGCACTGGAACGAGCGGCCAATGGGGGAAGTTTGTGCTTCCCTGGGGAGAATCACAGCACCATGGAATGGTTTGGGTCAGGAGGGATCCTAAAACTCATCTTGATCCAGTCCCATGGGCAGGGACATCTTCCACTAGACCAGGTTGCTCAGAGCCCCATCTACGACAAGATATTAAGCCAAGCAGGAGTAACTTTGGCACTGGAGGATGTGGCACTTGGCTGGCACAGGCTGCTCAGAGAGAGTGGAACCCACCTGAGGCACCACCAGCTCCTGCTGCCAGCTGGAGCAGCAGGGACCTGCTTCCAGAAGATCCTCATGGCTAATGAATACAAGAAAAAGGTGCTGCATGTGGAGCCAGAGGTGCAGAAAAAGACTTCCCAGGGAAAGGAAAGCAAAGCCATGGCCACACACACGGTTCTGTCCGTGCTCCTCACTCCCACCAACATTAACTCAAATGCTTTTGTCTTGCACATCTTAAGCAGAAAAGGGGAAACAGTTAAATGATGTTAATATTTTTTAAATTAAGGAACAAGGAGATCCCGTTTAGGGGTCAAAGGCTGCTCTCACCCAGCGTTTTGTTTTAGGAAGGAGTGCAGAAGTTAATGAACCCAGAATAACCTTTAATTTTCAGTGTCCCCTCATAGTCTATCCACTCAGCATTCATGGCAGTGGCATTGCTCCTAATGAATGACTTGGTATTCATGTGGCTCTCTCAGTATTACTTATGTGTCTGATCTCTCCTAATGGAAAAACTGATTGTCACTGGGAAGTTATGAGGAAATATTAAAAAGATCTGATCCACAGTGAAAGTTTCTTCACTGTAAATGAAACTGCCAGATAACAAATGCAAATAAATTTGGGGAGCTTATTGGCACTGAAGTTTAGTGCCTTTATAATTTATATCTTTACTGGGGAGCATCTGATCTCCAACTTAAATGGAGCCAAAATCATTATGAAAAGAGGAATCGCCCTACTTTTGATATCCTTCCACCAGCAATCACAGCCACAGCCTCTCCAACCTCCTGTTTACATCACAGTTAATTTGTTTTATATCCACACTGAGGTAAAGATTCTTCACTAAGCCAAGACAATTTTTTTTTCATTTTTAAATTATCTCTGCTGTGCTATACATTTATAGAGGAGCTGCTGTGCATCCATCTCCTCCTCTGCCCTCCTGGGGACCTCCCTTCAGCCGTTCAACCTCCCAGACTCCCTTTTGGCCTGCACAGACCTTGGAACCCAACACAGGGAATCATTTTCACTACTAAGAGTTGTATAAACCAGTGAGAGCAAAATGTGTAATTCACAATTTCCATCCAGAGAAGATGTAGGCAACCCAAGCTGTACAAACCCTCTGAAACATTTCCTTATGATTTGTATATTTGAGCAGGCTTTGGTATTAAGTCTGAACTGATTGGGAAGATCAGTTTGGAGGCATCACAGCAGAATACCAACAGGAGCTGCCCATTCAGCTCCGCTCGCCTCCCTCCTTCTTCCCTTTGTAAAATTCCCCCAGAGGTAACAAATATCTGAGTACTTCACTGCAGCCTTTCTTTAGGATAATAACGCTAATGAAAAATGCATGTGAATGATTAGTTCTAGCAAAACAAATTTCCTCCCCAGAAAAGCTTGGGTTTAATACCCTGCTCAGAGCCCCACGTCCCAGCACAGCCCACACGGTTCTGTGTCTCTCCCTCCAGCACCAGCCCAGCTCCTGTTCACAAAGACACCACCAGGCCTGGGGGGAACGTGTGTGTTGTTCACTAAAAGGGGTGAAAGCCCATTGTATTTGGGGTTTTTTAGCCCAGCCAAACTTCTTGGAAGAAGCAATGCTTTAATGCCTTCTGAGAGTTGTGTTTTAATTTTGCCACTATCTCCTCAGGAAAATTATTCATCTGCTCAGTGCGCACTGGCCCCCTTATCCCACACCAGGTACCTCAGGCAGTTACAAAGCTCGGCTGCTTTTACTCTTTCAAAACACGCTCCTCCCTCCTCCTGCTCGGTTGTCACCTTCAGTGGCTCAGCAGCCAGAGGCTCAGCTGGTTTCCCACTTGTCAGCAGCCCCACAATGAGCCAAAACTCTCCAGAAGCAGAAGGACAAGATGGGAGGACACACCGTGTCCCTTGACTGCCCCTGCACTCGCATCTTGGACTCCCTCATTTTTAAACAGTTTTCTCTAGTCCTTCCTCATATTTTTTCCCCAATGGATATTTAAATAAGCAGGAGATTTTATACAAAGACCTACAGAAAACTTTTGGGAAAAAGTCCAGTTTTTAATTGACAGAAAGGCAGTGCTGGTGCCAGAAATGTGACCCTTCTCCTGTGCCGTGAAGGCGTCGGTGTGACCCACACGCAACGCTCCACTGCTGCCCCAGGAGTTATTTAGAAACGCATTTACACATCTGAGAAAACCGAGGGGGCTTTGCCCACCAAATTTCCACAAGCAAGTTTAAATTAATAGAGTAAAGTCACTCTTAGTTAATTATTTGCCCAGATTCCATTGCAGTCGCAGCTCCGGCTTCCGCTTTAATTCCCAACCACCAGGCACGGCTGGTAATTACGGAGGGTTTGTTTGGCAAACGCCAACATTGTTTTCCCTCACGCACCTGCAGATCGCTTGGCAGCGACTGCCGCAATCCAGCCCTCTTGGCTGCAGAGCCTTCCAGATGTTGAAGTGTTTCCATGCCCCGTGTCCCAGCACCGAGCCACGCATGGATGCGACAGCCAAGAACCGAATCCTTCCAACCCCTGAGCTCCTGGCACCCAGACAGGCCTGCCCGGCCACGCCGCCGTGCCCCGCTGCTGGGGGGATGTGGGACAGCTTTTTTCTCACGGTGATGGTGGCTGCAGGCCCCTTGTCCCATGGGTGGGACCATCTGTCCCGCAGCCAGAGCCATCGTCATCGGAGCTTTGACACACACCTGCCCAAAGCAAACCCGGGCCTGGGTGGTGAGGGAAGCAGAGCCTTCTCCAGCAGCTCCGTCTGGCGCCTGCGGACACACGTGCGTGTGAAATGCCATGGAGTGTCTCTGGCAGCCCTGACTGCCCACGCCGGGTGCTGGGGGGGGGTGTCAGCCGAGCCAGGCTGGCTCACCACGCTTTGTTCTGGGGCTGCCAGATGGGGAGGGCCGGGGGTCAGCCCTGGCAGCGGGACACGGAGCTGCTTTACTCACTTCAGCGTGAAAAATGTCACCCTCCTCCTCGGGGGTTGGGGGTTTTCCCCCTCCCTTTCTCTTCCCTTGCCCCCCCCCTGCTTCCCCACACAGCTGTTAATGAGACAGTTTGCTGGAGCCAGACAAACGCAGACAGGCAGGGCTGCCCGGGGCCGGGCGCTGCGAGCGGGCAAACAGGGCAACGTGGCACTTTTGGTGTAAACATGTGGCATGTTGGCGTGCCAAAAGCTTGGTTGGTGGCCTCTATTTGTTTTTCAAAGAGCTTGTCAGGTTCATTTACACACGTCACCGCCTGCATGTGCCTGAAGAGAGAAGGGAAACACATTCTTTGTCTGCCGGGTCCCCCGCGAGCCCGGCGGCCGCATCGCCGTGGGACCCACGGGCTGATGGGGCTGCAGGCAGGACAATGTGTCCTCCTGCCTCAGTCCATACTCTGGGAGCAAAGGTTGGTGCAAAAGGCCTCTGCAAGGCTCAGCCAGACCCTAAAGCACCACGCTCTGCCAGGACAAGAAACACCACCTCGGCTTTTCAGCAGCGTGAGCGTCAAGACTTGCCCTGTCAAACGTTGTGTCCCGCTTTTCCTAAAAAAATTCTTTTCTGCAGGGTTTAGGAAAGGCAGAACTGGTTACTTGAACCCCTGAACCGCTCCTGCTATCTCTCCAAATGCCTATTTTGGATCACAGAGTTTGGGTTGGAAGGAACCTTCCAATCCCCTGCCACGTGCAGGGACACCTTCCACTTGAGCATGAGAAAGGTTCTGCCTTGATTCCTACCCAAAATTTAGACCCTTTGTGGTAAAGAAAGCACAGACTAAAAAGTTTTGATTCTTTTCCAGGGAGCTTTTTGAGTTCTGCAAGGAAACCGGTGCTGGAATTGCCATCACCTGTCGAAATTGCTGCCGGGAGATCCACAGCTTTTAACCAGCTCTGAAACACTACTTGAGTGAAGTGGAGCAGAATTGAACTAAAAGAGTTTTACCTCCCCGATATTAAGTGCATATTGAAGATTTAAGTAGCAATTAAGGTTGCTGTAGAAGATGGCAAAACAGCGTGTTTATTTTCCCAAGATAAGTAAAAAAAGAGAAAGAAAGAGAGGAAAAAAGGAAAAAAAAAACACCCCAGCAATTAGGAGAATAGACCAGGGGAAAATATTAAATGGATGTTTCTGCACAAAAAAACCCAGGCTGACAACATTTCTGCTTTGTAAGGGGGAAATTACTGTAACGCACTGTTTACATAGCAGAAATCAGGGGAAATTATGCTGTCACACTGACATCTGTAGGAGAAGGACAATTTTAAAATTACACTGTTCAACACCTTTAATGATTTGTAACACAAGAGGTGTGGCTACTCCTATTAAATGTGTTGCCAAATCAATAAAAGGCATAATTGGAGTTGTTAGAGCAAATTATAGCACCACCGTTATGTTGCAATACAATGTTCCCTTCTAAACTGCTATTACGGGTAAAGCTGTATTTCTCTCTTATTTGGCTGTTTTGTAATGAGTTGGCATTTTGCTCCATAATAGTTCCACTTTCTTTTATGGAGCTTTCACTTTTACTTTCCTCTTTTGTGCAGCCTATAATTTCCCTTCCCTTCCTCTCTGCCTGTTGACAACTGGTCTATACACGTTTGAAAACAGCCCTGAGGTTATAAACTATATTATTTAACATTATTTGTAATCTTTTTCAATTGGAAGTCAAGGGGAGGGGGGGAAGGCACAACGTTGGCACATTTAGAATCCGAGATATCTTTAGGTTGGGCCTTCAGCTTCTGCAGAGGGAAAGGAGCTGCAGCGGGGTAAGGAGAGATGGGAAGACGTTGCATAAACTCTTCAAGGGTCTTGCTAGTGGCATTTCAAATGAGGGATTTGGGCTTATCTGTCTGGAGCACAAGGAGTGGCTGTGAAAGCGCTGCCGAGGCTGCCTGGGAGTTGTAAATCACAAAATGTGCCCCCGTGTGCTAAAGTTGCCGAGGTCTCGGTCACTGCCTGACAGGGGACACTGCTTTGCTCCTGGTAATGAGGGGCTATTTCTCCCTCTAGGAAAAAGGCTAATAAGCATCAGCTCTTACACGAGCTCATCCCCCCATTGCACGGCTTTGCTGGGATATAGAGACAAGCTGGAGCCACCCTGCAAGGTCACTGCCTCCATTCTGAGCTGCTCCCACAAGCTGCTGGGCTCTCTCTCGCCTTCCCTTCGAGGGAACGTGAGAGATTTACCCTCATCCAACCTCTTCGGTTCACAATTTAAAAAACAAGCAAGCAAAAAAAAACCCCTCCCAAAACAAAACAAAAACCAAAAATGAAAAAAGAGAAAGGAGAATTGATCCTGACAGGCTCCCTGCAGTACTGCACAAGCCTTATCCCAGTGAGCCATGCTGGGGATGGTGGTATTCCTGCAGCAGGAAGGAGCACAGCTTCACTCTGCCAATATTCCACCTCCTTCGCCAGGATAAGTCATCTGCTGCCACTAAAACATTGTAAAACCTCCTCAGCATAAGACACACAGACACACTCAACAGGCAGAGCTTTGGGGCTGGCAAATCTCCCCCCAAAAAAGCCCCAAACCCCAATTTTTAAAGGGAAGTTGTTAAACTAGAGCAGTTTTAAAAGCAGTCCTTGCACATGGTGCTGCCAGAGGAATCTCCCAGGCTGTGACCCCGGAGTGTCAGCAGCATCAGGGATGTCCCTGGCACGGGCACTGCCAGCTGTCCCCGCCCGGCACGGCTCTGCCAACTGCTGGGAGCCGATTTGCACGGCAGGGACAGCGTGGCACAGAGGGGTGTGTGCAGCTGCTACGCTTAAACTTACTCCTGAAGTTATTTTTAGCCACTTCAAGTCATGAAAGGAGCCGCAATTAAAGGCGGACGAGCAGCAGAAGTGGAGAGGAGCAGCGTGGGGAGCGAAGCCCTTATGAGTGTGTTTGTGATCTGCAAAAAAAACCGGGGAAAATTGCTATTAAGTAGCATGGAGATGCTTGGAAATTAAATATTCTCACCGTGCTGGCAATCGAGAGAAACAAAGGCTGGATTTTGGCCTTTGACTCGTGCCAGAGAAGAGCTTTAGCATCAGCACACACAGCTTAGTGCCTCTTCCAGGGGGAGCCCTATGTACAGTTTGTGCAATATCAGATTTATTTTGCCTTGTTTTATTAATTTCTAGGACCTGCAATAAATTTATTTCTTTGTTTTTATGCTGGTGTCCGTGCCAGGTCAGACCCTGTGAGCACAGCCCTGGGAAGGAACACACAGCAAGCCAAAGGGACCTGGAGGAGGTGCTTGTAAATATTTTGGGATACATACAACCAATGTTCATTCTTTTTCTAACTGCATCAGAAGGAAAAAAAAACCCACATTGCAAATTGTCTCACAAAACTAAATTCATAATTTCCCTAAGAACGGGTCCAAAGTGAAAGCGTGGCTGAGTCAGGAGGGGCATTGGCAGGAGAGGATGAGGAATCCAGCCCTGGGAAGGAGGAAGCCAACACATCACTTGCCTCTAGTGCAAACTCCCTCAAACCCATCCTAAGGGATGAGCAACCTGGGCTAGTGGAAGGTGTCCCTGCCCACGGCAGGGCGTTGAAACGAGACAGTCTTGAAAGTCCCTTCCAACCCAAACCCTCCTGTGATTCTGTGACACAAAGGAGCCAAGGAGCAAGAGGAGCAGATCCACACTCGGGTATTCCCTGCTAGACGAGACACAAAAACGAGTGCCACACTCAGAGAAGTGGCAAACGGAAAATGTGCATTTCTGCAGCCGCCGGGGTTTTGTTTCAAGCGAAATCCCTCCTCCTGGATTCATATGCAGAGAGGTGGGAGGGGGACAGCCGAAAAAAACGAGTGAGGCTCGCGTTTCATATCAGCACACGTGTGTGTTTCGCTGGGCTTATCAGGGATGAGAATGCACTGCTCGTGGCCCAAATGGAAAGCAGTTAATAAACAGGCTGTTAATGTGTCAGCAGACAAGGCACACCGTGTCTCAGGCTCCCCCCCCTCACCTCCTCATAATCCTAATTGCATCAAATCTAATCATTTTTATGGGATAAAAAGATTTCCATAGATGACAAAGGGTTACATTCTCAGCCCTGTTGATCCATCTAGCAAAATTAGATAAGAAATGGATTTCTAGGCAGTGCACTAAAGACAGTTGGGGAGGTGGGGGTGGGGGGGTAAAAAGAGAAAGGAGAGATCATTTACTGCAGTTCGGTATCTTCACTCCTCGGTTCAAGAAAGAAAATGTAAATGCGATGTTCGCTTGGCCACAGGCAGCTGCTTCTATCAGGCACTGCAAACTGCAGCAGGACAAAGGGGTAACTCTGGTAAAAGGAAAGGTTAATAGCAAAGCAGGGGAAGGGGGGGATGCTCATCGGCATGGGCGGCACGTCGCAGCCTCGACACTCGGTGATGGGTTCGAACTGGGAACTGACATGAGATATAGAAGTGCTCACTGAAAATAATTCAGAGTGACGGCCGCATTGGCCTGAAAATGGAGAAGGGCTGAATCACCAAGCACTTGGCGAATATGCAGGAGCAGGGTTGCCAACTGCTCCTGATTATTTTCAGTAATAGTCTGGATTTTAGTGACCACTCCTCTCCTCCCCTCACCTGCCTGGCCCCCCGCACCTCTCAGAAGTTGCGGGTTCTGTGCCCTGGTGGAGGCAATGCTGATGTTTGCTTTTATTTTAACGAGAAATGCACAGAAATCCCTGTGACATCTGTGATTATATAACTGAGTAACTATATAGAGAATGTTAATAATTAAAAAAATTCAAAGCACACTCTGCCTCCACCCCTAACATGCAGGTTTTACCACCAATTATCCTTACAGAGTCTAATTGCAGTACTCATGCTGTAAGTGAAACACGGGAGAGAATCAAGGCCTGGTATATATGTGTGCAGTCACATTGCCATTCAAATACTGACATAAACATATTAAAGGAAGCTCTATATGCAGTGTATGATAAAAGCACGTCTATTATGCCAGAAAACCACATTTTGCATGCTCAAGAAAAAGAAGAGTTCATAGAGACATCCCCACAGTGATGTTCAGGTATCTTGCACCTCTTGTGAAGGAGTAAACCCAACCCCACAGCTGAGTCTGCTCTGCCACAACATGCAGGTTGGGAACAGTTGGAGACGCTCTGTATTGTAGCAGTCAGAGTTTTAAATGATGCTCTTGCAGGTTTTGTTCAGCTGCTTTTAGCTGGGGGCACCTGCCTGGCCTCCCTTCCCAGGAGGGACATGTCCCAGGTGGGATGAGAGGTCCCTTGTGGGAGGGTGGCACACAGGGTGGCAGGTCACAGCCGTGTCCCTGCCCAGCTCTGCAGGTAACTCATTCCAAGAGGGTCCCTGTATCATAGCAGGCCTCTTTCAGGTATTAATAAATGGGAAAAATCTCAACCAGGTGCCTTGTCGGTTTTGTTTTTTAAATCTGCCGTGACTACATTTGGAACAACAAGAAAAGAGGTTAAAAATACGCAAAAGCAAAAATAGATCTTTCATCCGCAGCTTGTCTGGTTGGTTGGCACTCAGCCTAAAATGTGAGTTACTGGGAAATTCAGAAGTTCTAAAAATCCCTACTCAAAAGAAAGAGAGAAAACCAGTGACAACCTGGATCCCCATAAGGGTCTGACCACCAGCACCAATTCCTTCCAGCAGGACCCTCTTCTCTTGGTCTGGGTGGATCTTTTCTGGCACGTGGCTGCAAGAGCAGCACAAGCCAGAGCTAAGGCAGCTTTTGGACCATCCCCTGAACAAACCACGAGACGGTGCTTCTGCAGAGAGGCAACCTGTCGTGTGGGGATGCCAAAGATCAGCTCTTCTAGTGCTGAAGATTATTTGGAAAAGGAAAACAGTGCAAGCCTGTGAGTCAGACGGTGAAGAGACTCAAACCTCCTTCTCTGAAGCACTTTCTTCTCCACCTCGCACCCCTCAGCAGAGTCCTCGATTTATAGAATCATAGAATGGTCTGGGATGGAGGGGACTTGTGAAAATCATCAGGTCCAAACCCCTGCCATGGGCAAGAACACCTTCCACTGTCCCAGATTGCCCCAAGCCCTGTCCAACCTGGCCTTGAACACCTCCAGGGATGGGGCAGCCACAGCTCCTCCTGTGGTACCCACACCCAACATCCTCTCCCCCCTTCGCAGGCTCACCCTGCTAAAATAACATTTTCCCCTCAATCTCCTGCAGGATTTGGGGTGCAGTTAATACAGAGCCTGCCAAGCTCAGCTTTTCCTTCCCTCCTTTGTCATCTTAAAGCTGCCACTTTGAGGGCCCTTCTGAAATTATGTAAAGCCCGGCTGGTTAGATGAGGGCGACCTGTATTTATAACACCAGTGTTGAAACACATACTAATTCCACATAAATCTGTGGCAAGTTAATCATGCCTGCATCTCCAATCCAGTTTTATGAGGTCAGAACACTCAGTCCAGCACTCCTCCTGGGGCTGTCAACTGCTCCAGGGCAGCCAGGCTGTGACACCCCATAACGACAAACCCATTCCCCATGGGTTTTCCCAGGAGGGTTCCCCTTTCCAAGGGCTTTGAGCTCCTCCCCAAGCTCATCCTACAAAGTCACAGGTGCCAACAGAAGTTGGAAAGGACCTGCTCTCCCTCCACCTGCTATTTTAGCTGATCTATTTTTTGCTGCTTTGTGATCTACAGACAGACACCAAGTTGTGAGTCATCTCAGCTGTCGCAGTGACACTGTTTTGTTCTCGGCCAAAGTATTTTATTATTACATTTCAAAGTAATTAGTGCACCCTGTCTCTGGTTTAAAGGTCAGAGGAGAAGAGGAAGGTGGCACAGACACCCGGGGCCATCACCAGAACCTACAACTGACACCCCAAGCAGTTCATTGCCAATTATTTCTCCATGGAAGAGCATTTTATATTCAGACCTCCTTAAGACTTTTCTCCAGCATTCACCAGGAGTTTTACTAATACCTGTGCTACACCCAAACTGGTGTTAAAGGTGGTGAACATCCAAGCCCTCTCTCCTCAAAACAATCAGAGTGGGTACCAAACCCCTGGGGAAGCTGCTGACAGACTGCCCCCATTTCCCTTCTCTGTGCTGAGAGCACAAACCCTTGCTCAGCCCCTGCTGCTGCTGCACTCTCAGCCTGGCTGAGGCTTGGCTGCGGCATAAATCTTTGTCTGAAGAACCAAAGAGAACTTGGAGCCCGACTCAGGACGGTTTTGGCACAGATGGACGGAGAACAAACAGATTTTCTGCCACATGGGATCGCTGGAAGGAAACAATAGCCGGGGGCAAGGAAAACAACCAAAATCAGTGGCACGTCCCGTCCCTTCCCGTTTCTGTGCCTGCATGAAAATTCCAAAGATTTGGGGACCAAAACTGAGCGGTGATGTCGCAGTTGCTCTTTGCAGTGGATGCAGTTACTGAAGTAGAACGAGGAAAGGTCACTTGGCTACAGTTCTGCTTCCAGTCCATTCCAGGGTTTTAGCACTGACATCAGCCCATAAATAGTAAAGGCATCATTTTGTGAAATAAATTTTTAAACTGTTCTGTTTATACTGGACTCAGTAAAACATGTTAGGTCTTCCCACAGCAAGCTTGAGGAGGGCTGTGAATTGACAGACACCTTTAGAAAACTAAAAGAGACACCTCTGGTAATTTGAACGTGCAGCTTTTGGGGGTTTTATCTTTATTTCCAAGATGGCATTATTTTGCAATAAAGCACAATTAGCTAAACACATTTCTTAGTTGTTAAATAAACTGGTCAGCAAAGGTGACTAAACTGTGCAAAAGTTTTCCCCATCAGAGGATGCAGAAAACTCCACATGGATTTCTGTGCTTGGATATCTGGCTGCAGAATGGGCTTATCAGTTTGATAATAACCATCTGCTTAGACCTCAGCTCTCCATCCCATTCACACTGCACTTCCATGAGCTGAAATTAAAAGTATTGACAGAAACAATTTCTGCCAGGCAGGAGAAGTTCATGCCATTACCATTTTTTTGTGCATTTCTGTTGAAGTTTCTCTGTGAGCCCTGTGTTATTACCTGCCAACTGCTGTTCTAGTTATTTCACGTTTCTGAAATGCAAAATATTAACATGAAAAAATATAATACAGAATTTAATTTCTCCTGCAAAACGCAGGAGAAAACGAGCTGGGAACGTGCTGAGCTGTGGTTATTAGAGCAGCAGCTCTCCCTGGGCAGGGGGGTGTCTGTCAAAGGAGTGGATCCAGCCAGATTCCAGGCAAGAAGGGCCTTGGGATGGAGCTGGGAGACCTGAGGGAGCTGTGCACTATAAAAGAAAGGCCAACATCTCCTGGTGAGCCTCTGCTGTGTCCTGACTGTGCCAATACTGGTGTCCAGCCCAAGAGAGACTTCCCCGGGACTCTGGAGCACTTTGGGTCACGGGCTCCTGGCAGTGATTTTTCACATCATTTCTGCTCTCCAGCCCCCAACACACAGAGCTTGTGCTGCACAGCAAAACCCACTTAGGAGACCTTTAGCCTTAGAATTCAAACCCTTCCATATCTTGGGGAAAAGCTTTGATACACGACCTTCGGTTCAGGCCCATTTTTCCTTCAGCGGCTCATTGGAGTCAGCAATTACTCCAGTCTACTCTTGAACCAAAACCTTGTTTGGGAGGCTGCAGACACCAGCCAAGGGTCCCAAATAAATCCACACATGCAAAATCAATCCCTGTTTTCACAATAAGGGGAAAAGTTGGTCCTGTGGATACAGGGAAAGCTCCTCCTCTTTCTGGGTCCCCACGGCACAGGGGGCACAAGGAGGGGAAGGGGATGAAGGACAAGCTCAGTTTCTCACAGGATAAAACACAACCAAGCCCTACTTGTTTAGGATTGTTTGGAGCATTAAAATATGGAAGAGCAAAAGAACAAAACTGTGGTAATTGCACTCAGTGGGACGTATTTTGATCAATTCAAATGTAATAGCATCGCTGGGTAAATGCACACACATGAACACTCCTTTACTCATTCCTCATTCAAATGTATACTGCATGCACAAAATATACTTTAAACCCAAATATATGCACCACTAAGATTATTATAATTAGCTGAAATAAAACACTGTATTGCATATTCAGCCACCTCTGCCTGACATAGCAGCTGCTAAAGCTCCACAGACTCTCCTGCTCAGTCCCAACAGACTTTGCTGTAGAATTTCAAACTAAAAGATTTTAAATGGTTTAAAATTTCTTTAGCTTGTCCACCTTGATTTAGACAGGATTATTTTTTTTTTTTAAAGTATCTTTCCTGGGATCATTCACAAGCCTTTTAAAGGAGAATTAAACCCCTATTACCTCCCAGATCAATACTGGATAGAGCCAGTGATGAGAGCAGGGCTGCCCCAGGCCTCCACAGCAGGAGAGAGGGGCAGGTTTGTCCTCAGAGGGCTTTGGGTCCTCTCAGGGACAGTCCTGCTACTGGAGCCAAGATCACCACTCTCCCAGAGGCAAAAACCCAGCGAAGAAAGAACAGAACCCCCCCACAATCACTTCACACCCAGCTCAGGTTCACCAACGCCTTTGGCTTTCCAGCACCCTGAGCAGCCAAGCTTTGCTCCTGGATATATCTGTTTTCAGCGAGGACAGGTGATCTATTTTTAGCTATTGCACATGGCATTTCTGGTTGTTGTCTCTTGGACAGGCTTTCCCCTCACACATTCTGTGTCCCCTTTCCCACAGGGAAGCTCCTGGAGCAGGAGCATCCCTGGAAGACTGTGGGCATCTCTGGTTTGCATAATCAACCTGCCCTGGAGTGGGGCTGGGAGGCAGGAGGGGGCCAGAACAGACTTGCCATCACCTCTGCTCTTTTTGCACCTTCTTTTCAGTCTCTCTCCCTCTTTTTCCCCTTACCAGCTTTGCTCCCATCTATGAAAAATCAGCAAATAAAAAGTTACATTAACCCCACCCTGACCTCTCCGACATAATACACTGTGGGCTGATGGGCTGCCTTTGGAGCTTCGCTGAAAAGCTGTCATTCCTCGGCATCCCAAGTACAGCCTAGGGAGCATTTACTGGATAATTAATATATTAAATGCATGAAAAATAGTTACACAGGGCCTCCCCCTCCACCAGATCCTTCCCACACACACACGTACCCTGCCATCTTTTCCAGGGAAAAGAAGGGATGCAAAAAAAAGAAAGGGGGGATAAAAAAAAAAAAAGATAGATACAGCATGTGCACCATCAATATAAAAGCATCCCCTGAATAGCCATCATAAAAACTGTTCATAATTTTATAGCTTCATTCGTGCTGGAGCACCATAAAGGCAGGCCATATTTTTTACACTCAGGATGCCTCATAAAAAAAAAAGAAAGCCAACCTGAAAAGGAGGGAAAGAAACTTGGCATGAGAGCCATGGAAGCACAGCACCGAAGCCACAGGCTCACCTGAGCACAAGAGCTCAGGAAGAGGGGGTTTGGATTCGTCCTCTCTGACCTGTGAGCTTCTGAATCCCACCGAGGCCATCGGAATAATTATTAATTGGGAAGTCTTTAGGCTTTTTTTTTTCCCCTCCCTCCTCTTTTTCTCTTTTTGCTGACTGCATATTTGCCTTTTTAAAGGGATGATGGAAGGCCAGGGAGGCAGCCCTGCCCTCCAGCTGTGTCCTTCACCTTTAAGTGGGCCAGCATCATTTTATTTTATTTTTTTTTTGTGCTTTGAATCCCCCTCCCCTTTTCTCTCCACCTCCCCAAATGCAAAATTCATGAGCTGGAGCACGGATTAACAAATAAATTATAATGAAGGCAAATGGGTGGCAATAAAAAATAATAATAATAAAAAAGGAGGCCTCACCTTCACGTGACAGAGGCTGAGCAATATAACAAACCAGCTCGTTTATTTTCGCCCAAGCCTGTTCTCCAGCTTGGGAAGGTAGGATTTTAAAGCATTTTAGCCTTTATTTCCTGTAATATATTTGGACAAGGCAGCTGTAAATCTGAGGCAGGAGGAGAAATCAAAGAGTGGCAGAAGAAGATGGGGGTCGAAGGGAAAGGAGCCGTGGTGGTTTGTGGATCTGGCCCCTGAGCTTCTGGGATCCAGAGCACCCACCTCCACCCCCAGGAGCTCAGGGCACCCTTAATTAAACTCCTGGGGGGGGTATTTCTGAGTCAAATAGGTACAAAGAACAGGGATGTCCCCTGAAAATGTACACCCTGGGCTTCTTACACCCCTCACACATTCCAGAGAAAACCTTAGAGAAATAAGTTGATTTATTTAATAAAGCAGAGCAGGGAGTTTGGGAGAGATCCCTGGATACCCAGTTCTCCACTCAGGGATGGTCAGGGGCAGCTGTTTTCTCCTCCTGGAGATGAAGCACAAAAAGGGTGTTTTATAAACCGCTGGCAAGTTTCAAAGTAAAATTGTTTTCAAGTTTCAGGCAATATTTTGTGAGGGTTTGGGAGAGTTAATTTGTTTGTTTTGCAAGCTTGTGTTGGGGGGGTGTGTTTGGTGTGGGTTTTGTTTTGGTTTTTTTTCTTGTTTTACTGTTGTTGTTTGGGTTTTTTAAATAAATAAAGACTAGCTACATCAATTTCATGAAAGAATCCATAATAAAAACTCCTTTAGTATTTGATACCTGGCTAAGTTTTCTTATTAAAGGAAGTTTAAGAGAATGAAGAAAAAAAAGGAAAAACTAGTCACACGATTTTCACCCCAGTCCCTCTCCAGATCCTTCCTTCAGCCAAGCCTGTCCCCTGAACAGTGACCACAGTGGAAGTCAGGAAACCTGTCAGGAGACCCTTTGGATACGGATTTGCCTGAGGGAGCAGGGGAACAGATCCTGGGAAACCATCCCCGTGGGGTGCCCGGCACTCCCAGCTCCTGGCACAGCCCCCGGGGCACCCAGAGCCTCTGCAGACACAGCTGCTGCTTCTTTCACATCTCCAAATCCAAGAGGATATTTTCGTGCCTCAACCACAAAAGCAGCTTTTCCAGGGGCTGCAGGACATGGCGAATTCCCCGTGGGCATCTCTGCCCGGGGAAAGGAGCTTCCTCACAAACCCGCATTTGCCAGCAGACAAATCACCCACCTCTCCCAACCTCGGGCATCAAAGGGAGTTGGAATCCAAAGCAACTTCACCGATATTGCTGGAAACACTTGAAGCACCCCTCCAAAGTTTAGGCCAAGAGATGGAGCGGCACACACACACACACGACTTTCACAACCTGCAGCAAACGTGTTTAACTCGCTATCCCAAGTCCAATTATGCCAATGTGTCCCCCCAGTTTGGGGCTCTCAGGTGCTGGGAAGAGCAGCCCAGTCTCTGCACATGAACAGACTCCCCCAACCCAGTCCCTGCCAGGAGGTCCCAGTGCACCCAGTGAGCCCAGCCCAGCCACCTGTGCCGGGCAGGGAGGAGGCCCAGGCGGCTCAGGAGCTGCCACCAGCCCTGCCTCATTTGTCTCTTTCATGTTTATTCATGGCAAACTGTGCCAGAGGATCCGGCTCCATTCGGGAGGTGCCAGCAGGTGGCCTAATAGTGGGAATTAGTGAGGCACAGAGCCACACTGGGGCTGCCTAATGCTGCCGCCATTAACCACGCTCACAAATGAGTAAAGCTTCTTCGAGGGGAAAAAATAACAACCAGAGGATGGAGAGGGGTAGGAGGAACCAAGGGGAACCCAACGTGCTGAGCTGAGCTTGGCCTACACTCAACGATGGAATAAGGGGTGCTGACCTCAGATCCTACGTGCACAGACCCCTCAACCACAAAATGGTTTGGGCTCAAATAACCCCTGAGAGTTTGTATGGTTTGGGACTGAGCAAGACCTTCCTGTGCCAGAGTTTCTGGTATCCCCTCGAGCTTTGGCATGTCAGGCAGGGACTCAACCGCTAGTCAAGCAAGGTGGGCACAGCAGCCCCCCTGTCCATCTGACAGGTGTAGGTGTTTGATCTACACTTGTCCTCCAGTGCCACAGCAGCTCCCAAGGGTGACTTGTGGAGAGAGATGGGAAAGGTTTGTTGGGCCATATCCACCAGCAGCTCCTGGGACAGCAGAGCCCCAAGTCTCTCCTGGTGCTTCCACTACAACACGATCCAGCCCGGTTCACCACCTCTGCTTTTCGGACACCATTTCAGCCCGCAGGCAGCCTCTGGAAACATTTAACTCCTCAAGGAAGGATGACAAGAGACTCAAGGTGATTTTTTGCTGCAGAACACCCACCCTTTCACCTGCTCTTTGAAAATCAGGGGCCAAACTTAACAGCTTGCTCCCTCAATCTCAACGGTCCCAAGATTTTCACAGCACAACTAACAGCAGAAAAAGGAGTTTTGTTTCTTCTGATCATAATTTTTTTCCCCTTACAAATGTTGATTTTGTGTTTTCTCCAATCGTTTTAAATTGTTTTAAGCCCTAGACACGTGTACAGCTGAAAAAACCAAACTCAAAACACAACCAAGGCCCGTTTCCTCTCATTCCTATTTTCCTGCCAAAGAGAACCACATACACACCCCCAAATGCACCCAATTCCTGCCTAGCCCTGCAAACTCCTCTACCCTATTCCCTTTTCATGAATTGGGCACCAGGTTGTTGGTTTTCCCTTTTGGAATTTTAAACAGTTTCCACACCTGCCCTGACAAAGGTTCAGGTAAATTACTGAAAAACCACTGGCTAATTTGAAAAAAAATATTTAAGAAACTCCAAGTTCCCTGCCTTTTTTTTTTTTACTATCCTCTGCTCCATAATTACATTGCACTGCCTGATATTTTCATGGAACATTAACTGAAGTCAGGTGACTGCCCCCTTACAGTCTACGCCTATCCGTTACCCATAAGACCCCCATGGACCTTGACATTATTAATAGTCCTATTCATTAAGTATTACTCTTGTAGAATGAGTAGCATAATATTGGCCTGGAGATAGGAACAGGCAGAAGGAATAAGTCAAATTAATTTTCCGCAGCAAACGCCCCGATTCTGTAAATGACATTCTATACTGTTAGCATTTTAAATGTGACACAAATGGCAGGAGATACAATTTGAAAGCAAAATAGTAGAAGACATGGCTCAGGGTGTAATGTGCTGCATAAAAATCCAATAACATCAGTTACATGAAGGAAGGGAATGAACCAACCCGGTGGAGGGTTTTAATTTGCATTTGTTTAAAATGGCAGGTAAGGGAGCAACAGAAAGGCTGCAGCTCCCTGATTAGGGTTTGCTCCCCTTCTGCTCAGGGGAGGGTGCAGGAGAGCTCAGAGCCACACTCACACCTTCCTACCACCACAGACTGTCCCCTCCTGCCTCCACTGCACTGGCTGCTCAAAGTGGCCACAGGGTAAATCACTGGCCACAGGGTAAATCACAGCCCAGCCCAGCTCCAGGACTCGATGCAAATCCAGGAGGAGCCTGCGAGCTCAGCCTGATGTGTGCCAGATACCTCCAGAGAGCTCAGCTCCAGCTCCAGCCTCACACACTGTGCAGGGAGAGGATGATCCAAGGGCTGGAATGGACAAATCTTCACTGGTGAGGCTGGTCAGGGAGTCCCCAGCCCTGGGGGGATTTAAAAGAGGTGTAGATGTGGAACTTGGGAACGTGGTTTAGTGGATGTGGCACTTGGGAACGTGGTTTAGTGGTGGGTTAGTGGCTGGACATGATTTTAAAGGCCTTTTCCAACCTTGGTGATTTTAGGATCCTGTAACAGAGTGGGTCACAGGTGCCATGGCCACAAGGGCACCACCTGGCCAAGCCATGCTCTTGCAAAGAGCTGCTCTGAACAAACACGTGTTTGATCTACACCATCTCTTTCAGGAAACACCAAACCCACCCATCCCAACTTCACTGGACATCTCCAACACCAACACGTTCCTGCTCAGGGCTGCAGCACCTCACTGGATCTAGAATAGATGGGTCTAAGCACAAACCCTGGATTTAAATAAATAATTTTAAAAAAAAAGCCACTTGTAGGGGGTTCAAACTCAGCTAGAGGCAAATTTTTGAGAAAATGTTGCCAACTTGGCAGTGGTGCAAATCAAGCTCACAGATCTAAAGCCCCAAACAGCTGCCCAGAGGATGAAATTCAACACTGGTGCTGAATCCTGGGCTTTCAGCCTGTTTTGCTATTACTATTTTGTAATATCTAAAAGCATCTGCTCTGAGGGAAGTACAAGAATGCAGATCTCCAAGCCATTACGCATTTTTCTCCATTCCCATTTCCTTCCTTACAAAGTTCACTGCACTAAGAACTGTAAGACCACCAGATAGGAAAGATCTGATCAGGAAAACAACAAAAAAATTGCACAACCTGACCTTCATTAGTTTTATTTAGGGTAAAGCACTACACCGTAGTTTATTTATTAACAACATAAAAAGCCATTGCCTATAGAACATAGAATAAATACACATAATTTCCCCAGGAAGAGCATTGAGCTGGCTTCCTGAGGGGAAAAAACTATCACTTAATTGAAGCAAGAAATGTTCAATCCAATAATCTATAATTAGATATTTTATGGAATATGTTACCTAGAGATGTTTATTTATGAAATGTTTCCATCAATAACAAGTCGTTGGGAGGGGGAGGGAAGGTCCATTCCTTGGCTGCTGGGATGAGTGTTTATGTTTGAGGGAATTCCAGGGGCAGTAAAGGAGGTTTTTTTCCTGCCTGTGGGATCATGGGATCCTCCCTCAGCATCACCAGGTGCTCAAGCCATACAAATATCACAGACAGGAGTCTGGATAATACAAAGTTCCAGCCAAGCTCACTGACAAAGGAAAATGCTCTTTCTTCCTAGTGGAAGGTGTCCCTGGCCGTAGCAGGGAGTTGAAACTGGATTATCTTTAAGGTTCCTTCCAACCCAAACCGCTCTGGGATTCTCTACTCAAGAGATAAGAAGTGAGTTTTTAGGATTAGACCTGAAAGGAGGTGTGGACATCTGAGAGACATCACTGGAGCCACAACCGACAACATTGTGGTTTCAAAACCATCAGATTGGCCTAAAGACTCTTCCTTTCCTATTTCTGCACTCCCAGAACACACTGGGCAGTTTCACATCATGGATGTGAGCAAAGATTCCAACTCTCTTCTCATCAAACCAGCAGGATTCCAGCAACAACAGAAGAAAAGTTGCCTCAGAGTCCCACAAACCTTTCCAGACCCAGGTGACACACTCAAACCCCTCCACTCACACCTTCCAAC
>WEKX01016044.1:197700-266399 GCA_013390025.1 Pitta sordida
GCAGGGAGAGGATGATCCAAGGGCTGGAATGGACAAATCTTCACTGGTGAGGCTGGTCAGGGAGTCCCCAGCCCTGGGGGGATTTAAAAGAGGTGTTGATGTGGAACTTGGGAACGTGGTTTAGTGGATGTGGCACTTGGGAACGTGGTTTAGTGGTGGGTTAGTGGCTGGACATGATTTTAAAGGCCTTTTCCAACCTTGGTGATTTTAGGATCCTGTAACAGAGTGGGTCACAGGTGCCATGGCCACAAGGGCACCACCTGGCCAAGCCATGCTCTTGCAAAGAGCTGCTCTGAACAAACACGTGTTTGATCTACACCATCTCTTTCAGGAAACACCAAACCCACCCATCCCAACTTCACTGGACATCTCCAACACCAACACGTTCCTGCTCAGGGCTGCAGCACCTCACTGGATCTGGAAGAGATGGGCCTAAGCCCAAACCCTGGATTTAAATTTTTAAAAAAGCCACTTGTAGGGGGTTCAGACTCAGCTAGAGGCAAATTTTTGAGAAAATGTTGCCAACTTGGCAGTGGTGCAAATCAAGCTCTCAGATCTAAAGCCCCAAACAGCTGCCCAGAGGATGAAATTCAACACTGGTGCTGAATCCTGGGCTTTCAGCCTGTTTTGCTATTACTATTTTGTAATATCTAAAAGCATCTGCTCTGAGGGAAGTACAAGAATGCAGATCTCCAAGCCATTACGCATTTTTCTCCATTCCCATTTCCTTCCTTACAAAGTTCACTGCACCAAGAACTGCAAGACCACCAGATAGGAAAGATCTGATCAGGAAAACAACAAAAAAATTGCACAACCTGACCTTCATTAGTTTTATTTAGGGTAAAGCACTACACCGTAGTTTATTTATTAACAACATAAAAAGCCATTGCCTATAGAACATAGAATAAATACACATAATTTCCCCAGGAAGAGCATTGAGCTGGCTTCCTGAGGGGAAAAAACTATCACTTAATTGAAGCAAGAAATGTTCAATCCAATAATCTATAATTAGATATTTTATGGAATATGTTACCTAGAGATGTTTATTTATGAAATGTTTCCATCAATAACAAGTCGTTGGGAGGGGGAGGGAAGGTCCATTCCTTGGCTGCTGGGATGAGTGTTTATGTTTGAGGGAATTCCAGGGGCAGTAAAGGAGGTTTTTTTCCTGCCTGTGGGATCATGGGATCCTCCCTCAGCATCACCAGGTGCTCAAGCCATACAAATATCACAGACAGGAGTCTGGATAATACAAAGTTCCAGCCAAGCTCACTGACAAAGGAAAATGCTCTTTCTTCCTAGTGGAAGGTGTCCCTGGCCGTAGCAGGGAGTTGAAACTGGATTATCTTTAAGGTTCCTTCCAACCCAAACCGCTCTGGGATTCTCTACTCAAGAGATAAGAAGTGAGTTTTTAGGATTAGACCTGAAAGGAGGTGTGGACATCCGAGAGACATCACTGGAGCCACAACCGACAACATTGTGGTTTCAAAACCATCAGATTGGCCTAAAGACTCTTCCTTTCCTATTTCTGCACTCCCAGAACACACTGGGCAGTTTCACATCATGGATGTGAGCAAAGATTCCAACTCTCTTCTCATCAAACCAGCAGGATTCCAACAACAACAGAAGAAAAGTTGCCTCAGAGTCCCACAAACCTTTCCAGACCCAGGTGACACACTCAAACCCCTCCACTCACACCTTCCAACTGCTATTTTCCCTCCAGATAAATCATTATTTCTGCTGGTTGCAGCCCTACCGCCGTTCTTATTCCAAAGGCAATTTCCCCCCTCCCTTTAATTCGGGGTTGCTCAGTGCTCCAGCTACTTCTTCAGCGAGGCGAACTGTAAATTGTGTTTGAAACCGCAAAGTGCAGAATAAAGCAACTGATTGAAGCAGTAAAAAGGAAAAAGAGAAGGCCAAATTCATGCCGGTAGAAGGGCGGTAGAAAAGAAGATACTTCATTCATCAAGGTAACAAGATTTGGGAGGGAATATACATGTCAGAGATGAAATACAGGAGATAATTAACATATATCCTACCCAAGACAACACTGTGCCATAGAAATACCGGGGCAGAACTGTCAGGTGGTTTCCAAAAAGATCAGACTTAATCAGACTTCTCATCTCTAATAATTCACAGGCCATGACCAGAAAAAGTCTGTCCAGAAAATGGTGAATTCACACAGATATTCAGAACTGGGAAATGTTAACAATGCAATAAAGCCCATGTCTTTCTGTTTGTTTTGGTCCTAAAACCACAGCAGAAAGTGTTGCCATTTGCGTGAAAAGTGCCCAGGAAGGGCTGGGTGTCCTGGGATGACTCCGCACAGTCACTAACGGGGACCACGGGCAGCAGGAGCCCAGTTGAGGTCAGGGAAGCTCAGGAGACAAAGCCCAACAACCAGAGCGTGGTTGGACTTGGGGGCAAGGCTGAGCCATTCCCCTCCTCAAGTCAACGCTGACTTTGGGTCCATAATATCCACCAGCATTTATGGGGCACTGGGGAGGTGGCACCACTGAGATACACCCACAAAACCCTCGGTCTGAGGGTGGACAAAGCACAGGGAGGCGAAGGAAAAGCCATTTTTCAGATAAACGCTTCGTTTGCAGCTCTAGGAAGATCCTACCTGCAGCCATCTCCAGCTGCTCAGCCCCTCGTCCCCAGCAAGGTGCCCCCAGTGCCAACTCCTCCACCACCTCCCCATCCACGGCAGGGAGAGAACTCTGCCACCTCCGATCCATCAACGCTGTTTACACTTGGCTCCCTCGCTCTGCCACGAGCACGAAATGGGGGGAAAATTACAATAATATCACAAATGAAATTGAATGAGTAACAACATTTTCTGAGAACAGAATAAATACAGTTGGTGGCGCCTTTTTTTTTTCCAATTTAGTATTGTTTAATATGCATTTAATCAACCCATTCAGTATTATAGAGTCTATGTACCGTGACACCCTCCTATGCCACAGAGGAAGCATTCATAGGCCATTAGGCTAAAGTAATATGTATGAGGAAGCACTTTTCCCCAGGGTGTAGTAACTATTTTTGCTCCCCAGTCGTCCCCATTAAATCATTAAACCTCATGACTATGCTTTCTGAACTCTACCCTGATCTTTAAAAAGCAGAACATTAAAGGGCAACTGTCACCCTCCATTGCACAGGCCTTGTGTTTTATATATTCAAAGCATTAAGCCTTTTGTCAGTCTATACATCATAAGCACTGGAAGACTGTATGCACAAACAGGAAATGTTTATAACTGATGTCCCTTTTATAGTGGATGTGCGAATGGGCAGGATAAAAAAGCTGAGGCTCGGCTATTTTATGGAAACTGAAGCAACGTGATTTTCCCCAGCTGCTTGCAGTAAAACCATCTTCGTTACTTATCTTTATGTGGCCAGTTGCAGGAGGAAGGAGAAGCAGCGTGGCACTGGCAGAGAGTTGGAGGTCCAGGAGTCACAAGGGGTTGTCAACTTTGGACTTGCAGATCTCATTTCCCTCCTTTACGGCAAAAGTTTAATTAGAGCATAGCAGTAGACAGAGAATCTACTGAGAGAACGTTGGGCTGTCTGTATTCTTCCCAAACACCCCTTCAAACGTGTCGCTACTAAAATGCGGCCACATCCAAGGAGGAGGATGCAAGCAAAGAATTAGGGGCAAAAGCACCTCTACCAGAACCCTGACAGCATCACTGCACGCTCCTCTTGAAGGCTTTTGGAAGAGCTCACAGCCAACTCTGCCATCTTCGCTGTGCTCCTCATCAAACTGGGGACTGCGGGTGCCAGAAGCAGGAGAGGAGTCACCCCTGACCTCTGCATGGACTTTGGTTAAGATTTGGGACAAGTCACTTCCCTGTATGAGCTTTTCAAAAACTTTCCACTGAGCTTTTCAAAGTACGAAAATGTTTCATTAGTAAATTGAGAACCAATGAGTACAGGGCAGAGCTTTGCCAGGGCTTTTAGCACTAAAGATAGAAGAAACAGAAAACAGCCCCTAGAAAAGGTTTCTGGGATGGACACAGCAGTAACACTAAAAGAAAAAATTAGTAAATACCTTTCAAAACGGAGAAAGATCAAAATAAATGTTGAGGTGAGGTAAAGGGCAAAGGAAAAAAAAATCTGTATTCTTGAGCCTGTGTTAGACAGGTGCCACTGCACAGCTCCATAACCCACCTCAGCACCTTCCCCCTGTACCTCACACCCCCTTCCCCATCCCTGGCATCTGAGGACGTTTCCCAGTTACCTGCAGATCCTTGTAAAACAACAGGGAATGTTAGGTTAACATGACCTAGGGAGCGATAGTGAGGCGCACCAAATGTCAGAGCTTTCATGCTGTATGTTAACTTCCCAGCCTGTGGTATCAATCTGCGGCAAAACACAGTTATTTCATCATGACATCAGTTCACCTTTAAAGGCATATGGTAAAGCCTGCTTTGTGGCTTGCAGCAGATGAGCTTCCTATAATTACAATTTGAACTGTTCCACAGGCAGCTCTACAGATAGTGGATCAGTGATTAAAGTTGAAATCACAGGGTAAGTAGTTCTGTGACACCGTGAGTCACAACAATCATCAAAGACTCAACTCTGGTTTCTGATGAAGTGGAGATAGTGCAGTGATTCAAGTAGGGGACTGAGACTCAAGTGCTGCTACTTGGAGGCAGGAAAAGAGCAGACACATTCTTGAGGAAGATACTCAGTGCGTGCTATTGACTGGCCCCAAGCAAATCTTTAACCCCGCGTCTGGGAGAGAGCATGACTGTGCATCTCATTGTGGCAGGGCCCCGGTGTCACACCTGAGGATCACAGGCTGCAGTTAAACATTCCTCCTGCCGATCCCTCCTTTGATTTGAGGAATAATGCCTGCGGGGCACAGGACTGCCGCAGCAGTGCCGGGGCTGGGTGCCAGGCTGAGGTTTTCCCCACAGAGTATCCCCCGAGTATCCCGTCAGAATGAAGTAGGGAAGGGAAAAAAATGTGCACTCACACTGTTGTACCCCTTGCTGACCCTCATCAAGGGGTAAAGGGCTTTTTAAAACTACTATTATTTTGAACATATGAGAAACCAGCCTGTGTTCTGCACTGAGAAAATCCAGCTACTGCTTCTTCTGGAAGGTAATGGGCTAAGGAATTCCCTTGCCCTAGTGCACATCCATTCAACTTTGGTGAAGCTGATGCTGAGATCATTTTGGTCCAGAAAAAAGAAAAAAATCAGTGTGGTGAAATTTTAAAGAAATAACCCACAATGGAATTGCCACAAAAAAACTCCACCAAACGCTATGCAGATAAGAAATTACTTAATTCCCAGCACAGTGATGGGAAACACTCACACATACAGTGAAATGAATTTCAGCATCTGGAAGGAACCAGATCCCAGCTC
This sequence comes from Pitta sordida, assembly GCA_013390025.1. Lineage (NCBI taxonomy): Eukaryota > Metazoa > Chordata > Aves > Passeriformes > Pittidae > Pitta > Pitta sordida. The sequence goes on from WEKX01016044.1 coordinate 203,075, forward strand.
CTTTTCATTCTCAGGCTGTAAGATTTGCTCTTCCCCAGCCCTACACGTTCCCCCTGCAGTAACACACAGATCCAGGTGCTGAAGAAGTTTCACCAACTGTAAAATCGATGAAAAGGATAAACCAAGGCATTAGGTGAGTTTACACCCATGGCTCAGGTGACACCGAGCCAAGAGCCCCATGCACTCGCTGTCCCAGCCCAGGTGGCACTGGATTGTGCTGTGGACCACGGGAAAGGACTGGGATGGTGCTGAGGTCCATTGGAGGGATCCCATCCCATTGCAAGGTCCCGTGCTTTTAAGATGAGCCAAATTCTGCAGCCAGCCCGCAGTACTGTTTGCACCAGGTCGGATCTTTCAAGGGAATCACTTCCTTTACACTTTCTTTGAAAGATGAAAGACGCTTCGTTTGGAGCAGGGAGGAAGGGCAACAAAGCCAACCAGCTCCTCTCCTCGGGAAGATCATATCGCGGCTCTCAGGGCTGCTGGCCACCTGCCACGGCCGGCTGGAGCATTAAGCACGGACAGTGACGGATGGGTGCTGGCTCTGCCAGCTGCAGAAAGGCATCCAGGAGGGCGGGAGAGGGGCTCGGCGCTCAGCACGAGTGCTCCACTGGGGGTGATGGGGTCAGCATTTGGGAGGCAGCCACAGCCCAACTGGGACGAGTCTGTTCTCCACGCCAGGGCGTCTTGGGAACAGGTCCTGATGCTCTGAGGAGGGGGAGATGGGAATGGGGGAGCAGAGCATTGTGTCCAGGTCAGCACCTGATCCCCTGAAAGGAGATGATCTGGTGGACCAGCCCTGCCCAGCTCTTACACATCACCATGTCCCAACGTAACACGAGCAGTTTGTGTACAAGACTCCAGGACTGCGTATTTAGGAATATCTGTGTTGTACACTGGTACATGGAGAGGCTGACAAAGATAGGCAAGGGATAAAAAGAGGAGCAAAACAAGAGAGTACACCTGACCCAGCAGGTTACAAGGAGATCCTGGTTGTGTCCTGGCAAGACCATGTCACACTAGGGACTTGCAGCCATGCAACAGTTAGACCAAAAGCAAAGCTTTGAGTGCAGGAATTCGAGCTTCTGAGGAATTTACAATGAGTTTTGGTCCTAATTTTATGGTGCTCATTTTAAAAGGATAAATAGAGGCAAATACCTGAACTTGCCTGGCAAAAGGACAAAATTATTCCCTTCAGGACCTTTCAAAGCAAATATTCACAGGAGTTTCAGAACCACAGTCCCACGTGTATTTGCTTAAGCAACAAGACAAAGCTTTCTATTTTCCTTGCCAACTCCCATAGAGATTCCCAGCAAGTTTTGGTCTTCTGCGAGGGATTCCCAACCCAACAGCCCTGCTGGAGGCCAACACCCCCAGACCAACAGCTCAGAGCGTCCAGTGCTGGAATCTGCTGTTTGTCAGCTGAGCAGGGAAGGGTTAAGCCCATGGGCTCCTCCAGCACAGTGCAGCACCAAGGTCCTTCCCAAGGCTGCGGGGAACAAAGCAGCCATCAGTCTATATTTGGCCTTTGCCCTTGGATCATTTATGACTTATTCTTCACCTCCTGATGACCACAGCAGCAAGCTTTCAATCTCTTGCTCCCTAGCCTGGAGCAAGGGCTCTCCCTCCCCCGCTTTTAAAATCACACCATTTGCAATTAAAAGCGACTGCCAGGAGGGTCTCAAGCAAGTCTTCCCTTGCCCCTTTGTGCCCTTTGCCTTGCGAGGACCAGACTCGGGGCATGATATCACACTGGGGCCAGGATGAGGCCGTGGTTCTGTTGTATCAGGATGTGGGGAACAGGGAAACAGAGACGTCTCGGGTGGTGGCAGAGGCATTTTGTGGTGAACATTTGGAAGCTTTGGACTTCAAGCCACAGAGGTTCTGGACATCCTTGTGAAATTAATACACATTTTTTATGGTAACAAGGATAAGGAGAGTGGGGGTTTTTTTTCCATGTCTACAGACCAGCCTTTGTGGTTGTTTTTCACAGACCAAGGTCAATTCTCAGTGTTAGTTCCCTGCTGCTTCCTTGAGCACAGTTCCACTACCTGAGAGACCCCAATACCGGCCTGACCAAACCCAAAGCAAACACTGCTCTTCTCCCTCATCAAGTTTCCTGGGAATATAAACCCCCCAACAAGCTTCTACTCTTCAGTGTCCCAATCTTGCTCAACATCACAAGCTCACGCTGAAGTCAACTAAATCCATAAGGGCTGATAGTATCAAGAGACGAGTCAAAGTCAATTAAGCCTTCAAAATCCTTTTTAAAAGCAAAACAAAGGCAAGAAATAGACCCACAATTAATCTAAATTTTAATATAGTGCCTCATCATAGAATAATTAGATAATTTTCTTTTACATTCAATATGTTTACACAACAGAGCAGCAGTTTTTGTCTGTGTGGGTGGGTAGAGGAGAGGAGGAGGGGAGGCAGGGGTGCATTTCCAGGGAGAAATCCGTGCATGAAATGCAACATCCCTCAGCTCCTCCTTCCTTACAGTCACATGCACTTGCAATTGAGAACTACGGACTTGCAGGATTGTTCCAGGTTTATGTATTTCTAGCAAGTATTTTTCCCTCTGATGCAAAGTCTTATCTCCTTCAGCTTAGAACACTCAAAGTTGCAACATAAAAATTACATTCATTTTTTCCCCAGCAAAGCAAAAAAAAAAAAAAGCTGTTATTTTCTGCTGCCCTTTTCATTTTTTTTTTAAATAGAAAATCCAGTTCCCTGAGCTTTAACTAGCTAATTTTCCTGCAGAAACAGTACGTTTCTTTTATGTGTTAATTTTTCTTCCTCTATTTGCACTTCACAGCATGTAGTGACATGCCAGGCAGTCAAGAACAAGCCTCTTCCACACTCTTCTGAGATGACAAATACTCCTGGTGCAGAAGACCAAAATGCATCTGTGAAATCAGCTATATCTGTGCATTTTGCAGGAAGAGGCTTCTTCTAATGATGCAGTTTTCACTAATATAATTCAATTCATCTTGTGTTAACCTTTTCCCTTTTTTCCATACAGGATTAGCAGGGAAATATCTTGCTTGGGAGTCTCGTGAGGAGTTTTTCACCCAAACCATGACTGACACTTGCCAACAAAAGGTTGGCCAGACAAGTTCTCACAAGTTTTGTTTTAAAACCACAAGACGTTTGGAGAATAGAGTGGTTTGGTTCCAAAATATCCATCTAGGAAGTAAATTGTTTCATCAGAGCTGTTCGAGTGAAATACATGAAAAACTCCCAGCTACCAGGCGGGTTGATTCCTGCCAGCAATATCCCAAATAACCCAAAGAGGGGCCCTGCTGGAATGGCACAGCCATTTGTATATAAGAAAGACACAAAACTTTCAAGTCAAGGTGAAGAGAGATGCCTGGAACGTGACAGCAAACATCTCAAACCACTCTAACCCTGGGCTGCTTAAACAATTAACCCAAACACACCTTTTTGTTAGACAAGGGCTCCAGATCCCCCTGCTGCCCATGGCAGACTCAGCCCACTCAGCAAAACATCTCAATTCAGGAGTTCATAACGAATCACCCCATAATTAACCTCATCCTCCAAAAGCCTCAGCTCCACTTTTAAGGTACAACATCTGCCCCTCCTGTTGGTTCAGAAAAATAACACCAAGAGCCCAGAACTGGGCCCAAACAAACAAAAAGTTTGCTTTTCTTATCCCCTGAACTTTCTCCCCTTGCCTGAGCCCAAACCTCTCCAGCTATGCAACCCCAAACCCAAGCTGCCACAAACACCAATGGGACCTGCCCAAGTCCCCCTCATACAGTGGTTGTTTTTTCCTGAAGATAATTCTACCCCATGGAATCCCCCACTAGCAGGTCTGAGAGGACAATGCTCCTCAGGGGCTTTGTCTCCTTCCAGTGCCACTTCTCCCCCACCTTCAGATCCTCAGCAACTCCTTTGCCCTGTCCCTGCTCCCCCAAACATCCTCCTCATCCCATCCCTGGTGTTGCAGGGAGATTTTTCCAACTGGAGTGTGAAGGCCACTTCTCTTCCCCACACCAGTTTGCTGAGTATTAACACTCGCCTTCAGTTGCCTCCCCTCTCTGCTGCTGACAACTGTTAATTTTGTCACATCAGCCACTTTGGTAGATTTAACTTGGCTCTCCTGCTCCAGCCATTGTAGCTTGATAATAAATCAACAGTCTGGAGAATTCACGTGGAACACAAAGGCCTTTATGGTGCATGTGAAGATGGGAATCTTTACATTTTTAAGTAGCACTTTGTCACATTCACGAGGGACAATAAAAAATTTACATTTTGACTTTCAGGAAGAAAACGTGGTGGTGGAAAAATGCCATGTTTTTATCTTGCTCGGGTCGCATGACACACCTCAGGGCCCACAGAGAAGATCATATTGCACTTCCAAGCCACCAGCTCTGCTCTGCCAGGCAAAAATGGTTTGCAACCTTCCCTGAGGATGCCAAGAGTAGCCCTTGTGGGGGATGCCAGGTTTAACTAGATCTTCCTGCTACGACTCCTTTTGGAATTTATACACTCCCTTTGCAAAGCAAGGCCTTCTCAGTCACACCGACCGTCCAGCAGGTGGATTCCATCCCATGGAATTCCACAATCTTACTGAGATCATTGGTGAACATACACAACCACCTCCATAAGCAGAGGAAGGACAAAGTGCTCCCAGGGCCCAGGCTGGCATATGTCTGTGCATTCCCTTCAGATCCCTCACGAGATCCATGGCAGACAGCCTTGGCATCCCAAAGGGCACACGACTCCCTGCATTGCTGCGGCAGCCTGAGGGAGCCGGGCCGCTCGCAGATGGCAGCAGAGCCTGGAGGAGGGACAACTTCCCTCTGCACTGCTCCAACCCAGCTCCAGCAGAGGGGAGAAAATAACCAGCAGAAGCCTCTCCCCAGTCAGCAGCTCGTGCAAAATGGGGCAGCTGGTTCCTTGCTCTCGCTAAAAGGAGCCTAAATGTGTGTTCAGGTGCGGCGCAGGGTCTGGCTGCTCCAACCCTCCCCACGGCGAGGCCTGGCAGAGCTGGCACAGCCCTGGCATGGCCACTGTGCCAGGAAAGCCATCACGAGGCCCAGGAGAGCCAGAAGGGGAGGGGCAGGAGGGGATGGAGCAGAACAGGATGAACACTTAAATGTCCAAACCCCCCTCAGCTTTTTTAGGGTCTCCCATAAAAGCAAAGCTGCCTTTTAGGAGTCACGGCGGATGATCCAAACCCAACGTTTTCCCCAGATTATTTCTTCCTGTCGTTTCCCTTCTGGACCCGGCCTGCAGCCTCACAAACGCCAAGGGTCCTTGCAGCGTGCACAGGCAATCTGTCCTTTAATGAACTCTGCCAGCTCGTGCTAAAGATGCACAGTGTACCTTGGAGCCAGGCAGGGGGAGAGAGGCAGCAGCCTCCTCTTGCCCTGTGGACGATAACCTCACATGCATATTATTTCCCACCATAAGCCTACTGTTTTTAATTAGTGCACTGTAAAAGGAAGAAGCACCACATCTCCGAGGGGAAAAGGAGGAGGGAAGGGGAAAGGAAAGAAAAAAAAAAAAATCAGCACAGAGGATTCTGTCCAACTTTTCCAAAAGCTTAATAGATTTTTAAATGGGGTTATTAACACCACCTATGAATTATTTTAGGGACCTAATTATAAAAAACAAAACCCAGTTAATTAGGTTTTCTGAACTTGCCTTGACACAGGTGAAACAAGATCTCTAAATGCAGGAGGATTGAAAAGCGAATCACTTCAAACAAAGAATCAATGAGTATTATTGCAGAACCAATTGAACAATTACTTCTTTAATTGTCGGCACCCTGCTACCTTCACTTAACTACAGGATGGATCAGCAGAGTTACTTAACCTCCTCCAGTAACTAAAAAGCGCGCTGTTAGAGCCCCGAGCCATCGCTGCGCTCGGAGGAATTGCCGGAGGTGACCGAAGCTCTGGCTCAGCGCTGCTCCTGCCCCTCAGCACCTGCTCGTTCACGAGAAGACCCGGGGGAAAGGTTTTGATCCGAGCGGTGACCACAGAGCTCATCCTGCACCTCCCGCCCCACGGCGCTGCCAAGGTGAGTACGGTCCTTTCAGGATGCTCAGGCAGCGGGACCCGGGGCTCCGGGGGGACTTAGACACGCTGCTCCGGCTGAAACCAGGCACACTCCCCCCTCAGACCGCTTGGAGAAAATCCCATCCTGGAGCCTCACCGCGGTGCTACAAGGTTTAGGGTCTCAAACCCGAGAGCAGCCGGCGCACAAGACACGGGCTGGCAGGGACCGGGCGGGGGGCGATGGCAGAGCGCCGAGCTCCGCTGGCACCAGCCCTCCTGGACAGAATTCCACACTGCGGATCCCACCACCCAGACCAAATGATGACGATTAAAAATAAGTGAAGATGACAGAGCGCCCTCTGATGTTGTTGGAGAAGGGACCGGGGAGAGCGAGGGGCAGCCCTGGGCATCCAGCACCCGCCGAGGCGGTGGGTGACAGCAGCCCTGTCCCTCCTTGGGGACACCCTGCCAGCCTCTCCCATTTTTGTATGCACCACCCAGCCCTGTGCCTCTGCCCAGCTCAGCCGAGGACACGTTTTTGCCCGTGGAGCGGCAGAGCTGGGAGTGTTTTTATTCCGTTCTATGGAGGACCCTGATGCTGGATGAGCTGATGCTCTTGGGGGATCCGCTCTGCCTATGCCCTCCCTGCACACCAAGAACTCATCTGAGCCTCTCACAGCCTGGGCAATAGCACTTCCCTGGAACCAGCACTAAAACCAAACTACAGGCAGCGTGAAAAACAAAAATAAACCACAACCATGCTGGCAAGTGGGGCCTGGAGAAGCTCCTGTCCCACACAGGCGCCTGCACATCATCCAGAGCTCACCGTGCACATCAAACTCCCTCCACCCACACGTCATTGCACGGCAAGTTCAAGCCCCAAGACACAGGTCAAGATCCCCGACATACACAGATTGCTCCCCAGTAATCCAAATTTGGACCTGAATGCTCTGACCACAGACAGCAGCGCTGTGCCAGGGGGTACCAAAAGGGGTGCGGGTACCTCCTGGCTACGGTGGCCCCACAGTCAGACCCTCCAGCCATGGCAAATAACAGAAAAGTGCTGTCGAACAAGTCAATAAAATGCTCAAAATACAGAGGCAACCTTTTCTATCGGCAGCTATTGCTGGAAACTAGGCCTGGCAGTTATCAGAGTATAAACACAGCTTGGGGACGAAGGTAATAACAATGGAATGGACTTTTCTTTAGGTTAAAAAAAAAAAATCCCATTTTTGTATATGAGAGCGAGCATTTCTGTGCTCAGAACGCACAGAACAGATAACAGGGAAGCAGCCAGCACAGGGGCACGTGGTTAATACTCCCCAGTTAATCTGAGCACGGGAGATTGGGTGACAAAACCCTGGACCTGCGGAGGTGAGCGCTGGAGATGATCGTTGCTCACAGACATTGTTTCAGGCACATAACATTTTACCCCTACGTAGCACTTTTCACCTCGGATGACTTCCTAAAGTACATCATTTCGCAGACGTGGAAGTGCCAGCTCTCCTGTATATTAACAGAGGCTGCATCTCGCCCCACATGGCAAAGGGGACAACAAATGCAATAACCCCTCGACAGTGGGAGCAAATAACACACAGCGAGTGGTATGTGAGATACAAAACAAAACCAAAAACAGGGAAAGAGTGGGGATTTCTGTACCCACTTCCCTAGGCTGCCTCTCCTCCCCTCCAGATGTATTCAAGGCAAAAATAAAACATCAAGTAAAACCCAGTCGCTCAGGTGTCACCAACAGCTCATTTACGAACGGCCTCCTGACACCCAAGGAAAACAAAAAGCTGAAAGTCAGGATGCAACAAACTGTCTGATCCAAAATACACCGCAGCAAGTGAGAATGGGCTTGCAAAGGCTTGGGAGCCCCAGCAGCAACACCAAGGAGTGTGTATTGCATGTTTGACATCTTCCTCCCCGGCCTTCAAATACATTCCCCAAACCCTTCAGCAGCAGCTCAGTGCAGTGGTACTTTAATTTTATTTTTTTTTTTTACCCATCAACTTATATGAAACAGCTCTAGTTCTAGTTTTTCCTGAAATGGCTACATGTGAAAATTAAGATAACACACTTATCAAGAACCAACACTTTGTATATAGTGCTGATAGCCAGAAATCAGACCAGAAATACCACATCTGGTCTTCAAAAGCAGAAACAATCAGAAAAGAAATCAAGTCAAGTCCTTTCCTCCATGTGCTGCTTTTCTTGCTTGAATAAAATCCTAATTCTGACCGTTTTGTTTAAAAGCCTATTTGTAGCAAGCTGGTTTTAGCAGACAATTTGATTTTAGAAGCGTAAGAACACAGATCTTAATAAGTATTACCTATTTGAGATTGACCTTTTAGAACCATGACAGCAAAGAACACCTGAAACCAAAGTGACTGCCAGTCGCATCTGTTTACAAACTCACCACTCGTGTTTGTAATTAAACCCTGGACTTCTCCTTCTTGTTACCGTTTTTGATGTGATTTTGGAAGCCCTTCATTTCTGTGCCCTTTGCTGGAGTGGGGAGCTGTGGGGTGGGTGCACTGGGATGATGCCAAGTGTCTCTCCCACCTGGAATGCCTGGCAGAGCCCAGTCCTGCCGTGACATTGCTCAGAACGTTTATATCGTTGTGCTGATGGAGAGTGGCAGTGGAAAGAGGAGCAGAGGCGGTTTGTAGATGAGCTTATTTTCACCTAGAGCTGGGCGAAACCAAACCCACCCTTCTCCATCAGTGATGTTATTAAGCTCTTGTCGGCCCACAAGCACTTCCCAGCGAGGGCTGGGCACCTCGGTGTGCTTCAGGGGAATCATGCCAGCCTGGGAGCCCAGCACAGCCCTGCCCTCCCCTTCCTTCCCCTGCCAGTTCAGCTGAACCCGACCGTCACCTTGACGCCCATCGGAGGCTCCGAGGTGCAGAAATAAACTGATCAAATATGCAATAAGCGGTCAAGCAGTGTCCCCCACAGGCAAAGAGAGATTGGAGTCCCTGTTTGGAAACGATGCTCAGCAGCAAGATTGCTCTCTCCTCTCAGACCTGAGAGAAAGGGGATTCTCTTCTCCTCCACGATGTAACAACAGCCAAATTCAGCTTAAGAAAACACACTACATTAAGTAAGAGACCTAATGGTAGCGTACTTGTCCGTTTTTTAAATTAAATGATGTTCATTAAAGGAACATCACCTCCCCATAATTAATTTTGCTCAGAGAAGGAAAGGAAAAAGCTACAGACAATTAATGTACCATGCAAGCTCTAGTAGATGCTCCATATATTTCCTCCCTACGACCACCCCTCCTCCCTAACAGCATCTCTGCTCATCTCCCCTCCACTCCTGAAAGCAGAGACCGACTGCTTTGGCAGGAAGCTGCACAATAACCCACAGCAACCCCTTCTGCTTCAGCCACCCTGACAGCCCTTCAATAGGGCTACATGTTCAAGTACTGATATCTGCAATCATATTCCCCACTCCCCGACTTACAGGGGTCCAACAAAACTGCTGAAGTCACCCAGGCAATTAAATCAATGGGACAGTGATGAGTCTTTGCAGAGTAACGCTGCTCCTGCACCAAGATGAAGAAAAGTATTTGGGTTTTGGCAGCGGAGAGGGAGGGTGGCAGGGAAGGGAGTACCTTCCATTTGAGCATTTTATATCATTATGTACATTTTTCCTGAAGGCTCAAGCCTGGCAGAAAGACCAAGAGTATGTGGCTGAGGAGCCAAAAACGGGCAAGTAATCACAAATAAAATGAAATTATTCTTCAGCTGTGAATCAGTAGACAGCACTTCCTACAGGCCAGCACGCACAAGACAGCGACACGTGTAAGGTCGGAGAGTGATAAAATCAATAATTCCCCAAGCAGGGAAGAGGAGCCCAGTGGTTTCAGCAAATGACACAAATTAGCCCTCTCTCTGCCCAGCTGTGTGCAGCTCTTTTGGAAACCTCCAGGAATGAAACCCTCCTCACCCCAGGAAGGCAAGAGAACCTTGTCCCTGCACATCCCTGCCCCTCTCTTTATACAGACAGGGATGGGGGGGGATGCAGCTCCGAGGTGTTTGCTTGTTTTATCCAACAGCAAATTGTTTGTAGCTGTCGGATAAAAGCAGAGACATTTCATAAACTGCACAGAAGAATTTTGCTGACACAACTCCGGATAAGCCCAGTTTGATTAAACTAACAAATTGTCCTGGAAACAGCTACAGATTTGTCACTACTTTTACCAGCCTGAAAATTTTACTGCCTTGGCCCCTAAACATATGGGTGTTAGCTAACAGCAGAGCCCGACTTGAGAGGGACTGAATCAAATCCCCTTAACTCCCCCACTTTCAGCCAAATTGGCACCACACTGTGTTGAAACCAGGACCGAGGCTGTGACACTTAGAGAGCCCCTGTCACAAACAACAGACACATTTGCAGAGCTGAGCAGGGCACCAGATCACTGTGGCACAGAGGATTCCTTCAGGTGAGAAGCAGGAAGCCGTCTCACCCCCGAGGAGTTTGAGCTCTCACAAGTGTGTTTTCCACACTCGGTGTTGGTACCAACCTGGTGTCTTTCACATCTTTTCCTCCCTCTCAGGGTGTTGCCAGCAGGTCTGTCCTCAGCTGGGCTGGAGGCTGGTGGGTGAGGGAATGCTCTGTTCTGCCTTTCCTGCAGGAAACTCTCCCTCCCCTCTGTGTGTGTCAGGGCAGGCAGGAAAACAGGAGTGCACAGGAGTTAGAAAGCCATCCTGAGGATGGAAAATTAATGTTCCCAACCCTGCCCTGGGTAACAGAGTCAGCATTTACTGAAATATCTCTGAACTGAAACCCACTTCCCTTTTAGGTTTCCAGTCTTGGAAGCTTCATGTGTATGTACAGGTTTTGCCAGAGGTGATGAATATTATCAACAGGCAGTTTCTCTTCTTTAAAACTCTTGCACAATTCAGATCACTTTATCAAATGTTCTGTTCAGGTAAGAGCTCACTGAAGAGCTTTGTTCCTTCAGGTGGTGACCAGCCAGCCCCTTCCCTCCCCACGGACACGCTCAGAGCTAATCCCTGCCCGTTACACACATCACACCCAGCCCTTGGATAGCTGCATTTTTGAAAAACTGTTTGTGTAATGTCTGAAGACTAACTTGGATTCATGAATATTTGATTTAATATACATTTATTTCCCCTAAAGGAAGATACATTTTATTTAATACTGATTGCAGTTCTTATTACCTTCCTAAACCCAGCACACCACTCAGCATTCCAATTATGCCAGCACGCCATAGTTATGGCTGAGGAAGCACTTTCATTATAAGCTTCTGTTTTTAGACACTTGTAAAACTCCCACCAGCCCCTCCTGCAAAATAGCCCTTGTAGCTGAAGATGCTCCAGCTGCTTCTCAGCCCAGACAGAGGAAGAATTAAACCTGATGGAATAAAAACGTCTATTCACGTCGATATAAACACGTCCCAGCACAGAACTGACAACAGCAATGATATTGTATATTAAAAAACATGAACAAAATAAAAACTAAACTCTCACTGCTCAGTTTACATTGCTTAAAGAGATTTAAATCTGGACCAACTTTAATTCAACCACAGAGCACAACGTGGAGCAAGTCACCCCATACAGAACAATCCCCAGGGCCCCTCGGGTTGCTGTGACACTTGGAGGCCTCTGATATGGAGCACAAACAGAGGGAACAGAAGCCCAACAGCTCATATATTTTTCCCCAGAAAGCTGCAGTTGCTGAAGAAATCCCTTCTTCTCTCAGGAGATCAATTGCGTTTATGGAGCAGAGTTACTGCTAAAGAAGAGGCAACACTTCAAGTGACATTTTGCCTGGTGTCTTTATGTCCCTGGCTGGGATGCTGAGCATTCCAACACACTTAGAGCCCTCCAGGATCCCCTGGCTGATTTAGGACAGCTCTGGACTTAAGAGAAAAACACTCCCTCCCCCCCGTTATCTTCATGACTGCAGTCAATCTCAGCAGCCAACATTTGGGAGAGGGTTGGTCGGGTGGTTTTACAGCTTAAACGGTGCTAAAAAGAAACAGCACAGGTCATTCTGCTTCCTCTCACCCAAAGTGTTACAAAGCACTTTGCAATGCACCCACCCAACCTTCAGGTTTGGCTTGCAGGTCCCTCCATCAGCTGCCAAAACCCAGCGATTACAGAGGTTAAAAACCAGCCGCTTCCAGGCGGAGCCAAACGTTTCAACGGGAGGCTCAAAAATATTCCTCACTCAAGTAAAACGATTACATACACTTGGAGAGGGAAAGTAATTAGTGACTTTTAAATTCTGACCGGGACAAAGAGTAAGGTATGAAAGCCCACTCGGGCAAAGCGTGCCAGAGAATTGTCCAAGGGCCACAAGTGGAGGAGCCCCATTGCAGGACGGGGCTGATTACTTCCACCAACGCTCGGAAAACGCTCTCCGATCTCATTGAAGTCCCCGGAATAGTCTAATTGGTTCAATTGTCTCACTCAGTCCGTATCTGCAGCGATCTATTGTCCTTTGGCAGCCCCGTTGCCGCTCACGGCTGGGGCTGCAGCCCCCGCTCCTGCACACAGCCCATCCCATGCTACAGTCGAGATTAGATAAGTGGTGTTTTGCTTTGTGCTGTAATGTGTTACAGCTTCGTGCTGGGATGTATAAAAGGAAAATGCAAACACGGACCGGAGGGGAAGAAAGGGAGGAAAGGAGGCACAGAAGACATTTGTTGTGAGGCTTCATTGCTCTCTTTAATAAATAGGTTTTTTTCAACAGGTTATGATATCGCTGCTCGTTCAGACAACAGAGGGGTTGGGGTGTAACGTCTGGCATGAACCAAACCTGGCTGAACAACTGAAGGGCATGGGATGCTTGGAAAAGTCACCTGCTCGACATCACAGCAGCTCAGGCCTCGTTCGGGACTCTGCAACAACGGAGTGAAAAGCCCTTGCCCCGAGGAGGTCACAATTCAAACTGCAGCCGAGAACAGGCTGGCAAAGGCCAGGAGGATGGAGGGAGCAGCTGCCGAACAGGGAGCAGCCAGTCCCTGTCGGGTGTCGCAGGAGCCCGAGGGGCTATCGCGGCTCGGAGCCCGCGGTCAGCCCGGCTCAGCACCCCGGACAGGCGGCTCTGCTCCCCCGCACCTCAGCCTCCTTTCTTTAAGGTTCGGGCAGATCCCAGCCAAGCACAACAGCACATTTCTACCGAACAAAAACCCGCCGGCGGCAGCTCCGGCTCCCGGCAGCCGCAGATAAACCTGTCCCGCTCCGCATCCCGGAGCTCCGGGCACCGCATCCCGCGGGAACCGGGCGGGGATGCTGCAGGACAGGCTGTGCTCACACACACGAGCCCTTGGCACTTCCCCAGCGCTCCAGAGCGCTTCAACAAACACATGAAGCATCCTCCGCCTCTCTCCCCCTGGAGAGCCACAAATCAACCCGTTTCACAGGCGGGAGGACCAAAGCCCGGAGGGATTTAAGGCTGATTCCCCATGAGCTCCAAAAGCGAGGGAGCTCATTTCTCCCCGCTCCCGCGGGTCCCCGGAGGCAAAGCCTCGGCTGCGGGGGTGTCCCCAGCCCGGGGGACAGCGGTGGCCAGAGCCATGCCCGGGATAAGGGCTCCCTCTCCCGTCACAACAGCGGCGACCTCCTGCCTTTGGGGGAAGCCTCAAAGGCCACTCCAGATCCCAAAAGCAGCTGCAGGAATCGCGGGATGACGAGGAAAGCACTGCCAGGGATTCTGCTCCAGATCAGGGCATGCCCAAGGGGTTATTAACCAGAAAATACATAAGGAAGGAAGGAGATGCTAAAAAGAAATGTTTTCATAGGGCAGGAGTGCCAGGGTGAAACGCCAGCGTGTTAGTTTGGATGGCCAGCACCAGCACAAGGCTTGGTCTTGGTAAGTCATTCAGAGGTTTAAATTAGTCTTTACTAACAGCCTTTTCCCCCATTACCTCCTCATGTTTTGCACAAAAAATCCTCATCTTGGCTTCCTCAAGATTCCCTTCATCCATCAGTGCCCAGCAGGGAAAGAAGGAGGCTTGGGGTCAGACAGGTGAGCACCAACCTCCTCCAACCTTTCCCTTCATGGAAATCCTGGTCCTCCCTGAACACGGGCATTTCCCTCCTCTTGCCTCTGCCCATCGAGTCATTATTAATCTTTCTGGCCCGTGTATATTCATTAGATAAACACGGAAACTGTGATGTTTTTTATTGTCTGCTCCGTACACATCATAACCGCGGGAAGACAAGATGAATTTGACAGCTAATGTAAAAATTACAGCAGGCAATACATCTTAGATTTGGGTGGAACACCAAGATGAGAGTTAATCAATAAAATCCTAACTTAGGTATTGTATGAAATGGCACTTCATTCATTATTAGGCGTTGGTATAAAACATGATTTACTGGTTTGATATATTGGCCCTTCACCTTAGGGACCTATTTTCAAATCCAGTCCAATCCAAAGTGACTAAAGATCCCTCTTGCCTGAGGGCTTGGGAAGGATACAGAAATTTATGTGAGCTTGAGTGTAACACATGGTTTGTAGGCAAAGGAATGGCACGTGGGTGCTGGAAGGGTTAACCCCCAAACCAGCACATTCACAGAAATCAAACAAGTCCTTTAAAAACATGAAGTAGAATTGAACACGTGGTGGGGGATTTCTCTCTCTCCTCATGGGATTTTACCCAATCCCTCCATCAGCAAGTTCTGGACCACAAACCCAGCTCTGAGATCTGAATCAGCTACATTTTAAGTTACTTGTTAAAACATCTCCTTTCACTTTTCCTCTTCCATCCTAATAAAAGACATTTTTACTAGATAGAAAGGGACAATATTTTGTGGTGTTTCATTTCTTGTGGGGAACACAAATCAACAACAGCCAAACCCAGCTCTTTTCTCAACGTGAGTATTGAACTCCATTGAATTTTCCTGGTAATTTTCAAGCCCCATTCACACAGATTTTTGAAGTTTGACCTACGTAAGTAAAACTTGTTCTTTATAGAAGCCAAGTCTAACTATAATTTTAATTATAATACCCCAACAACAGGCCTCTGATTCAAAAACCCCTACAGGTTTTGTCCCAGGGTATAGCACAGCACAAACTCAACACTTGTACAATATTTCAAGGGAAAAAAACCCAACTTCAATAATTCATAAAGAAAACACATGGCAGCACAGCCCCTTCCTCCCTGCTCAGAAGGGCACAGAAACCAGTGGTTTGCTCTCCTGCTGCCTTTTTACAATCGATTGCTCCATGAGACCTTGTACAAAAGACCTGGCTCAGGTGTCCCATGAATCCAGTAGCCATCACAGCCCAGTAAACCTGAATGAGAAGTGGAATGATTTAGATGCTAATGACTAATGGAGTGATATCTGTGCAATTGGCAGCCATGCAGGGATGGCAGGGAGCTCTCAGGTCTTGTCTGTGCAGGGAGAAGAGAAAGATCCCTTATCGCATTTTATAAGTTTGCATTTATAGGGCAAATAAAATAGAGCATTTTTTAAACCAGGAAGCATTTCGGGGAGCAGATTTCCCCCCCTCACATATAAAAATCACAGATGGAATTTAACTTTAAATACTTTTCTGGCTACGGGGGGGAAAAAAAAAAATCAATTGAACTCATTACCTTGTTGAGTACCAGTGAAGATTTTAGTTGTCTTTGTAATTGCAATTTTTCCTTGCTCCCTTTTGAACATAAAAGGAAAGTGACTTTACTGCTGCAGTAAAACCATGGGCCCCAGTCAAAGCCAACAAAGCCGGGGTTTAACCCCCTCTGTGCTGTTTCAGTTCTACAGACACCTTTAAAGCCTTTCTATTCAAGACATTGGGGGCAAACCCACCTCATATGCTTTAAAAACGAACACTTTAATTTGTCCCCCCCAAAAAAACAACAACTAATTCTGACAACTGCTAGGAAAAAAAATAAAGGAATTGACAATTACTGTGACCCTCGAAGGACAAGGGTATCAGGTTCACAGTGACTACAGGGGAGGTGGATGGAAGACAACTTGCTCTGCCAAATGGTCTCTGTTGTGGTTCAGCATCCCCTCCCATCAGTGTGCTGCACCTTTTCTCACTGTTTTTCACTTTCAGAGGCATGGCTTCAACAACTACTGGGACCTGCATTTGGACCACGTCAGCCCCTTGGGTCACAGAGGTGACCTACCGTGAGGATGGCAAAGCCCTGGGACCCACCAGACCCAGCAGGGAAGGAAACTCTCCCATCAGTTCAAACCTCCTGTCCTGAGGGGCTGCCATGGAGCCACTGGTCTGCTGGAAGGGTCATTTAAAACTCTTCATACCCTATATCAGATTGGATCAATCCCAAAGGGTTTGGGGTCTCAGACTGGCACAGACCCTGCCAGCAGCAAGAGCTGCCCTTGGCAGATTCCAGTGGCATTAGTGCCCCCAGCACTCTCCCCTGCCTGCACCACTCCAGCCTCTCCTGCACTCCCAGATAACTGTATCAGTCACCAGAATAAAATTTAGGAATTTTCACACTGTCATCTTCTTGTGAGTAAGATCCTGCACGTGTGTCTCCCGAGATTTATATGTATGTATTGCTCTCCAGCATAACACACGTGGTTACAAGACAATCAGTTAAAGGGAACAGAAATAGATTTTCCCAAACCAAACGTCATAAATTCAGTGCTTCACCCCTCCATGGTTTAAAACTAGCACAAACTGCAAATACAGAAGTGACTCTGAGGTTTCTGCAGTCCCACTGGCTCTCCAGACGAGGAGGAGAAGCAGAGGGAGGCAGGAACTGGAGGTGGAGATACATCTTCCCTCCAAATAATCATCCAGGAGCTAATCAGACTTCCCTCAGACAAATAGGCTGAAACAGCAAAGATTGTGCCATTCAATAACCACTCCTGGGCAGAATTCACTTGGCTTCTACCACCCTGGATTCTCCAGACAGCTCTTTATGCATTTCCCTGCCACCCTAAATCACCACCTTTAGTGCAGCACTTTTATTGTGCCCTGTTCACAGGCACAGACTGTCATTTATGTGCAAGTCACACTGAGGAGGGAAGGAAGGGACCAGCCCCTGACCCAGGTTATGGGTCACAGTGCTCCCACCAAGGGGGACAGAGCTCTGCAATCCCCTTGGATTTGCTGGTAAGACACTGTCTTCAGACATATTTCCATTTATAATGATTTTTTGACTCCCAAACTCAGTTCAGGTCCCCCTCTGGATACTTCAAGAGGCAGAAATATTTGAAGTTGCACTTCATAATTTTTAGGGCTCTGTTTTCATCCACGTGGTTTTCCAGAGCAGGCAAGGTCTTACCCACGTAAACCAGTGGAAAAACAAATCCAACCAAAGCTCAGATTTACCTCAGTTATGATCCCAACCAGCTGCCCCTCCTCTAAACTCCCCCCCAAATCCTCAGCACTTATCACTGAACTATCACAAGCAATGGAGGGGAAATGCTGTGGAAGGGTCAGAGATCACACAGTTTGCAAGATCACAAGGTCAGAGACTGCAAAGCTTGTTCTGGGACTGACAAGGAAACGTGGCAGACACTTGCTAAACTCACAGTTTGCTCTCACTCCACAGAGCAGGGCTGTTGTGAAACCAAACCTACAAAGCAGGCGGAATTCTTAGTGAGGGAAACAAAAAAAAAAAAACCAGAATAAAATTTACCTAAAATATTGACTTGAGTTCTAGTCCTACAGTCACCTACAAAACAATCACCCCATGCACATTTCAGATGTCAGGGGTGGTCTCTGGTTGTGACTCTGGTTTTGCAGGTCTCACACAGAGCACAGATCAGTCAGGGAACACCAGTTTAATGCCATGCAAGGCTCTATCCCACCGTCCCCTCAGCACCAGAACCCGTCACACACAATCCTCACACCCCCCATCCTCACACTCCATGTTCCTGCCCTCATTCCCACCGAGGATTTAGCTCCTTGCTGTCAGAGGATGAATGTTTTTATTCTGTTTGCTCCCAGGCCAGTATCAAAAGCTCCCAGTACATGGGTTAACCAGATGATCCTTTAATACACAAAGGACCCCCAAACAGCTTAACCTTAACCCAGCCGTAAAGATTCCACCCAGCCTGCTAATGCTGTCCTGAATCGTGTTCTCTATTATTACATCTGAAATCCGTTAAAATTTCACACAATTTCCTGCACAGCAGTGTATATAATAGTGCTGGGAGCCAATATGTTTCTATAATTGGGCCTGTAGTGGGGCAGAGTCCAAAGCAATTAATCCAGCCTCCTTCCTTGTTTGCGCCCACATAAAGCTGACAGGGTAGAGAGTAATTGGAAGTGAGCGGCCTCTATCCCCTACTTTAAATTAATATTTTCCTGTTCTGATTTAATTTCACCCGGTAACAGTGACACAAAGACACGCCATGTCAAGCACTAAGTAATCTGCAGCAGCTGCCTTAGGAGGAAACTTTTATTCATCAGTAATATAGTGACCTGTATATCACTCCACGTACTGTACACAATATTCCTGTCACACAGACAGCTGCATTTAACTCTGTATAATCAGCAGAGAAGGGAGGAAAACCCTCTCTATATATGTACCATAAATATGTAGTCCCATATGTATGTGTAGGGAAGATAAAAAACAGATACAGGAATTTATTTAATCATGGAACACTCAGCTTTCCAAAAGGAGGGGAAATATTAAGTAGCAAATATATAAAAAAACCCCAAAACATGCTAATCAGCAGAGCCAAGAATCCATGCAAATGAAAAGCCAGAAGTAATGGCCAAAACACCCAGGCCATTAAATCAAATCACTGAGAAAATAATGGCTAAACTCTCTCTTACTTGTAACACTCAATTTATGTAGTCGATATGGCTCTGAATGAATGAGTGAAGGTACTAAGAGCACAAATCTAAATTCAATATACATATCTCAGAAAAATCCCCAGCGCACGCGCCCTGACAAGCCGGATGAAGAGGACAGTGCTCATGGTACGGAGCTGAAAACTGCCTTCATTCCACATGGTGCCCTGTTTATTTTGGGCAAAATGTCCAAATACACACAGATTATGGAAACAAGGCCACGGCTGCCCAGGAATTTATGGGAGTCCCAGGTAGGACCTGGAGGGATGGGAAACGAGACCCTTCTCTCCCCTGTTTCTATTCCTTGAGTTACCCTGTGACATGCACAGGGTTAGGACCGTTAAACATCTCCCACTCTAGAGGAAAACACTGAAGCTGTTTTCCCTTTGACACATGGTGTACTCACACCCAATGGATAAAACTAATGCAATGTATTTTTAACACCTAAACTAGTCAGACATGGGCCACAAGCAGGACCTCACACTTGAGGTGACATTACTTAACAGAAACAAGAGTTTTATTTTCCAGGGCTGCTCAGTCTTACGCCTCCCCTTGTATTTCTTTTCCAACTCATTGACAAAGTTTTCCAGGGAATTTCAAGCCAACAGCTTCTTTCTGTCCAGTCCACATGTGAGCTGACACACAGAGGGGAGTGGCACAGATGACAACACGATGGCCACAGACCCACCCCCCTAACACTCTGCATGCTCAGCTCTGTCCTTGAGAACAAAAACAGCCCCAAAGAACCCGTTTGGAAGATGAAGGGTCTTGTCCCTTCAGCCCACGTGGGGATTCAAACCCCCCAAGCTGGAGAGCCCAGCTTACAAACTGGTGATCCCAGCTTACAAACTGGTGCTGCAACACCAGCCAAGTTCATCGGGGGTACAGGAGGAGCTGTTTGAGATTTACTCAGAAGTGTAGTCTCAGGAGGCTGAGGGACATGGCAGCTGAACTCCCTGGGGATCAGCAGCTTATTTCCAGTTGCTTAAGATTTCTCCTCCTCTCTTGTTCTTGAGTCCATTGGATTTTCTCTCCCTGCTCACTAGCATTACATTTTCATTTACAGGCAATATGCTTAGGCCAGAGATGATCACCAGCACTGGTAGCTAGAAATAGAGCTGAGCCTAAGAAGTGCCCTGCATTAGAGCTCAGATCAGCCGCCAGACCATCCTACAGCAGCAGCCACACCCCGAGATCCCCCCGTCCCCCTCCAGGAGCTGAGGCCACTGAACACCAGGAGCAGCTATCACGATATATTCACTTACACAAACACCTCCTGCCCTTGCAGGCAACTCTTCTTTCAGAGACACAGCCCTGTGATCCCTGTCTCCTCAAACCCCCCATCACTTCACTCCAGCTGCACTCACGAGACTCCCAAAACCACAGATCTGGCAAAATCCTGCACAGCTCAAGTCTTTGGGGCAGGATGGAAGACACTCAAAGCTCTTCGCACCCAACAGGGTCTGTGCCCACACCAACAGTGGGTCATTTTGGTATCAATTTTGCAGGAGGAAGGAGGTTTGGTTCTACACCTGTTACAGACTTACTTGTTACTGCTGCTCCCATCACCTGCCAAATCCCTTTACACCATGAGAGATTCTGAAAACGGGCTTGGTTTTGCACCCAAAGGACAAAGATTTTTCCAAGTAATGCTTTAAGCACAACAACACACGTCCCATTGTGGTTCTGCAGCCCACGAAACTCAAGCAGAATGGACTCCATGAAAAAGAAAGGTACTTACAGGCAGGGACTTTTTTCCCTAAAGAAGATCATAAAACAAACTACAGCACCATCCTCCAGGATGGGCCGGGGTGGGCACTTTGGGAAGGCTACAGCAGCCCTGTACAATGCACAGCCACACTGATCCTGCCAGGACAGAGCCTTTCCCAGTCTAGGACAGCCAACTGCAGCTCAGGATCCCTTTTATTCCAACAAAAACATGCAGTGACACCACCGACAATACATCCAACCACACCCCTCCCTGCTCTTATTCATCAGTTTGTCTCGTGGTGACACTGAAACAATCCCGGCCTTTTTACCTTTTTCTTTCCTTACTTAATTTTGTTAAATTCCGCTGTCAAAAATAGTAAATAGGAAGCAAATAGATCACACCGATTCCACTCATTATTCCCATTGATTTTAAGTCTGGACGGGGCTATTACAATCACCTTACAAATTGTCTATTTATAGAAAGAAAAGTTTAAAAAACGGCAAGTTATCTGTTCTTGCCCCAAAGTGATGGGCAGCTTTACAACCAGCTGTTACCCTTCACTCCCGAGGTGGCTGCAGTTAGCGGCAGAACAAATGATCCCTTTGTGCACTTTTGCATAAATGTTTGTCAAGTGTCTTGGGCTTCCCTCACAATGTTGGCTATTAAGGAACAGAAGTAAAATTCCCTAGAGCAGGAGTGTGTGTGTGTGGGGGGAGTTATCCATTTAGGCTAAAAATCCTCGTCAATATATTCGTGGTCTCTTGAGAACCCACACGAAAACGGGAGGATAAAAGTCCGTGATAACCATGCAGAGGGTGGTTGCAGGAGAACTGGCAGGTGCAAGGAGCACTTGAGCAATTCTGCGGTGGCACAACCTTCTCTGGCTGGCAAAAAAATGCTGGAGCCAGCATTAAACAAAAAAAAAAAAGAAACCAAAACAAAAAACCCTCAAAAGCTTTTGAGCATCAGCCTTGCAGCCAAGCACACCCAGCACACTTCGATTTTGATGTACAGTTTGAAACAAATCAATAGCAGTATAATAATACTCAGCACGCTGTGTAATTTTTATATCATTAGTTTTCATTTTCCGCTCCCCATGCATCAAAAAACTTACAACGGGCTCGTAAAGTTTATTTAGTATTCCATGAATTCCTAATCAGTTTCATTTCATAATGATTCAGAGCGGCCGTTGCCAGGGCCCTGGTGTCAAAAAATCGATAAAACCAACACACTTTTCCTGATGGCGGCTGCAAAAGGATCTATTGTAGGGGAATTATGATTTATGTCTGGGCTGCACCACGAGCAGCGGCAAGCGACAGCCTGGCTCAAGAGCTGAGATGTTCGCCAATAATGATTTATATGCGCTCCTCTCCCCTCCCCCAGCATCTCTTCCCCCCCCCTCCCCGTGCACCAGTACGGGTCCCATATGGCAGAGGAGCAGCAGCCTGGGCTCTCGTGGGCCTGGCAGCAGCTGGGGGTGCTGGACACGGAGCCCAGCTCGGGCCACGGATGCCACGGCCACGCTGGCCCCAGGAAAGGACAGAGCAACACTGCCCCAGTGTCCCCCCTCACACACACCCCCTGTGCCTTGTCCCCAGGCTCTCTGACAATCTATTCAGCTCCAGATGAGCACGGGGACAGTTCGATTTTCAGCTCCGTGCAGAAGGTGCCTATTTATCTTGGGGCACCCATTCTGTCAGGGCTGCCCGGGGTAGGGGAGGGTGCCGTGCGAGTGGCTCCTAGAGAGAGCCTGTGTGTCACCGAGAGCACCGGGTGTTGGGCCAGGAGAGGGTAAAACAAAAACTGTGCAGGGAGATAAGGACACACAGCATAACGTACTCTGCAAGTTAAAGACTTTTCAAGAAAAACAAGTTTTTGAAGACTAAAAGTACAAAGTCTGAGGGTTGTGATCATCCTGTGGCACAGCATCCTTGAAATGCAGATGTTCTGGGTTAGGAGGGTGGGAACTGGTTGTAACTGGTCACCTGGAAGTTGCTCCTACACCAGGAGGAAGCAGTGATGGGCAGGGATAGCACTGGGTTCTGCTTCATTTAATATGTTAATCAGGCTGCTGGTCCTTCATTAGGGAAAGGCGAGGCCAGAGAGAAGCATTTGAAAACAGAAAGAGCAGGTACAGCTTGTTGTTAAAGTCCTGTTTGCAGAGAGGATTAACAGCATCACTTAAACATCTAAATTAATTTATTGCGACGCCTTTACTACCCTTTCCTCATCTCAACAGAGATTTGTCAGCACAAGGGGATGCCCTCCCCTCACTCTGCTCCAGAAGGGGGGAGCTGTCGTTGCTCTTTCAAGCACAGTCCCTTCAGCCTCCAGGGTGCATCCACCTTTTCATCCTAATTTTATCACACATATTAAGATGTGCAGCAGCCAGGCTCACTCCCTGCTCATTCCCAACAGTGGCAAAGCAAGTTCTCCAGGTATAAACAGCCCCCAAAACTTGGCTCCTTACCATTCACTTCTTGATATAAACACTAGTTCATCTTCCTGATGTTTAACAGGAACACCAAAACATTTTGCCCAAATAACACCTGATTATTAGCACAGACAGCAAAAAACCCAGGACCTTGCAGTGCTGTATTAATGTCACCAGAAATTCACCTGTATCAACAGCAAAAATAGTATTTTTTGGACAATGTACAGTTACAACAGGCCAAGTTCCTTCCTGGTGTGTGAGAGCACAAGTCAAAGTTCATTTGGAAATAAAATATCAATTTGACAGATTGGGGGAAACACATAATAAACCTTGTGCTGCCTGAGAAAAACCTGTGAAAGATATAAGAATGAAAAATTTGATGTTTTAAATTGAGTATGTAAATATTAGAAAATGTGTCCCCTGGTTTTTCATCATCCTGTATTTAAATGGATCAGGTTCATAAGGTTTTTCTCTATTCAAACACAGACCCGAAATGTTCTTTTAAAAATACAGGTGAAGTTCAAACCCAGCTCTAGACCTCAGAGTTAAACACCGTTTGGTCCTCCCATAAATACATGTAGTCGGAAGGTTGAAAATTCAGCACAAGCACTTCAGCAAGTCTCCAGTAAACAAAGGGGAAGTTTAAGCTGGAATTCTGCCACTTGGTTAATAACAAGCAGTTATGACGAGATGATTCAAT
Source organism: Pitta sordida (assembly GCA_013390025.1). Classification (NCBI taxonomy): domain Eukaryota; kingdom Metazoa; phylum Chordata; class Aves; order Passeriformes; family Pittidae; genus Pitta; species Pitta sordida. The sequence continues at coordinate 226,726 of WEKX01016044.1, forward strand.
AGCTTGGGTGAAATGAAGGTCCCAGGGACGGTATTTCCTCCATTTATTTACATACATTGTGTTCACACACACACACACACTCGTGTTGTTTGCTGAGCATCTCACAAAAGCAAAGGTTGAGCTCCAAAATCCTCTCAGTCTCCCTGCACCACTATAAACACAGACTTGGTAAATTAGGACTGTGTCAACTAGGAAAGCACTCAGACACCCAAGGGTGCTGGTGCTGGGGAGGAATTCTATGCATTTGCATTGCATCCTCTTTAACAGCAACACACAGACAATAATTATACAATTTTAGTACTTTCCTTAGGCTTTGACAGAACACTTGACAAGCGTTTGCTGCCAGCATGAGGCCGAGTCTAACAGCAGTAATTAGCCACCAGCTCCTCAAATTTATATTCTCTTTTTCAAGCGAGAAACCCGATTTATTTATTTTTAAATTAGGCTGATGAATAACGGTGCTTTAGGGAAGCTGAAGTGGCTGGAGGAGGTTTTGTACAGTCACACAAGCCACGAGCAGGTTCCTGTGTATTTTTCCACTCTCTACAGCTGGATGAAGCCCATAGGGAAGAGGGGATGTGGAGGGAGGTTTGGATATGAACAGCAGCAAATGCAGCCTGTATTCAGAAAGGGGGGAAAACACAGTTCAGTGGAGAAAGATGCATGAAGTGGTGAGAGGAGTGAGGATGAAACCCTTGGATTTCATGGTGAGAGCAGTTCTGAGGCCACATTCTCCTCCTGTTCCCTCACAGCTCACTCGTGCCTGCCTCCAAAACCTCTCAGCAAGGAGAGAAGGTTCTTAACAACCATGAATGAAGGTAGAAGAACTGGGCCAGCAGACAACACACCTGAACACGAATAATTTTGCAAAACAAAGTACATCCCTGCTTTATCCCTTTTGAATTTAGCCCAGGAACTACTGGTTCATTAAGACCTGCAATCTTATTTACAAGACATTTTTCAGAAAGACAAAGACTCACGGAGACGACGTGATCACGTTTTGGTTAGCATAAGTTAGCAATCGTGGTACAGCCCCATTAAAAAGAAAATAGAGTTTTCTTCCCATCAAAAAAAAAAGTAGACACTGCTTGGAACTTCACTTTTATTACGTGGGGAGGGAAGACTGGCTAAAAATATCGAGATTTTAGGGGAAAAAAATCATCATAGGTTTATGTTCATGGGCTCCTGTGAATGTTTTCAGCATATTTCACCATATCATTGCACGGTGGGCTCTGTTCACGCCGCCAGAATGGATGTTCCATCATTTCTATAGTGGGCCTGTGTGACATTCATTAAGTGCAGCTACAAAGGGAGAGGGTTAAACAGCGCGGCCTCTTTTCTCTGATTTGGTCATACATCAGCAGGCGCTCCAGGTTAAATGCCCACAATACCACGGCAGATGGATTGGGAGAAGGAGAGAGGCAGATACTTCACCCCACACTACTTAACCCAGGGAAATGAGTCTCGGAGTCGGTGTCACGGTAAAATATGGAAGCTCACTCAGATAATGTGCAGTTGAAAATTTTTTTCCCCCCCCAGCCTTTACAAGCGGCTGCACGTTAAGATCCCACAAACCCCCTTCTGCAAACTGCCAGTTGCCTCCTGCAAGAGCGGCTATTTTTGTGTGTAATTCGTCTTTATTGACTACCAAATAAGACTTTAAACCCATAGTGCAATCGGTGATGGAAGCCCAAAATATTTCTTCTTCGCCCCAAGAGGAACTGTGCATTGGGAAGCTTATTTCTTCCTTAGTCCAAAGCCCTTTTGAAATAGTTAAGAATGGGCACTTAAAGATACCACCACGATGTGCTTTATCTGGGTCTGGAAGAACAAGGTCACACATTGACCTGTTTCAGAGAGTTCTGGGACCCTTCCCAGTGCCAGGTGCTGCACGGAGTGGGGTCCCTGCAGCTCATCTGAGGTTCCTCTGCTTTATTTCTGACTGCTGGGGATTTTCCTTTCAAAGCCTGTTTTTAATTCTTGGTCATTTAACAGCTAAAGATAATTCACATTTTTGATTGTGCAGCATTCCAGTATTCTGGATGAGCTCAGCTCCAGAATGTGTTCCTGAGTAGTTTTTTTAAGAATCCAATGCCAGCCCCTCTTGGGAAATGCACTATTTAAAGTCCTGTCACCAGGGTATTGCCATCAGCAACGAATCAGCCAACAGATACAATAGTCCTGCAGTCCAGGACCCCCAAAAACATCATTTAAAACCTGTGTTCACCTGAAACTAAACACATGCACTGACACACCTGAGAGCCAACAGCAAATGAGCTGCTCACGAGACCATCCCATGGCCCCTGAAGGGACTTTTCTTTTGGAGACTGAGGCAGATCAGAGCTGTGTCCTCATGCAGCCCAGTGACTGATAAGGTATGGACTATACAGCCAGTCCCTGCACGCAGGAATCCCTTCTGTGCCTTTATTTAATAACGCCTGAAGTTGTTTCATTCTTCTGTAAAGACAAATCTGAAGTTTTACTGTCCTGGTTCACACGTAGAAAGGAGGAGCAGGGTAAGGGTAAAGACTCACTGCTAAGAAATGAAGAACAAAGCTCTCTGTGCTGTTTGCTTCAGAATATTCGATCCCTCACAAGAATAAAACCCAGAATCCAACTAATCAATGCAGATAGAGACACAGTTAACACACAAAAGTGGTTGGTACACGAGCATACATGCACTCATGACTATAAGGCTATGCCAATAATCCACATTCTGACATGAAGAAATAACTATCAAGTTGTGACCACAGCCTTTCCTCTCCCCTAATAATCATAATTGAAAATCCACAGCCCCGAAACATCTATTGTGTTTTTTAATATCTCAGAAATAATTGCTAATCAAAGCTTCATGCGGCGGGGCCAGTAGGAAGTGGATACATGCCCTCGACACAAAATTTTCGTGTGCGCTGAAGGAGTGGGAAGATGCAGGGACACCTAATTTCCACCTTGCGATCCAGCTCCATCTGATGAAAAAGATTGCCCAGCAGTCAAAAATCAAAGTCACACTGTCCTGGGGAGAGGCAGAGCAGTGACAGGCCCGAGCATGCCGGGAGAGCAGGCATGCCAGCAAGTGAAAATTTGGTCTCCACTAGGTGTGGAAAGTCAATGTTATTTGTTTTTAAAGTTATTTTAGCAAACATGTAGGTTTTGTTCTCTTATCAAGACTGATTGAATACACGGGGGTTCCACTAGCTTATTAACCTCACCAAGTCTTTGCCGTTATATTTTTTTTTAAAACGTGATTTCTCTTCATTAGTGCCAACCCCATGGCAAGAAATCCAGTTGGCTTCCCCCAGTCTGTGCTGGTTAGAGCGGTTCATGTTTTGTTCTCTTCTGACACATGGAAGATTTACACAGAAAGGAAATAATTTAGTGGCAACTCTTTATCATTAAAATATTTAACAGCTAAAAGCATTTTTAGAGCTGAGTAATGCAGTACACACATAATTAACAGCTTGCCTCGCTAATTAGGTAACTCCTTGCTAATGAGGCAGCAATAAGCTGAGCAGCAGTCACAGAATGTGCAGACAAGGTCTTCCCAGGCAGTTTACGACTTCTGTCAAAACAGCCAGCCACACTTTTGCTTCCCAAACAGCTTTTCTTTCCCCCCCTGCAGAAGATGCGGCTCAGGATGTGCTGAGCACAGCATTGGCAGCCGAAGGTTGGTGCACTCCCTGCCCTAAGCCTGGCTCAGTGCCATCCCAGGAGAGCTGGGCAGCATCACTTCCCAGCCCCAGGGCAGCTCCCAACTCCAGATAAACCGTGTGGATCCACAGAGACCCCACTCACATCCCCAAATCCACCTGCAGAGACAGGAACCAGATTTAACAACGTCCAGAATCAAACGTCTCCGTACCCTTGGCTCTTCCCACAACAGCATCTCCCCGACAGATTTCCAAGCCAAGGAAAGATTTAAGCCCTTTAAGTGCCATCATGGACTTGCTGGACAGTGCACAAGATGAGCTTGGCAAACCAGGGTAAGAGAGAAGGTGACAATTGGGAGAGGAGAAAGCTCAGGCACACACAGAGCACATCCTGTGCTCCCTCCCATGTTGGGGCTCAGTTTTAGAAGCCGCTTCCTTGCTCCTGATTCACCTCCCCAGTGCGTGGACAGGGGGATGGAGCCTTCCATGGAGGCAAAAAAAGATGCCCAGAAATCCTCTCCCACTCCATCCAATCCTTGATCATTATTAGCCTTTAATTACACCTCAACAACACAGAAGTTCTGATGCAAAGAGGCATCCGGGGAAACCCATTATTTGTCTCCCCCAAACTGAGAACAAAATACAAAGACCAGAAAAGAAGGCTCCAAAGATCAACCTTTGCCGTGCTCTTGCCCAAGTGCCTCCCTCCCTTCCAGAAAGATTTCTTCACATCTCACATTCAGTGTCCCTTTCACTGGGGTTTTAACCTTCCCAGTGTCCAGCCCGCTGTCATGTTTGAGTGAACCATTACCACGTCGAGCATGAACTGCAGCTGCTCCGAGAGGAGCGGTTTCGGAGAGCAGCAACAATTCTCATCAGCGCTTAAAAGCATCTTGCACTCAAAAGAGCTGATTTCAAGTCAATAGTCAGTCTCTCGGAAATAATTGTGTTGAATAGAGAGACAGTTGATGGTGACAGTTGGTTGTTTCTTAATGAAACAGATTTGGAAAACTCAGATAAACTTTACTTAAGCCTGTGCTTTAAAATAAAGGAAGAAAATAGATCTATGAAGCCTGAAGAGTGGGGGTGCAAGGGAAAAGCAGAGATACAAGCACTCAAGGCGCCAGGAAGAGCAGGGTTCCTTGCTGCCACTGACAGCTGCAATTCTAACAAGCTTTGTGGCATTTCACATTAATACATATGTTTTTCTGCCAAGGCTGTAAATCTTATATTGCTATTTAAGACGGGGATAATCCCAATACCAAAGAGATCTTGAAATAACGTGCTTTAATACAGAAATGCTGCCACAACTGCTCTTTGTGAAAGGTGCTGCTAACAGTAAAACTGAAGGGAGGAAGGACTAGAGCTGGGCCATTTGTGCCAATACCATGTTTGTGTCAAAGTGGTTGATTTCCGTGGAGTGCCCAATACAGAATCAATAAAATCAACCTTCAGTGGTGTTGAACTTTGCATTGTGTAACGACAATAGCTCAAATTGAATTTTAATTCTTGTAATTATAACGGCGCTCAGAGGCCACGTCACAGGAGGATTTTGTTCATCAAGGAAAAGGGAGCCACAACTGCAGCTGGAAAAAAGATGTCAACATGAGGTATTTGCACAAGTGCACAGAGGCATCCTGGGCTTTATCCTTGACAGAGCAGCCCAAACCCAACCGTCTTTTGGACAAAAAGCAAGGCTGCACTCAATTTTCCAGGGGTACTTCACAAGTAATAGCTGTTTTTTACCAAGAAATAAAAAGATAAACCCTTAAACTCCATTTATACCATCCCAGGGAAAAAAAAATACAAGAGAGGGAAGGAAAGGTTAAGGGATTAAACTTTGCAGATGCTTTGCACAGGCTGGCTAAAGCTCTGGAAAGACCATCTCAACCTTTGATCCCTTTGGGGGAAGAAGCAGTTATTTGAGCAGGCTTTTTCGGGACACACGCTGGGGACATCTGTGTCAGCAGACCCTCATCAAGGCAGACCCAGAGCGCTCGACCAATTTGTGTTCCAGGATTCAGACAAGAATATGAAATTCCTGATGGGATAACTAGCTACCTGTAGGGGCATGGATGAGTTTCCTGGATAGATTGTGAATGAGTGACAGTTTAATCCAGGTTTTTTCCATGTCTGTTTTTTATAGTTGGGGTTTTTTTTTTTTCCCTTCTTGAAATCTAAGAGACTTTAAAAGGAATAGATCCTCAGGGCATCACCCAGAAGTTTGCCAGGTTCAGGAGGCAAATTGTTATTGTTTTCTGTACTTCCATCTCCTCACGTCCCCAGCCCCCCAGCCCCAAATTGACAGGAGTCAAAAAGAAAAGAAAAAAACACTTAAAGATGTCACAGGATTTTGCATCCAAGGAATACTGATGCAGAGCTCTCCATAATTTAATTTGCTGGAAATCTGAGGGGCAAAGAGCCTCCACAAACTCCTCCCCTCACATCTCTTACAAAATCTGCTTACTGGAAGCAAAGCTGGAAATGTTTGCCCTTCATCTTCTGTGATGCTGTAGCCCTTCAGCACGATTCCAAGTGCTCCAAATCCAGATTACAAGACACAGAGAGGCTTGAGACCCAAGCAAAGCACTCAGTACTTCACAGTGGCACAGATTATGAGCAAAACCATCAAATCAACTGGGAAAACTGGCAACCAATCCATCCACCAGCCAGTTGTTTCCCAGCATGGCTCAGCTTGACTAGTGCAAACCATCCCGCCCTGACCCCAAAGCTTCATTGGCTCTGGTGGCCCAGGTCTGTCCCTGTGTCAGCACAAAGCCCCCAGCAGGAGCAGAGCCTGTGCTTCATCCTCTAGGAAAAGGATTTGCAGCTCATCTCAACATCTGACAGTCAGAACACCTGGAGTCTCTTCGCTCCTGTAGTTGAGCATTTTGTGAAAGTCTCAGACTGCGTCTCTTGCCCCTAAATCCATTTCAAATCACCTGGAGATGTCAACAGTGCAAATAATTCATCTGAGAACACGTCCCCATTAACAGAACATGTCACACCTCTGCACACAGTGGCCCAACACGAGGTTAGAAACAGGAAAGAGAAGCATGGGGATTAAAAATGTTGAAAAAGCCCCACTGACAGCCCAACACACCCTTAGTGTTCTTAGATCTGTCCCTTATTCCCCAAATTACCCACAGCACAAAGAATGGGAGTGGGAAGTGCAGCAGTTTCAATAGCCCAGACCAACACAGATCTTTGGCACGAGGATAAATTTTGCCCTGAATTAACAAGAGCAATAGTAACTGGAGTGTTTGAGAGCACTGTCAATATTTGCTCCACTTGTCATTGACAGAAAGCACAAATCCTGTGGCCTGAGCTCCGGTGCATTTCCAACACACTCCCCAAAGCAGGGGCTGCTCAGGGTGCCAATGAGCTCAGCACCCCCAGGCAGACCCCTCAGGGGTGGGACAAGGTGGGGAGGGAAATCCCAGGGCTGTCAGGGAAAACATCACGACTAAAGTGACACCAGGCACTTGTAGCATCTCTTCTATGTTGGAAGGAAATGCTTCATAAGGACAGGTATTCTCCTGAGAGCATTGCTCTGCTGTGAGAAACATTTAGCATCTTGCCTGTTCCAGTGTTACAGGAACCGTCATAAATTATCCCAAACTCCTGTAGATTATTTTTTACTTCCCCTCCACTCCTGCCTGAGACACTGGTGTTGACAAGGAGTTCCCAGGATCTGTGCTTCTAAAGCCAGCCATAGCAGGCCAGTAATATTTTCTGAGCTACATTTATTAGAAGATATCACTGGATTTTCAAAGTCTTTTCCCAGTTACTTCCCTTCCTGGATGCACAGTGGGCATAGACAGCACGATTTCCTTGGCATGGTGCTGAATTTCTCCCTTCCTCCCTCCTTCAGCAGGAAACAACTGGTGAAGGACAGAACACCAGAGATGTGGGCCAAGGTTGCCAAGTTCATGAACAGGTGGCAGCCTCCTTCGCCAAGAGGGAAATGACTTCTGATTTACCAAATTCACACAGCAAACCGAATCAACTATGTCCTCTCTACAAGCCCAGTCTGGGTCACCATTTCAATGCTCTCCTCAGTCATTGAGCCACACTCATCTCTGCTTTAAGGTGGTGAAAAAAGAACCAGGGAACTCCCCACCCTGTCACCGAGGTGGTGTCACCAATCTGAGGGGAGAACAAGCACAAGACTTTACAAGGAGCAGCTCAACCACCAGTTTCTCCTCCAGCCTGGTGGTGGTGGCCCTTCTGTGCCCATCGGTGAGGTGCCACGGAAGGAATTCGGAGTTTGCAGTTGGGTCTCTCTTCCACCTACAAATTCACATCTGCATAACTTCATGACTCACAAGGCTCTAGAGAGCCATTGGGTTTCTTTGGTCCCTAAAGCCAGTGTTTGATATCGCCTGGAGCCATTGCAGAAAACACACAGAGCCTCGGGGCAGCTGGTACAGCAGTGCCCGCAGGGACTGAGCTGCGGGTGTGCCACACGCTGACACAGGACAGCCCTTCCCAGGCTGCTCAAAAGGGGGGATTAATTCTGACTGGGCACCTCACACAACCCACCCGAGCTGCCCAGCCGGGTGCCAGCCATGCTTAGAGGTGTTTCCCAGGCATTTCTGCTGAGTTCCATCCTGCATCCATCCCCTCGCCCCGACACCGAGAACAAAGCTGAGCTGTCCCTCTGCTGGTCTGTATTTATCACCACTGCAGGGATCTGTCCCAGCCAGACAAGGGACCCGCAGTCTGGAGAACATCCACCCCCAGAAACGCCGCTCGAACCCAGATGAGAAGTCCCATTTCGTTAGAGCAATCCAGCTGCACCTAATTCAAACAGCAATGAGCTTGCTGTCTGCTTTCTTACATTACTTCTTCCTGAATCCTTCTGCTCCACTCTACATCAAGGGAGGGGGGAAAAAAATCATTTCTTTCCTCCAGAGCTAATTCCCATACACTGCAATGAGAGAAATGCAATGTTCTGAGCAATAAAAGCTGGAAAGTGGAATTATTTTCTGCACCATTCAGATGGAAATGAAGCCTAGCCTCAATTCTGCCACCCACCTGGAGCCATGGTATGATCCTATAGATCTTTGGATCAATACTGCATCATAGCTACAAAACTAGGAGAGGGAAAAAGAAGAGGCACAAAATCAAGGAGTGTAAATTCTAACTAAATTAGTTCTGTGAGGGTTCTCCCCTTCGCTGCCACTTTTGGGAACGAAGTGCAGCACTCAGCTGGGGGACAGGGGAGGGCAGACAGAGCATTTTGCTTCCTTTAAAGACAGCCGGTGTTTATTCCGAGGGCCATTATCCCTCACCCCAAATAAACGCACGGGATTACGTTGCATATTTTCTGTTTGACTCTGTGCGGAGAGAACAAGAGCGAGCCATACACCCTCTATTATTTCTTAATGACTCACTAAATTGCCGCAGCTCGGCAGGAGGAGGGGTTCGAACCGCCTCCCCGGCTCCCATCCACCCCGGCAGTTTGTTCCAGGCTACCAGATGAGCTTCTGCCCACACGGCGGAGAGATGAGGAACGACAGGGGGTTGTGTTTGTTTGCTTGTAATTTAGGGCTGCCTTACATCACAGCACGTAGCTGAGCACGACAGCGGCGGGGAGAGAGGATGCTCAGGCTGGTTTTCCCAAGTGCCCCATTCCCCGGCTCTCCGGGGACATCTCATTTGTGCCGCAGGGAGCGTCAGTTCATGGGCTCTGGTACATGGGCTACAGAGAATCACTGCTCAGAAACCACCTGAGTGAAAAGGGGGGAATAACATCGTGTCCCAGGTATTTATTTTGAACTTGGGGGGTTGCCAACCCAGAAAGCCCACCTAGTTCTCCTCCAGAGGGGACTGTGGCTCTTGCCCTAGAGGTGGATCCAGAGACAGAGACCACTCTGCTGTGGAGAGCTGCCAGCCCTGAACCTCCAGGCACAACCCCAGAGATCAGACAAGGAGACACAAACGAACCAAACCCTAAGAACAGTCTGCTTTCTACCAGGCAGATGCACAAGAAGCAAAACACAGCCAGGAACATCACAGAGCTACAGCCAGCCCTCACTCACCTCCTCCCCATCCCAACCCCACAGCAAGAGAGCAGGAATGTCTTACCTTCTTCCACGAGATGAGCCACATCCAGGAGCCTCTCAGCAGCAGCTTCCTGAGGCACACACCGAGCAGGTCCTGCCCCACTGAAGGGACACAACTACCCCCCTGCTCCTCTCTTATTCCCCTGATTGTGAGTAACCTCCCCCAGCTGTGGAGCCCTTATTTCCCCAGTTGTGACTAACCTCCCCCAGCTGTGGAGCCTTTATTTCCCCAGTTGTGAGTAACCACCCCCAGCTGTGGAGCCCTTATTCCCCTGGTTGTCACTAACCACCCTCTGTGTAGGGTTGCTTCCCTCTTGTTTAACCAGAAGCTTTAGGAGACCTGATCCTCTCCTCAAGCCCCTGAAGTCCACTGAACTCAGCTGCCTTTTGTCTTAAAACACAAAAAGTCCTTAATCCTCCTCCCTGGGAGGAAATGCCAACAGGTGAAGATCTCTGGGATCTACACGGCAATACAAAAGAGCCCACAAGATTTTTTTTTTCTTTCTGTAATTCCTGAGTTATTTCATGACTGTGAATGCCCAGAGTAACCAACAGTGTAACAGGGAGCCCAAATCCTTAACCCCTGTAGCCAGGATGTTCCTCCTCTGATCATCCCTGATCCCTCAGTGGGAGCCATGCAGGCACACCTCTGTCCAAAGAAGGACACAGAAATCCGTTCTCCTCGATTTCCTTGCAGGTTCTTCATCCAGGGCAATATTTATAACCCTGGCTTTATTTCTGTGGTGCCCCCAAACACTTCACCTAATAGAGATGAACCTTCTGGTACCAGTTTATCTTTCCTCCATTATGCCAATAATTAATGCCTTCTTTCATCCACTTCAGTAACGAATAATCTGTTTTAGGACGATTAGGGTTATGAGCAGCTCAGTTCTTGTACAGTGGAACATTAGGGCAGGGATACAGATGCCCATAGGATGGAGATAAGGATTCATGAAAGAAGAGATGGGGTTGATTTGAGAGAAATGTGTTTGAAAATGCATTAGTGAAGAGTAATACTTGATGAATATTTTAAGTGGCCAAATATTCAAAGTGAGTGTGTACATAAATATTCACAAAATATAAAGGCACTGGTTATAATACCCAACCAATCTGTAATTCGCATCAGTGATGGGATTCATCTAAATTTGGGGCACTGCTCAGCAAGGTGCTTCAATTAGTGGGCACTGAGTGGTTCCAGAATCCCAGAAATCTCATCCTTTTGGTTTGTGCCTGGAACTTAGTGTTGCTGCAATGCAAATTAAAAAAATCTTGAAGTCACACTTTATATAAAAGAAAAGAAATGTTCTGGGGAACTTGCACTCTTGGACCTTTTCAAAAAGATGTAAAAGAGGAAGTTTGATTCCCAGATGTTTTGTTACAGCCAACCATCAGCATCATCACCATGTTCACCACTAACCCACATCCTCAAGGGCCACATCCACACGTTTGTTGAACATTTCCAGTCACGGTGACTCCCCCACTGCCCAGGACAGCCTGTTCCAACGCCTTACAAAGCTTTCTGTGGTGGTTTTTTCCCCCCTTAATATCAAATCTAACCTTTCCTGGCACAAGTTGAGGCCATTTCCTCTCATCCTGTCACTTGTTACCTGGGAGAAGAGATCAACCCCCACCTCACCATAACTTCATATCAGAGATTTGGAGAGAGCCAGAAGGTCCCCCCGGTCCTCCTTCTCTCCGGGCTGAGTCTCCCCAGCTCCCTCAGCTGCTCCTCAAAGGATTTGTTTCCCACCCCCTTCATCCTTCACGGGGCTCCCTCTGCCCACGGACAGGACCAGCATCCTCATTACCCAAAGCGTGTAAAGCTTCTGCTGGCTCAGAACGCCTCACAAACACCTTTAATTAATTTTTCCAGCATGCAGGATGAGTAAACACACCATTGTTGATGCTGTCAGCTGGCTGATATAAGTCCCAGACCTCTTTCAGCTCCACTCAGAAATACTCTGACCTCTGTCAAAAACTCATTGACAATAAGGTCTCTCCAAGTAAATGTTTGCAGCAGCAACAAAAGAGGAGGTAATAGTCTGCCTTCTCTGCATACAGGAGGCATAATACTGCTTCAGATATCTATGGTAATTTCTTCAGATACAGCATCAAGCTTTGGTGACTTTTTGCTGCTGAGTTACAGTTGTATTTCTCACGGGGAATCCTGAAATCCGGGTTCCAGCCATGAAACCCCCTTCGATATGTTTCGTACCTCGCAGAAACCTAAATATTTATTTATTTATCACTACTGCACTCCGAGGAAAGGGTGGCCAGCAGTCTGCGAAATCATTGTTTGCATCTAAATGTTTTCACCACAGCTGAAGACTTAATACTTGGTTACTGCCTGGGATCCTTATTAACATAAATATTGTCCCAGCCAGACGGGATGGAAGAAGTCACACAGGAGATGGGATCTTGTCTGGTGCTGGTGATATGATCTCAACACCAGTCAATTAAAACTGCTGGAGTATTTTGTAATCGTTGTCATATCAAATTACTGCGCTGGTGCATATGTTAGGGAGGAAAAGTTGCTGCATTTCCACGTGGGGCGAGGGATGGGCTAAAGGAATCCTGCAGGGCTGGTAGTTTATGGAGACATAAAAATGACCCTGGACAGTGTTACAGTTATTGCAAGGACCACTATAATTGTATAATAATTCTGTTTACACTTGTCCATCCTATTTTTCTTACGGAAAGTTATATATGAAATGGTTCTACGGGACTGTTCAAGGAACTAAGATATAAACCCTGGGAGATTGGTTTTCCTCACTCTCGCCAAAGGCACTTTACAACGTGCTCCCCTTGGCAGAGCCTGACTTCGGGTAGTCAATATAACATATTCCTATAAGACTGTCAGTAGGATTGGTGGGGTAATTTGCAGAGGTTGTGTGGATCTGCAAATTGAGAAGCAGCCCTTGGAGGATTAAGGTTTCAGATTTAATTTTACGCTAATTCTAGGTGTTGGGGTTTTTTAAAAAAAAAAAATAACAAGCTTGGTTTTACTGCCTCATACACAACGTTATTTACTCCTCCTTGGGCTGTTTTTATTGTTTTAGGAGGATCCTGAGCTAATGTAACAGTGCCCTGGCTGCTCAGCTGCATCAGGCAAGGCTGTGTGGCTGCAAGTAACACTGTGGAGTTCTGCTGGGAGCAAACGTGGTGTGGAGGTCGCTCTTCTCTCTCACATCCCAGGCCAAAGGCATGTGGGTCACAAGGAATGATCCCCTCCACCGAGATCTGCCACTCCCACCATTAAATTCATTTGTTTTCTCATGTCAGTAGACTCAGTAGTTTGTATTTTTAATTGGAAATACCTCCTCGAAACCCCAGCCACTGCCAGGGCTCCGCTGGGAGAAACCCTGCAAACACAAAGTTAGAGAAAGTCCCTGCCCCAGAAATCTCCACTCTGAAATCTCAGTGGTGTCAAGCACCACGATCACACTCGGTACACACAATCTTATTTTCTGAAATAAATTGCAGATTGTTTGGTTTGAGGTTTTTTTTTAAGAGTGTGTGTGTGGGGGGGGGGGAAATTGGAGAGCACTTGTAGAAATGAGTAAGGTTTCACCTAGTGATAAAGGTAGTTATGCTCCAGTAATGAGGAGAAAGGGAACTTGCTATCAAGAATTAATGAGATCACAAAGAACAGGCAGGGGAAGTGAACGTTTTTAAAATGTCCCTGCTGAACACCAGGAATAATAGAGTGAGAAAAAATGGAGTAGATCCCTGTGGTAAAAACTATTAGAGGCGGCGAATTATAAAACTATTAACCAGAATGTAACTCCCAATTAAAAGATGATTTAACACTGGAATCTGATGGATGAATTTTGATTAAATGGAGAACTATTAGGAGCCCTGGGAAATGGACTTCTCCTGCCAGTTCTAAAAGTTAAAAGGCAGTTTGATATAAAAATTTATAAATTAAGGTTAATTACTTTAAATAACATGGCTGGAAGCAATAAAAAGAAATTTATAATATTCTCTGGAGTTTTAGGAAAATAATATAGATATCCACACCTCTCAATGGAAAATCGAATTAGTGTCCCCACGTACAGGTTGACAAAGACAAAGGCAAAACAAACTGGCTGACAAAGGGGCTGAAGGACTCCTGGCCTTTGATCTGCCAGAAAACTCCGTGTCCCATGTCACAGCAACTCTGTTCTCAGGGGTTTGTGCAGAGGAGAAGCTCTTCTTCCCTTCAGCCTTTGAACCCCACGCTGAACACGCTGCAAATCAGACCACGGCTGTCCACAGAGGCAGGTGGATCCTCCTGCCCTTGGAGAAAGGTTTGGCTCCACAAGCTGGCAGGGAAAAATGGATTTCAGGTAACCAAATCCGTGATAGCAATGGGAGAGAGCAGCCCAAAGCAAGGTCACAGAGTCCTCCTCCGAAGGGCTCATCCTTGTTACTTATCAGCCTTTAAATACTGGAAGAAAGGATCCAGGCTAGGTGAGGAATGGGCTCGTCCCTGGAGGTATCGTGGGTTATTCAGAATTGTGGAGTTGGAAATCGAGCCTTTCCCAGCTCCCAGAGACACCAGATGCCTGCTCTGGCTTCCCAGAGAAGGACAGGGAGGCTCAGCTGGAGCTGGGTTATATTACATTAAAGCAGTTCTCATGGAATACACTTTAATGTAGAAAAAGAAGAGTATTTGGGGATAAGGCACTTAGTTCAGCCTGAATCTCCTTTATCCTTTCAAGTGGATCCCATGGAGAAGGTGGGGATTGAGGGAGAAAAAACAGGAGAGGAGAGAATTCCCCAGATCACACCAACCTTCCAGGCCTGCAGTGCCAGGGTGCCAAGGAGGCTCCCGATTCCTTTCCTGTGTACACAGCCTGTGCCCATGAAGATTCCTGTAGGAATCACTGGCTCCAGCTCCTGTGTTACTTTCCAAGCCCAAACAAAGGGGCAGATCTCTGCAGGCTGACCTTGAGGGTCTGCACCAGACCCCAGATGTTCTCTGCCCCTCTCCTCCATGAGTACCTGGCCCTCGGGAAGGCTGAGGTGGAGGAAACAACCCTGCATCTCATTCAACTGGATGTGTGCCCTCCTGATTGCTCAATGCCCAGAGTTTGGGTCCTTTCTGTGCCCGCTGAGTGACTGGTGGTGTGCCCACCCAATCCTCCTTTCCCCAGCTCTGCTCTCCTGCTGCCCAGTGCACCTGTGCCCGCCTGCATCCCTCCATTCCCAAACACACACTGTCCCAGCCTCTGCCTCTCACCTTCCTCCCTCAGAGATCCCACCCAGAGGTAATTTTGTGCCCATCCACTCGGATCCGAACCCAGAACACCCCCACCAACCCGCCCCTCTCTCCGAGCCACCACTGTTCCGCGCCGTGATCAGACACCTCCCCACCGAGCCGAGCGAGCGATTTTTTCTGGTTTTTGGTTCCTTTGACTGTTGACCCTTGAAATTTCCAACTCCTCCCTTCCCCTTTCCCCACTTCCACTGCTCAGAGCCACCCCGTGCCCCCCCGTTCTTTGTCTCCCAGGCTGCCCAGGCAGGGTAAGAGCAGCGCTGCTCCTTTAAGGCTGGGTGCCTGTAAGTGATTACTCTTGGCTATCACTTTTTCTATATCAGACATGTCACGGTGAAGAATCTTCAACCTTGACTCTTACAGCTGCCCTAATTATAGGACATATTTTTGGTGCTGTGTCTTTATTCCTTTCCGTGCTGGCACTCTGACCCCGGTGCTTCCTCCGTCGCGCTTGTGTTAACAAGGTTGTCCATTCTCCAGTTTCCTCACCCTGATTTGTAACTGGAAATTACCATATCTGGCTTTCACTCACTGACAACCGTCACTTTAAATAGGCCTTTTAAAGTTAATACGATGTCCATTCTAAAGTGGAGTATTACTTTTCAGTGATGTTAAATGAGCAATTTAAGGAGCTATAGGCTTTTCTTCTAAGAAAAATTAAATTTTATCTGCCCCTTAATTTATGTCTAGGGCTAACCCTAAACAAATCTGTCATAAGCTGCTGCCATCCCTAAAAAAAATAATAATACAAGAATAACTCCAGTTAATGTGGTAAAATACGGAAGAAATACATGGATTATTCATAAAAACACATCTAGCTCACACTTTTTAGAGCTTCAGCAGGAATAGACTCCCTTTTCAGTCTCAACCAGTGAATCCGGAGGATCTGTGGCCAACAGGGACAAAATCACTGACTGGGAAACATTATTAGTGACGTCTCAGTAAATAAAACAGCTTTTTACTTGCTAATTCACGCTGTCTCAGGGAAAGATGTTTAGACTAACACGTATTTTTGCTGAGATGGACGGGATCCAGCTACTGCTGGAGAGGGTTTTGTCCCATTGCTTTAACCCCACAGCCAAGCAGTGCAGAGCCTGCCCAGTTTTTCAGCAAGGCAAGGCCGGGTTTCCCATCCTGCTGAAGGGAAGGGGATAATGATTCCCCCTGGAGCCAGGGGAGCGGAATCTGAGAGCTCTGCCCTGTGTCCATGGCGTCTCTCACTCCCTGTGATGCCATGCTCTGCCCAGGCTTTCCAGGGCACCTGAGCTCTCAAAGCCTCCATTTCCAACCTGCCTAAAGGAGGCCGTAAATCTCACTGGGCTGTGAGACCAAGTCGCCTCCTGTCTGAGGACAAACCTCCCTTCCCAGAGAAAACCCCTCTCTCCAGGCAGCTCCAGCGGCTCCGAGCTGCCTGAGATTTCAGTGTTCTTGTGGGATCAAAAAGCTGGGCCTGGTGGTTTTTTCCCTTGGCCTCCGAAAGGTCAGAACGACAGTATATTGAATCTCCAAACATACTGATCACACAGCTCTGCGAGCTCACCAGAATCCATTAATATCCACGATACTGGAAGGGAAAGGGGAAAAAAAACCCTCCACCTTTCTCCATGAACTTAAATCAATTAGCTGGGCCTCAAAAAATGTAGATTCTTGGGGAAGAATAAAAAATGGAAAACACCAGGCCTCATTATCCCGTCCCTGAAGTGCCAGAGGGTAAAATTATCTTTCATGATGATGTTCTGCATTGATTAGTCAAACATGTAGGAAATCATATTAAAGATTTGACACCTGATGTGGGATCAGAAGAGCTGTGTGCGACGACAGCACATGCAAATGTTCTGGCGTGGGCTTTGGCCAAAGGAAAGGGAGACGAAAGAGTGTGGGGAATATGGGGGGGAAAAAGAAAACTTGGAAAATTGTGGGTCTTAATGCTTGGTTCAGGGAAAAAAAATATCTGTTTTCACAAAAGGTACTTGAAGGAGGTATATAATAATTTTCAGGTAATTAAGAAAAAGCAAAGGATAAATTATCCTGAGGACCTCTGTACACAGAAGTTGATTATGTGCGTTGAGGTAATTTCCAGACAGCCATAGGCAGAAATTAGGCAAAGAGATATGTTATCAAAACTTACAGTTCTGTAGTGACCTCACTGTGGATAAATAGATAAAATTAGAATTAATGAAAATAAATATTGCCCTGAAACAGGAGATGAAGATCTACAGGTGGATTGAAGTGACATAACTCACCCAAGCTCAGAGAAGCCACAGGGTCTTATATCTGGGAAAGATATAAGACCCTGTATATATAAGATATATATATTATATATATAAGATATAATATATTTCCTGGGAAATCAGGAAGGGGAAAGAAACAACTTTTGGCTATTTTAGTGCCACTGCCATGGTGAGTGACCTTGGCTGACTCAAACACAGCTCTGCTGCAAGAATCTCCTGTTTAATATCGGAGCCTTGCAAACCACAGCCTGCCAGGGTGGTTTTCTCGTGGCTCTTTACTGGTGGTGAGGATCAAATGTGCATCCCTACGATCAAAACGCTGCCTGCCTTCAAAACCAGACAATTCATGAGAGGAAAACATTGTATAAAATCATCACAGGCCAATGCTCTTATCAGACACCCATAATCAGCAGCTCTGGGATATTCCAGCACTTCAGGGTGAATTTCTACGCCAGTGTTAAGCAAATTCCATGGCATGGGTAACCTAAATTATATGGCAGATTAGGTTGCAGGAAGCATAGCAAACATTACTTAAAGCACTTTTAAAACTGCTGTACAAAGTGCACTGCAGAGATAAAACAGAGCAATGCCTAATTAATATGCACAAAAAGGCCTACAGTTAAATAGTTTTAACCTCTTCCTTACCACGCCTCTTAAGGACGATGTGAACAGAACACGCCCATCCATCTGAGGTCTGTGAGGCTGTCACCCTGGCATTCCCAGTTCTCCCATCAATCAGGACTCTCCCTTTCCTCCCTGGCTTCATTCCCATCTCCTGCCCGGTGTTTAGAGCCAGCAGTGACCACCAGAGCCCCGGGGTGTTTCTCCATGTGGGCAGGGAGCAGAGCAGATTCCAGGATGCTTTACGAGGCCACATGGCTGTATTGAGACTGGAACATTTGAACTCCAAACAGAGCAATTGAACTCACATCCAAATTGCTACCGACAGTAGAACTAAATAAAAGACCTACTTTCCTAATCCCCGAGGCCAATACAAGAAACAGTGGTGAAGAAATGGGTATTTTTCATCCATCTGGCTGCAGTGACCACCATTAAATGTGAACATAAAGCTCAAAAGACCCATGTAGTGTCACCAAAGATCCTGGAGTGGACTGTCAGACGGTAATAAATCACTTGGAAATGACCTTACGGGTGGAATCATAAATGGATTTTGAAGCAAAATTTTTATGAAAAGTCACTGAGTTCAGGGAAGGAAAGTTTGGATTTCTCATCTTCCTTCTTTTTTTTCCCCTCTCAGCCCATCCCACCAACAAATTAATCATGTTTAAGTGCCCAGTTTAAAATTTTGGGGGGGATATCTACCTGGTTTGCCTGTACTTGCAGAGGCACAGCATGTACTGCTGAAACCCACGACTTCCTGATGATAGTCGTGTCACCCAGAGCCAGGGGTGACCTAAGAGCATGAGGAAAGCAACTTAAATCTGCAGAAGATGATTTTATGGCACAAAGTTACAGAGAAATGCTGACAAGAAGCCAATACAGCCGATGCCCTTTCCTGGACGATCCAGACAAATGGACCACACAAGACAGTCCCACTGGCAGCTCCGTGAGTAGTGGGGTAGCAGGAGGCAAGAGCAGGATCCATATATTCACAGGTACCTCTAATGTACACAAAAATATATAATGAGCATCAGCAGCCTTCATTAGAGTGCAGCCAAGAATTATGGAGATCCTAACCTTGCAAGCCGAATAAATTATTGCCAGAGGATTATTATGTATTCTAACAATATCTAATGTACCTCTTTGTCTCTCATAAATTGCAGGGCATCCTCTGACTCCTAGAATACACTCTGTCTCATGCATAGCCACTGAGAAGCCTTTTTTTATCCCCCCTAAATACACACAATAGGAGCTCTAACCAGCATGGTCTTGCACAGGGATTTTAACAGCCCAGAAAAACCTCCTTGTAGTCACACATTCACAAGCCTGGTGTAACTATTTCAATTGCCAAAGCAAATGGTCACAATTTAAATGTGGGGAAGCTCATTTGTAGTGTGTATTATCAATATCCTAATTAGCTACACACACTCCTGTTCCCAGTTCTACAGGAATTTTACCATTGTACAAAATATCTCTGCACAGTGTGGGTGTAGTAGAGTCTCCAGGATCATTTGACTTTGTGTCTTCCAGTCAAAAAGTTGCCAGTAACTGTTTTTGCATTGGCTTATCCAACATGGACTCAACAATGACTTCCAATAGTGAGTCATCAAACTCGGTTCACTGCAGCATCCACCAAAAAATATCCCTTGTATTTTAACACCTTCCACTCAGAACTCACTAGAGATGACACCTGGAAAAGCCCAGGCCCTGGTACTCCATGTGCTGATTTACACCCATAAATAGCTGGCCCTCAGTTGATCTCGAAATTAGCAGAACTTGGTGCATTTGTCCTTCTTTGATGAGTATTTCTGTCCCCATCCAGGCAGGACTGGAACTGGCTGACTGTTGTTTTCCAGCAGATTTATGCAGATACCTGCTTCAAGATTTTGATACACCAAAAAGCATCACTGAGTAGGAAAGCTCTACACCTCAGAAGCAGCTCTTGGATTGTCCATTTCTGTGGGAAAAGATGAAAAAATACATTTGTTTTCGTGATGCATTCAAAGTGCAAACAAAGCCAAAATTACTTTTAAAGATCCTTTTCCATTTACAAGACCACAAGGACAATTGTTTTGCATCATTCTCTCAATACTTTCTGTTTCAGGTTCCTTTTACCACCCGGACTTCACAAATACACACATTCACATCCTCCTTTAATATGAAGAATCCAAGAAGGATATTGTGCATAAACCTTCATGGGCTGCATTTTTAACAGATATTAACAAGGTGAAGGATACCCTGAGTATTCTGGGCAGGGAAAGACAAGAAATATTCTCAGGCTGTTATTGATCAACTGTTTTTCAGGACAGAGGGAATCATTTTTAACTGGTTTAAACTATGATGGACTCAAGTGGAAAATGCAAGGAGAGTTAGCAAGGGGCATAATTGACTGGGCATGGAACTAAGTAACCTCTCAGCACACTGGAAGTGGTGGAGCAAGGGGGGAGTTCCAGCTGGGGCTGCTCTGGACCCCCAGCCCTTTCTTCCCCAAGTGAACTCTGCCAGCAGCCAAAGATGACGACGACAACAACAAGTAAAGGAAGGGGGGGAAGAAAAGGGAGGGGGAGGGAAAAAATAGGAAAAAAAAAAAAAAAGGTCCAGCCACTCAGTTACATGATCTAAATTCTAATCAAACATCATTTAAAGCATGTTTTATTTCAGCCTCTGGAGAGATAGTCCCTCCTGACTCCTCACCATGGCAACCGGTGTCTCATTTCAGAAGTGTCATGCCACATTATCATCTTGCCGGCTCACACACTCCTGCCTGACAAGTTCTCTCTGCCCCTTGTGACAACCGTTCCAGGCTTATGCTGTTTATTTTTGGTGTCAGGCTGGCCCTGGCAGATTGAAAGGCAACCTCAACCCCTTGAACAACAAGCACCACACCCCACTTGGCGATAAGAGATGATTTGAGAAGATATTTGCTTACATGTGTATAAGCAATTTGCTGTACGACGCAGCCCCTGTGTGAACACACACACACACCCGTCTGTGTGTGCAAAGGGGAAGGCACTGGACCAGCCTAGGGTTTCCTGAGAAAGCAAACAATTCATTTCAGATCCCAGGTAGTAAATTTCAATCATCATTTCCTGTTATTCACACAGAATGATACGAAACCCAGGCCAAAAAATCCAAATTCTGTTATTCACACAGAATGATACGAAATCCAGGTATTGTCTCCTGAGAGGCAAGAACGCAAAGCCAGACATTGTCTCTGCAAAATGCCCTCACTGCATCACCAGAGTGTGCTGAGGCACTTCATGGAAGGACTGGGGACAAAAACCTGGTATTAAAGGAATGTGCTAGAGAAACACTCAGGGCCAAATTCGTCTCTGCTTAACACAGGCCATCAAATCTCTGCACCAGTTTCCCTGTGGCTCTGTCTATCCCAGCAGATAGCTGAGCTCTCCTGGCAAAGATCACCGGGCTGTGAATCGTATCTACAGAGCTGCTGATGGAAAGACTAATTCTAAAGTCAATCCACATGATAGGACAGGGTAAAAAGATCTTGGTACTGAACATATTCTGTCCAAAGCAACCGTCACATGGACATGAACTGATGGTCTCTAAGAGACACAGCACTGGACAGTGACCGTGGTGAAAACAGCCCCACCAGCACCAAGGGGAAGGATATCAAGTGCAATAAAACCTCAACTTATTGTGGCGATCAGGTCTTACGGATGTCCTGCATCTTCCCGGCGCGTGGGAAACGGGAGGTCAAAGCCTCCCCGTTCGGGATCCCCTTCGCTAATTGTTGTTTGTGTTTATTTAATGAGGTGTGGAGCAGCCTCTAGCGGCGGCCGGGAGTAGGATTGAACATCTGAAAGAACCAGTGACAAGCCAGCTGCTGCGAACGCGTGGAAGAAGAAACGTAATGGATCGTGTGATGGCGGAGCACCTTTTACGCTGTGGCTGCTCCAATACGGCTGTAAAACAAAGTAGCATTGAGGAGATGGTAAATATTGAGGTGGTTTTGACCGCTGAAGAAGTGGAAGAGTCGTTGGAAGGACACACCCTCCCCCCATACTCTCCGCTTTCCCGCCTTTCTCCGCAGTCCCGCCATCTTCCCACCCTCCTCCTCACTTCACAAAGTCCCCACATCATACCTGATGGTGGCTCTTCGGTGTGCACTTACCTGCTTCAGGGATGCTTGGAGTTCTGTTTAATTAAGAGTGTGTGAACCAGAAATCTTTCATTAAAACTTCTCGTAGAAACACAGAAAATTGGCCAGTCATCACTTGGGTTGATCTTGTGCTCACGGTGCCATGTCCAAGCCAGGTACCCTCAATCCCTTCTGGTATTTGTTCCCTTCCTCACCTCAATAGTCACTTTATCCTGAAGTTCCTTCTCTTTTTCCCCCAGCACAAGCCAGGACGTCCTCACAAGCAGCTCAGTGGCAAGGACCCACCAGTGTCTAACCAGTCACGTCCATGTCCCATACTCACTACTTTTACTCCAGATTACACTTCCCAACTGTGTTATATCCAACCTTTCCTGCCACAGCAGAAGTTATATCTTTTGGCTTTTCCCTGGACTGTGATTTGCATTAATTCCTCAGAAAGCCGCTGTCAGTTTTCTTCTCCCTCTGTTGGCACAGATTCCAATTTTTTAATCCTTGATGGTTTTCCTTAATTAAACTCATAACTTCTCTTATTAACTGTTTTTTTAATGCACCCCATATATGCACCAAAATACACTTTGCCCTCTTGGCCATGCAAGGTACCCTCCCCTCTGCGACCTTGGCTTTGCTTTCTGTAAAGCTTCCTTGGACCTGTCACTTGTAGGATCTCTCCATTACTGGTCTCCAAAGAGGTTCTCATTTCCCTCAACAGATTTTTCATAAATGTTGCTGATTCAGCTCAAAATCCTGAAGGGGATTTGACGTGGACCACATGCTTTCAGGGTCTTTTAACACTCTTAATTTCTCTGTCACCTCTGCTCAGTTTCCTTCAATATTTCTTCTTTATGCTAAAGGAAATTTATCTTTCTCTTTGGCATCTGCCCTGCCGCCTGTCTTTGTGAACATGAAGGCAAAACTCCCAGGGATTTCTTTTTTTATATATTTTTTTTCCTCATGCAATGTCCATCAATAACTCTCACCAGCTTTTAGAGTCTTCTCATTGCTGATCCATTATTCTTTTGGCCCATGCAACATTTCTTATTATTTATGATAACCATTCTCACGACCTTCCCTTCATTTCCCATGACGGCTCATCTCGTCTCTTATTTTTCTTCTTGCTTCATTCTGAATCTGCGGTTTCAGGACCACATGTTGGCACATCCTTGTTGCTCCACGCAGGCAGGTCTGCAGAGCTCCAGGCAGGCAACCAGCCCCTTAAGGAGGGAGAATTCAAAGGAGGTCAAAGCTCAGACAATTTTGATTCTACAGATGCACGGCACGTGATGGGGAAGGCAAAGACCTTGTGTTGACTGTGAATCACAGAAGGTTTGGGTTGGAAGGGACCTTAAAGCTCATCCTGTTCCACCCCCTGCCATGGGCAGGGACACCTTCCACTATCCCAGGCTGCTCCAACCTGCCCTTGGACACTTCCAGGGATGGGGCAGCCACAGTTTCTCTGAGCCATTTTATACCTAGTGCATATATATATCACAATATAATATTTTTCCTCTGTGATACATACCTGTATTCGTCCCTCTTCCTTCCATTTTATCCTCATTTTCTTCCAAGTTCTTCTTCCTTTTCCTCAAGACAAATTTCTCCATTCCCTTTCCTGAGACTCAGTTTATTTTTTGTGATAGCAGTCACAGATTGTGGTTTCTATCTCTAGTCAGAGTAAAGTACCAGCCAGAGTGGAACCATAACCATGAGTTTTGGTTTATACACGATGTACACTGAGGGTTCTAAAAACCTGGGAACTTTCATAACTAATCCTCCCATTCATCTCGGCAGAGCTACAGGAGAAAAAATTTTGGCTCTGTGAATTTGCAATTAGATGCCTAAGAGAATAAATCACTCCCTTTTCTAAGAAGCAAATAGCTCTTGCCTATGTAAACAAAATCCCTCATCGAGGGCAATTTCAGGGTTTTTTCTCTAGCTGAAACTTTCAGTTGGCTCTTCTTTGGAAAGCCTCTTTTTTACTGTTATCCTCACCTGAATTTCTTCACATCTTATCTCTAGTTTGTAATAGCTGTGACCACCTCAACTCCTACAAAAGTAAGTGCTGAAAACCACAGCCATGAGGGTCAAATAGGAATGTTCTTTATTTATAGGGAGCACATTTAACTGTCAGACAGTTCCTGCCCATTTTTGGTGCAACCATTATTAATAGGTTTCTGCAGCCATCCTTTCCTCTCTATGTGCTCGGCCTTTGAGGATGAGCAGCACCACCTTGGACACTTTGTGGGACAAAGGAACCAATAAAAAGACATTCATGAAAATGACCACATCAAGGGAGATAAAATATCATTACGTGAAATGGATTTGCTGGCACTCCTCACCAAATTTAGCACCTATTAAATTATAGAAGCCATTATTCCTCTTTTACAGAAAAGCCCAAAACTTTCCCTCAAAGATATGTTTTATTGTTTTAAGTGAGGCTTAAATGTGGTCTTTTCCTTGTGATAAATCTCCACACACGGATATTCTTAGTGACACAACAGGTCTTTCTTCTACTGATAATTCTATCGCTGAAACAGGACCTTTCCCTCCAGCACAGGAGTATTTCCCTCCCAAAGGGATACATCTTTATTTTAGTAACAGGACAGCCTGCCTGAAGTAAACCAACTGCTTTTACAGACAAAATACTGCTACACCTCCCAAGCAGGACCCACCTAAATCTTCTCCCTCTGTCTCTTCACCAACCTTGCCCAGCGGACCCTTGAAGATGGTGAGCACAGGTTGGCCAGATTGGAGTTGTAGGAAGGATTGAGATTGTTCTTTTCACTGAGTGAGAGCTGCAGGAAGACCAAAGGCTGCCACAGCAGGATTCAACAGGTCCATAATCAAACTTCTCCTGGCTGGGTGTGAGAGGCCACACCAATTAAACAGGGCAAAAACACATCCAGGGAGTCAAGTGACTGGAGAAAAGTGCCTGGACAAAGATGAGAAGGTTGGAAAAGCAAGTGCCTCAATGAAGGAAGGAAACATGGCCTTCAAATCAGAACTCCAGTGCGCTCCAGGAATACTTTCTGCAGGTGCACGAGGGGTTCTCGTGCTGCCAGTTCCCTGGCACAGACACACATCCAAGGGGCACACGTGGAAGGGAAACACCAGCAAAGGTGACCCCATTTGATCACCAGGCATAGAAAACGTGGATGCACCTCTACAAACAATCTGCACCCCCCCCTCCCCACCCCTTCCTTTTTAACACCGAGAAACTTTGCAACACCTGCGGT
Source organism: Pitta sordida (assembly GCA_013390025.1). Lineage (NCBI taxonomy): Eukaryota > Metazoa > Chordata > Aves > Passeriformes > Pittidae > Pitta > Pitta sordida. The sequence goes on from WEKX01016044.1 coordinate 251,912, forward strand.
GGGAAACAAAAGGTTAATTAAAAAGAACCCCAGTCTTTGCACTAAACCGATTGCTGGGACTCCTGCCAGCCTGGGAAGGTTAAAGAGCTCAAGCATGCGTGGGCTGCGGGGGGAATGGCTAAAATTTACAGCCAGTTCCCTGGAAAGTCACAGTTCAGCTGTTCTCCCGGAGCAGGTGCTCATGGGAGCGGGCCTGTCCCTTTCAAAGCGTGAAGATTGATGAAGCCTTCGCTCTCACCAACTGTAAATATACAACCAGCCTTGTCAGAGCAGGTTTGTAACATCACTTGCTGACAGCAAGAAATTTTTTTTAACCTCCTAAACACACACACACACACACACATCCCTACCCCGCACAGGCTCACACACAAAAGTGCTAAAAAAAGGGTTTTTCCCAGGAAACGGAGAAAAGGCAATAAATGAAATGGTGGGAACGGTGTTTATGTTTTCCCTGCCCACAGAGGCAATAGATGGAGGACATGCACGGGGTGATTTCATCCTGTCCTTCAGAAAACAAGCAGCATCTTCCTCGGGCTGCACAGTTTATGGGCAAGTCGTGGGAGGCAGGTGCAGCACTTCAGCAGGACAGCCCAGAGAACTGAGATCAGTGGAGCCGTGCACTGCCAGCCACCCCTCCAGAGACATGGAAGACAGGAAATCCTGAGAGATCACACAGCTAAAATCACCATTTCACTCTGCCCTAGTGCCCGCTGGCTGAGGATGTGTAAATTGGTTACTTTAGAAAATATCAATACAGTCCAGTCACCTCAAAATTGTACTGTGCAAAATAATCAGGGGTTTTTTTGGTGAAATTTTAGGTTTTGTTTTTGCTCCCCGACTTGTGTTTCACTACTTTCTTCTGCTTGTTACTAATAGTTTAGCAAAGACTGCCCTTCCCTAAGGCTCAATGACACATCTCCTGTAGGCAAAATCAGGCCTTGGATGATTTCCTGACATTTTCAAAAATCCCTTTGGTTCTCAATTTCTACAAGAGAAAGAAAATTCTACAAGAGAAAGAAATTTCTACATGTCTAACAAAGCTCAACCATCCTCACTTACACACAGACTCATCCAGCAGAAAATTCATTTCCATTTCGTTCCAGGTACAGGATGAACACACCCATGCCACGATCCACGCTGGCAACTGTCACATTGTCCCTTTTGCTTCTCCTTCTCTCTTCTCTCAGACTCCTTGAGCGACGGGGCTCTTTGAATTGCTAACGCTGGGTGATGAGGACTGTCACTGTCACCTCAGCTCTGTTTACCCAGTGCCACTCACAACAGAGTTCCCTCCCTGACTGGTCCCTCACGTTATGGCATCTGCTAATAAAAGAGGAAGAGAAAAAGGTGCTTTCCCTCTTTTCAGCAGCAGAAATATAACAATCCTGATGAACGGGCCAGTGACTGGGAATGAGTCCAGAAGCTGTAAGGAGAAAGAGCAGTAATTTATTGCAAGGGCTAAGAATACATCATATACCTGTGAATACAGGTGACCATCACTTGCTCAAACGACTGGTGCTGTCCTTGGAGGGGAAAAGACCTCGAAGGTCTCTCTCTCTCTCTGCTGGAGGGAGCAGCAAACAACAAAGTCCTCGTGAGCTTCAGGAGTGGCAGGGCTCTGGTGTGTGCAACTCCTTGGCAGAGCTGAAAATCTGCAACGCAATTATGTTTTCTCAGTAAGATCACATTCGGGTCTTCCCTGAGACCCAAAATGGTGAAGGCAATTTTTCCATCAGCTTCATTGCTACCCTTCAAACAGCACTGGGATTCGCCACCAGTTTTATTTTGTTTATCCCTTCATTAGATTCCAGCTTCTGATGCTTTGAATCTGTGGATTTTTGCCTGTTTCTGCCCTATCTCTGTCACCTGCCCCACCCCAATCTCCTTTGTCACTCTCCAGTTTTCATCCTCCGAGGATCAGACCAAACAACTTGCCTTTTTTACTCACTTTTGCCGAGATGTTACAAAGAGAGCAGCCAAGGCATCATCTCCCACCCCCTCCCTCCCCAAATCCCTGCTCAGCTCCTCTCCTCCCAGCCTGCCCATCCCACCCAGTGACACACACGGCTTTAAAACTTCTGCAGCTGAGAGCATCTGATTATTTTTATGGAAATTTGCTCCAAGTTCAGAAGTGGATCAATGACAATTTCTTGAGCTTGGCTCCATTTTAAGAACCAAAATTGACTTCTGGAGAAGCCGCTTGATTTCCCAGCTTCCCCCCCACCAGAAAAGAGATTATTGCACAGGGGTGTGATGGAATTCAGCTCTGAGTAGGGTCTGGGGCTATTAGACCCCAATATAAAACTCTCCCAGGCTCCAGGGAAAGGAGCACAGCTCCCTGCCATCCCCCTCCTTGTCACACCTCAGGCCAGAGGAGATGGGAGTAATATTCAATCCAGCACACAGATATAAATGGCAGCTCAGAATGTAACACAGGAGAGACTCATTCGGAGCAATTTAGTTTAGCTATTCCTGTTCTGAGTTCCCCAGTTTGCCTTATTTCTATTTCCCAGCCGTGCCACTTCTTTGCTTTCACATTGTCTTGCAGTCTGCCTGTCTCTCTCTCCTCGTTCTCCTTTTTTCTACATTTGAAAACAATTTTCTTCTGCTTCAAAGGCCTTTTACTCGTGTGCAAGTCCCTGTGTTTCCCTCTCACCCATCACCTGCCAGGCCTCTGCATCTTGCTGGGACCACGTGGGCAGCAGCTCACCAACTTTTGGGGACTGAGCTCCTTCCCAGAGCTCTAAGCCTCTCTCAGCAGGGCCTGGTGACTGTAACAAACACATCCCCCTCTTACTCTTTCACTTAACATGTGAAAATCGTCTCAGGGGCACCAAAGGTTAGAAAAATTCAGGCTCCTAATGCCAATTCCTGGCTCCAGGTTAGCACAGTGCAGGGCTTTCTGCAAGGCCTCCATAAAGAGGCTTTTAATTTACCTCTAATAGGGAGGTTATTGTATGTTAAATAAATACTAATTGATTATTTAATATATATGCGTTGAGGGTTAACTGCTATGTAATGAGCTCCTCTCCATTAGTGCAGCTGCTAAACGTCAATTAATATGGGTTTTATAATCAATTGATATTTAACATGCCCTAACTTCCCTGTTTAGACTTAATGGGTCAGCATTTCCGAAGTGGCCAACGCCAATAGTTTCCTCTAAAAATTAAAAAACATCTGTGGAAGATTTACAACAGGGAGGCGAGTTATGAATCTATTACAAGCTCAGCAGCACTGGATGCAGGAGGTTTAGTGTATCCAGTAACAGGAGGACACACAGCAGAAACCTCTGGGAATGGGAGGCACATTCCCTTAAATTTTGTGGGACTGTAGATGTTCTGTAGAAATCTGCCCAGAAAACGCTCTGCACCATGTCAAAGCTTTCCCCCAGCCTGCTCTCTCCTTCCATTGGGCATTCCATGGCACAGAGCTGGGCCTGGCCCCAGTGTGAGCCTGGCTTTGCTCTCCAGTTGCACTCACACACACACTAGAAATGCCTGCAAGATAAACATCAGGGACAAGACTCTCAAAGATGACCAGGGGATTTAGAAACACAGCTTCCATTTATTTTAATAAGCATCGTGTCTCTAAATGTCCCAACTGCCTTTTAAAACATCTAATGGCAAAGATTTTATTCCCTCTGCCTCTCCTTCCCAAACACACACAAATAAATCATGTGCGAGCTGTTTGTGGCGCACACCAGGGAGAAAACAAGGAAGTTTCTAATGAAAAGAGTGAGCATAACCCATTTACAACCATTATCTAACACTATTTCTTATTTCATTTCCTTACTGGCAGCTTTCTCACGGCTTTCATGATGTGGCAGAGTTGAGCTTTGCTTGCCAAAAATTCGGGCTGGAAGAAAACCTGCACAGAAGTGCATTAGACACAGAAGTCTCAGTTCCCACTTCAGAGCATCTGTTTCAGCTTTGCCCTCTCTTGTACCCAGCTACACCCCTGCACCCCAGCAGGCCACTCCCTTTAAATATCACTGTATTCCCGATCAGCAGGGCTGGGTGTGGGGTGATGGATTCCAGTTTCAGTGTTCCCACTCTGGTACCAAACAGCACCAATGGCAGGAAACTCAACCACTGAGTCATTGTGGAAAGCAGCTCGTGTCACTGAAAACAGGTCAGTGCCCACAGACTGCCCCAGTGACAGTGACATCACAGCCTAAATCCTGGTCTACACCAGCTCCCCACCTCCCACACTCGCTTTTGTACAACCTGTGGATGTTGTGAGCGATAAATTAAAGATGTGCAGGGCAGACAAAATTGTGGCAGTCCCTCCTCTCACTGCCCTGGTACAACACAGTGGGGCTCGAGGCATCACCGCAGTGCTCAGGGAGGGGCCTGGTGCACATAATGAAGATGAAGAAAGAACAAAGAGGAGGATGTGGCCAGCTCATGGTTTGAAGTCTACAGGCTGATTTATGGATCTCAGGATCAGGCCCAGTTAGATCTAATTTTAGCATCCTTGACAAATTCCCTTTAGCAGCAGACTGTCAAAAAGGCATCTTTTCACCACTCCTCATCCTTCCATGTCCATGAGCTGCTCCCTGTGACAACACTCTCCTCCAGCAGTAATGGGCAGTATCATTCTATTATCACTTATTCTTAAGGCCTGAGCGTTTCATTCCTAGCAATTCTCCTGTTGTACAAATTCACATTATTAGTTTAACACACGTGCACGTTCCTGCGTTTATTCCCTGTGCGTGTCTGAGGATGGAAACAGGATTTAAACCCGAAAGGGCCGTTGTCTTACAAAAAACCTTAAGCAACCACAAGAGCTAATCAGCGATGACACGCCGTCGTGAGCTGCAGTAAGAGGTGCCTCTGGCATCTCCAGCAGACAGTCACAATTCCCCTTATAAGCATTTTAAATGGATGATGATCCTAATGAACTTAATAGCATCACTATCCAAGGACAGCATCAACTCATTGCCATCCTGCCTTTTGCAGAAATAGCTCCTCTTTAAACAGCGTGCCCCCGCTTTGAGCAGGAATGGTTTTTAAAAGTGTCTTTGCACACAAAGGCAAAATCTTTTTTGAAACAGGGTGGAATTGGTTGGTGATTATCACTGAAAAGCTGGCAGCCACCAGCTAACCTTCTAACAATGAAATATGGGAATTTACCTTCATGCTTCAGTGCTTGCTATTCAGCTGTCTACCAGGGTCTAAATCAATGATTCTACACCCTCCACTCAAGGTTTCTCTTTCAAATGCTGCAGATATGACCTTAAGTTCATCATCTAAACAATGCAGTTCACGTTTAATTTCATTAATCTGAGATCTTCCATAAAATCGCAATATGGCACCATACCTTTCAAGTACCTTCATTAAAATCCATGTTATTTCTAAATCCTATGCATATCTATGAGGTCATACGGTGTTTTATTAAAATGAATTTTTGAAAGGCTCAGCTCTTTTATCACCAATTGTCACAGGGTAGTTTACAATAAAAAAAAAAAATTAAAAAACTAAATCCCCTCCTATCACTTAGGCAATGAACAGATCACTCATTTCTGCAAATTCTCCCCTTCCCTAACTTTTAGCTTTTTTACAAATATTTTACATTTGGAGAGGAAAGAAAGAAATTCCTAAACCCTCCCTGTTCGTGTACTTTCTGCTGTTTACTAATAAATAATATCTGGGAGGTTGAAGCCCCTACCTACACCTGAGGTGAGCCAGCAAAGTGGTCCTGCCTTCCCACCCTCCAGCTGGAGCATCCCAGGCCATGCCAGGCTTGGTGGGCACAGCTCAGGGATACAGGCAACACCTCCAACCTCCCATATTTTCCCCAGGCTTCACTGCACTTTGGTTTCCATCAGTGACTTCTGCAGTTCTGCAGCCTACTGACCCCCCTGGATAACTTCCTGTGCGTTGGTTTAGACCTCATACTTTAAATAATTGCAAGTGAGGCTGAGTTGGAGCGACCGACGCTCCCTCCTTAATTAAACTTGCCACTTAAACCCGAGTTCAGCACCCCCTCTATTGATCTCTTCTGGAAAAAAAAAATCCACCCCTTACGTTGGTGCCAAACAAAAATAGATCCCTGGCAAAATCTAAGGCGAACATTCGAGCGTTGAGAGTTTTTCACAAAGGTAAAGAGGACACAGAGAAGGATATCTGCGCCCAAAGAAAAATAACGTGGCACCGTGTTTCCATCTCTCAAGCAAAATATGAATCATCCCAAAGAGACAAAGCTGTCCTGTGGCCCTTCCCTCACTCTCTGCACTGTTTTACTGAGGTTCCAGCGAGACACAGACGCTGCTATTGAGATGTCACCTGTGACAAACCTTCCACAGTTAATATTGCTTGATGACTTCAACCTCGCCTTCCTTCATCCTTCCATAAAAACCCACCCTGGCTGCGGTGCCGGTGTAACATTACTCTGAAGAAGCAATTACAGTGAACAGAGCAAGGAACTAAAGACAGGTCACCTAAATGAACTGAGGGAAAAGTACATGAGAAAACAAGAAAATGTCTTCATCACTTTTCAGGCTTCAAATTGGAAAAACAGGGATCAATACAGCAGAACTTCATTTAATGGTGTGAAAAACAATCCACCCCAAGACAGGCAGGAATCACTTATTGCAAAACAAACAGGCCAATTAGGGTTGGGCAGGGTGCAGTGGGATGTTGGTGCCAGGGCCATTCCTCCAGCCTTGGCTGCCCAAGACATGGGCACAAGGGATGGAGGCACCAATGGAGGATGGCCCAAGGCCACAGAGCAAAACATCCCCCCAAAATGGGCTACATCCAGCAGTCTGCTGCTTTTTCTCCCCTGATTTTCTCACCCACAGTAAAACCTGTTCGTTTTAGTGATCACTGAGCAGCACTGGCACTGATGCCAACACTGGCAGCTGGGCTGGGAGGTGGGGGCACAACACGTTCTTGTACGTGCTGAGGTTCAGCCAACACCTCTTGCTCCAGCCCCAGCACATCGAGGAGGGGGGATGGCACTGACCCTTGGCTTGGCACTGTCCATGGTGCTGGGAATGTGCAGGAGAAGCCCTTTCCCACGGTTGTGCCCACTGACACCGCTCCTTGTGGGAAGCAGCTGACCCTGCACAGCCACACTCCCATCCTCTCTGCATCTTTCCCCAAGGCTTGGCTGGAAGGGAACTTCAGGATCATCCATTTCCACCTCCTGCCATGGGCAGGGACACCTTCCACTCTCCCAGACTGCTCCAACCTGGCCTTGGACACTTCCAGGGTTGGGGCAACCACAACTTCTCTGGGCAACCTGTGCCAGGGCCTGCCCACCCTCACAGGGAAGATTTTCTTCCCAATATCCAATTTAAACCCACTCTCTGTCAGTTTGAAGCCATTCCCCCTCATCCTGTCACTCCAGGCCTTTATAAATAGTCTCTCTCCACCTTTCTTGTCCGATCCTTTGAGTACTGGAAGGCCACAATTAGGTCCCACCAAAACCCTCATGGCCTTAAAACTTTTGGTTTCAGAACCCAGCACCCTCCTCAGTCAATTCTTCCTGCTGAATGACTGTTTGTGTTGGAAAGTTTTCCTTCATCCCTAGAGAAGCAGCAGCTCTCCTCTCCAGCACAGCGCTCAGGACACTGTACCCAAACACAGACATCAGCCCCGGGAGGATTTTATTGCCTTTGCTGTCACTGCCACTGCCAGGTCCTGCAGCAGATGAACCAGATTAATGGAAGAGATGGAGAGGGAACATAAAACCCACCAGCCTTCACTGTGGGCCAAGCGCCACTGGAAGAGAGAGGCTGGAGCTGACATTTGCAGAAGTAACGTTCGTGTTATTAAACCAAATTTGGCACGAGGGGAAAATATGTTTGCTTTGCACTTAATAATGGCTACGAGAGCATATTCAAAATCAAATATTTGTAAGGCAGTAAAGTCAGTGTTTTCTCCTCCCCTTCTCCTCCCCCTTGCCAGTCAAAGCCAGTTCTTGTGTGCCTGTGTCACAGGGCTGCTGGTTTTAAAGTACATCAGAATGTAAAGTGGACACATCAGGTGTAAATCTTCAATCTAACTTGGAATTTATATTTGTCTTCAGAAAAATAATCAACCCCAAAACACGTGGCCACAGTTTCTGGATGCATTTCCAGAAAACTGCCACACGCTGCAATTTTTCTCTCCTTTTTTTCCCCCCCTTCTGCAGAAGCATTGGTTGTATTTTCTCCCTTTATTTATTGGAGTGCTAAATGGATTATTTCAGTAATAAATCAGACCCTTTCATTACATTTTTAAGGTGTTGTCACTGTTATGAAGTACAGTGTGCCATCAAAATTAAGCTCAGATTGCATTACCACCTATTTTATAGATAGAGAATTACTTGATGGATTTTTTTTTTCCAGCAGTCTAAGCACTTTGTGCCTTTCCTTCCAAGAACAACTGGCTCACTGGTTTCACAGGCATTTTCCCTTACAAGTTACAAAATTTTCACTCAGATTGTCTCCCAAGTATCTTGCATGATGTTTTAAAGCAGGGGGATGATATTTCTTTGAGCCCTCAACTAACTATTCATGCAAATGTGAGGAGCTGCTCCTGGGTCCAGGCAATGCTGGAGCAGAATGACTCGTGTGCCTGGCTCCTCTCTCACTTCCCGAGGTATAAATCAGAGGTAATTCCACTGAAGTCAGTGCAGTTACCTTACAGCAGAAGAAATTTCCTCAGTGGCACTGGAAGGAAGCAGCTTTTTGGTCTTGGCTGCCTTTGGAACAAAGACAACTGAAGGAGATGTTGATTTCCAGGGCAATTTCTAATTGACTTCATGGGGGTGAGGGTCCATCCTCCTTCCCTGGGGGGGCACACAGAGCCCACTTCACTGCAAAGGACAAAGAGCATTACTTGGTCTCAATTCCCCAACAAACCTCCACCCATGAGAGTTTAGTATTAACATTCTCTATTAACCTTGCAAATTTCTACTTGGGTGTTTTAATGTGCAGCAATAACATCATTTGTTGTCATTTTAAGAGTATTGATAATAATCATTACTCTGTGTGTGCAGGAATGAGAGGCAGTGCAGGGTAGCTCAGAAAATCCACATTTAAATCCCTGAGCTGCCACGTGTGGTGATGGCAAGGGACATCACATTTCTCCTTGCAGAAGATGGAGACATCCCATATTCCCAACTGTGTGGGAATACAGTCAGGAAAAGCCTCCAGAAAGCCTGCAGTGTTTCCCAACACAGAAATTGTGAATGCACATCCCTTTGCCTCCTTGCTGAGGCTCCCACAATGGAGGGCAAGGCTGGGAAGGGTCTTTCTGAGCCCCCCTTTTTTACAAACCCAAAAAGCAAAGCAGCTCTGCTGTGAAACACTAGAGCTGGAAGGAGCTGCTCCATCGGAATTGCTGGAAATGAGCATATGTTTAATTAGTGCTACAAAAGCCTTTCTGAATGGCATCTTTGTGAGTATTATATTGAACATATAAAATATATAATGGAAGGGAGATGTAAAGGAAGAGATCCATAACACAGCCAATGTGCTGTTCCATGGCCACGTTGTTCCAGGACAGGCCGAGCTGCACAGTCCAGGGGGGTGGGAATTCTGGTCACACACATTAAATCCAGCCCACTGACCTGCAGCCTCCCCATCCCCCACTCTGGCAGTTCTGCTGGGTTTCAGCAATAGTTGGCACTTCAGAGTTTTTTCTAAGTTTTCTAAGCAAGGATCCTTTCAGCACTCCTTCTCAGTGCCTTTCCTTTCAACTGGCACTAGTGGTTTTGCCAGGATTTTTAGAAACCAGAAGAAATGAATAAAGAATGTCTCACCTACAAACTACACAACTCCCTCCAACCTCCTTCTTCCACCCCGTCCAGTGCAAACTGGGAGCAATCCAAAGAAATTAGTGACATTACCCTCTGGTAGCCTTATGTTCCAATCTTCAGAGAAGTAACTGCAAATCTGCAGGCACGTCTGCCTAGTGCTGCAAAAGTAATTTTAGAAAACCAGCTCCTGCCCATTATGGGCGACACTTTGTGAGCCGTGTGTGTCACTGACCCGCTGCTGCATCCTCTGGCAGAGCTGCAGAGCACTTCATCCGTCTTCCCTCTCTGGTCACGGCGCTGGGAAGACGAGAGACTGAAATCTTATGTATTATTTAAACCTTCTCTTTTTTTTCCCCCCTCTCTTTGACTGTACAGTTTGGGAATGGCCACAGCTCAGTGTCGTGTGTCTTTGCAGGCCCAGCTCTGCTCCACAGCAGGTCCTGGTCTGGAATTTTGGCACTGAGCACCCTGTGAGTGAGGTGATGTTGCTTTGCAGCCCAAGGGCTGGAGCAGAACTTTGCAGCTTCCAGGAAAAGACAATAATTTCCTTTTAGTGCTGCAGGATGACTCCTCTTGAGTGCCAAGAGGACGATGTGCATGTTTGGTGCTCGTGGGGAAGGGCCAGGCACCTCGTGGCGTGGGCCACCAAAAAACCAACCCCTTACAACTCCAAAGTTTTCTCCTTCATTAAAGACAGAGCGGCGGCCCAAGATGCTCAAGGAGTTAAATGTATTAAGCAATTTACAATTAATATAGAACTCATTCCAGAGATATCTGCTAGAGAGTACAACAGGGCAATTAACCCACTAATACACTAGGCTATTACATCGCTATGTCTCTTATTTTAGCCTGAGGTGATTTGAAACGCATTGGATTAAAGGATATTACAGGAGATAGCATGAAAAATAGCTTAATGTAATGAGCCATCCCGTGATGTCTGCTATTAAAGATGATTTGCAGTTGAAAACTACAACATACAGTAGTTCAGCCACTTAGAAACATGAGTATATTTAACCCTTTTCTGGCCTGTGTGTCCCTTAGATGAATCAGTGCAAGAGTTTCTCCCTCCCCTCCTCCCACCACTTCAAAAGCCTTTATCTGAGGATTATCAAATGCACCTTATTAAAGCACAATGGTATCTTTGGGAGATTGGAGCCTGAGGTTGATAGAAAACCAGTAATCTGCTAATAACTTTTAAAAATAGATCCCCGAGAGAGTAAATAGGTTATTTGACTGGCGACACGTTCACCAAATGGGAACTTGTAACAAATTCCTGGAGTAGCCTCAGGCCTGTCATATCAGTTCCAAACGGTGACCCAGACAGGAGTGGGAAACAAAAGCACCTCATCTTAAAAATCTATAACTGTACAACTCAGCACAGAAACAGCAGCACCCAGGGAGGGGAGGGAGCAGCAGCTGGGAAAGATCCTGCCTGTGGAGCAGACTAGATCTAGATGTCGGGTTTAGTTGGATTGTAGGTTGGACTCGATCGTCAAGGTCTTTTCCAACCTTATCAATACTGTGATACTGTGACTTGCCATGGAGATGTCTCTGACAGCTCAGCTGGGTCTGTCCTGCAGGCAGCTCCTCTTCTCTGGTTTGGCCTGGCTTTGGTCAAAGAACCCAAGGCTAGCAAGTCTGGGGGGTGAAAAAAGGCAAATTCCCCAAAATAAAACCACACCCGAGCAAATGTTTACTCAGCCATGTCCATCCCTGGCACCAGGGAGGTGCTGCTGACGGGTGACAGGGATGAAGAGCACACACAAGGCCCTGCAGATCCGTGGCAAACAGTGGCTCTCACCTCTGTCCTTTCACATGGCCTTTCCCTGGCTGAAAAGCCCTGCTCTGCTCTGCATCCTCAATGGAAAACCAGCCTGCTTTGGGCTGAGATGTCCAGCCAGCCCCTCTGCCCACCACACACATGCAGGGTTCCAACACTCTGAGCGTTCCTATTCCCATTTTCCACTGGGAAGTGTGGCAGGAAAGAGGCTCAGCACATGCAGAGCACCTCAGTGATGGGGTTCTTCTTCCTGCATCCCTCCACGTTTCCACGTGCTCCACAGCTCCCTGTGGATATCTGCTCAGGTGGGATTTGGCTCCTGATAACTGTGGTGTCCTCTGGCCTTCTCAGAGCAGCATTTTCTCCCTGGAACCCAAATAAAAGCATTTCATTGCACAACAAGAATTTTTAGAAGGCTCAGATGAGGACTTTCATGTTTGCAGAAAAGTAGAAAAATTACTAGCAGTGCTGGTGATCAGCTCAAACTGATCACACTTCTCATGGAAAGCACTTCGGGAAGGTGCTCCTCACACCGGGGATAACTGCAGGGTGGGCAACAATTATGAGGAGGACGGATGGTATCATTGATTCCTCCTTTAAAAAAATATGTGAAGATTGGGTAAAAGAAGAAGAAAACAAAAAACAAAAAAACCAACCAACCAAACAAACAAACAAAAACAAAAACCAAAACAAAACAAAACAAAACAAAAAAACCAGCAAAAACTATGTTCAGGTAGCGATTCACCAGGACCTGAGCTGAGCTATTTCTGCACCAAAACAGAAAGAGAAGACCAAAAAAAAAAATCCATTTCCCCAGCTGACCTCCCTCTGCACCAAGGATTTTAAGCAGAGGGTGGTGTTTTACACGGAGGGAGGGAGGAGGTGGTGGGGACCTCTGTCTAATCAAAGAACTTGTCACTGTCACTTTGGTGTTAGCAGATGCCACAAACAATAACCGGGCCCCCCATGCCTGTGCAGTGTGTTATTAACAGGCCCACCCCTGCCCCAGGCAGCTTTCCTTTCTGTTGTCCCCTGCGCTCCCTGCATCCCAAGTGGCACAGGAACCTGTCATTTCTCATTTCCATCCACGGGAACAAGTGATTTGGGAGAAAGGGAGAGGATGACCAGGGCTTTCTGACCTTTTCTCCTTCAATTTGGTTCCTGTCCTGCGCCAGGAGGAGATGGCAATCACACAAGGTGGAACCGACAAACTCATCTCTGTGTCACTCCCTCACGGCCACAATCGCCGTGTCACTCGGCATCAGGGATTACGGCCCATGATGGCCCAAATCTGGGAGCAGATTTAAGGCTTCCCATTGCGCCCCAGTCCCTGGCTGGGTGGGATTATTTAATTGTCGGTGCATCAAAAACCTTGATGCTCTGCGCGTTTTTCCTTGCCAGGCTGAATCGGTGCCTCCCTATCCTGCAGAACTTCTCAAGGGGGTGAGAGCCTGTGGCTTCTGAGATCACTAAACCCTTCACATCACTCTGTAAATCTGAAGATCTCTCAGAGATGTGTTATAGTCGTGGGGAAACTGAGGCACAGAGAAGTACTGGGGCTGTCCCAAAGCCATGGCACAGCCCCGAGGGGACTGAGCACCCGGATCCCTGCCCTGCTCCCTCCAGGGCTGCAGGAGCACCCAGATCCCTGCCCTGCTCCCTCCAGGGCTGCAGGAGCACCCAGATCCCTGCCCTGCTCCCTCCCTCCATCCCCACGGGGATGGACAGTGGAAGGAAGGCAGATGGACACCCAAGGGCAACCCCTGCCCTGCAGTGCCCACCCTGTGCCACCCCCCAAGATGCTCCAGCTGTGCCAGCCATAATCCCCCAGGGAGAAGGTGAGGGACATGGACAGTCCCCACGGAGCCATCGCCAGCTCCTCGTGGCCACTGCAAAAAGAACAGCCACGGCATCATTTTAGTCGATGGAACTAGTTCTCAGTGAGCTGTGGTGTTGCAGGACTATCTCTCCCTGATTTCTCCTAATATTTGAGTGGAAAAGCTCAGGAAGGCAAAGGGAGTGGGAGAGGAGCAAGGGAGAAGGTTTTGTACAGAGAGATCGTCCGTGGGAAAACTCCCTTTTTGGAAGGTGGGAGGGATATTCGTTGGTAACAGCAAGATCGTTGCACTCCTATAAATCATTATTACTGGAAGTCCCCGAGGGGATGAGAGGAATGAAGCAGTTCCACACACACAAAATGCCAAACTTCTGGATGGGAAAAGAGAAAAGAGGAAGAGGAGGGGGGAAAAAAGAGAGGAGACAAAAAGGGGGTAGATAAATTACAAATATTAAAAATAGGGGGGAAAGAAGAGGAAAAAGAAAAGAGGGAGAAAAGGAAAATAAAAATAACAGAGAGAAGAGAAAAAAGTGAAAGAGAAAGAAACAAAGGGGGGAGAGCGGGAAGAAGAGAGAGGGAGAGAGAACAAAAGCCAAAGGAGGAGGAAAAGAAAGGGAAGAATGAGAAGAAGGGAATGAATGAACTTTGGAAGCAATTTATAATTCCTTCCACCTACATCATGAATTGAACATGCAAAAGGGGAAAAAAAAAAGGAAAAAAAAACGGAAAGAAGGAAGGGAAGCTATTCCAGCCAGCATGCAGATTATCATTTGAAAAGATTCTGTTGCCATGTTTTTGTCCCTGGGTGATGAAAATGAAATTGTCTGATGTGTGCGCCGTGTTAGATTTACCTTTGCAGGGTTCACCCACAATCAGTGGAGAGGGGTCATGCCACAATATGTCATCTCACAGCTCCATCACACCAACTCCAATTTATACGAGGAGGTATTATGCATTTCAAAGGAACCCCCTGCGCGTGGCTCTTGTTACTGATCTATATCACAGCTCAGCTGAGGGAAGATTAGTTCTGCTGCAAGGGCAACCAGCCTTATTTGTTTATGATTATATTCTCCTTAAAGACGCGCTATTCCTTTTCTCTTTTTTTGTTGTTTTTTTTT